>JABWTJ010000278.1:0-600000 GCA_016801875.1 Solanum sitiens
AGGTAAAGAAAAGAATGTAGCTTACTTGATTGCACAAGAGTAAGCAAAGGTGGTCTTCTCTCCTAATCTATGCACTCATATGTTGCTACTTGATTTCATTTGTGCCTTGTATTACATATACTTTTTGCCTTACATATTCAGTACATTTTTCGTATTGACGTCCCGTATTGGGGACGCTGCATTTCATGTTGCAGGCTCAGGTACTCCAGCTAGTAGACCTCCTTAGTAGAAGCACTCAAAATTCTGCTACTTTTGGTGAGCTCCAAGTTGATTCGGAGCTTTATTAAGTCCTTGGTAAATTCGTTTGGTATTGTATCGTAGTTTAGGACATCGGGTGCCTGTCCGTCTTAATGGGTTTTGAGGCGTGACAAAAGTGGTATCAGAGCAGGTCATCCTAGGGAGTCTACAAAGCCGTGTCTGTGTAGAGTCTTGCTTATGGATGTGTTGTGCACCACATTTATAAACAGGAGGCTACAGGACATATAAAAGTTGTCTCATTTCTTTCATTTCTTAGATCGTGCGATAGAACTTGTGTTGTAGGTGAATCATATCTAATTCCTCAATTGTTTTATTATAGCAAAGATGCCGATTACGAGAAGGAGTAAAAGTACTGGTAAACGAGTAGAAGTGGCTGCCCAAGAAGGGACCAGCCAACCACCACCAAGTCAAGCTGTTCAAAGTGGGGCTCAAGATGAGTCTCTATCGCAGACTTCCTCGACGCCTCCATCTCCTGAAGAAATAAGGAGGGAAGATGAACCTCAGGAACCCCCTATTAATGCTACCGAGCAAGATTTGAGGAATGCAGTCCAATTATTGACTCGTATAGTTGCTGGTCATGGCCAAAGGCAAGAAGGTCCAGTTGCAGGTACTAGTGGTGTAGTTAGATCAGCTGGAACACGGATACGTGATTTTCTTAACTTGGACCCTCCATCATTTACCGGGTCAGATCCTAATGAAGATCCCCAAGACTTTATAGATCAAATCCAACGCACTTTGGATATTATGCATGTAAGTGGTAAATAAGCACTTGAGCTAGCTGCATACAGATTAAAGGGTGTGGCTATATTGTGGTATGAAGCTTGGAAGCAATCTAGGGGAACAAATGCACCTTCAGCTATGTGGAAAGAGTTCAAAAAGGCATTCCTTGATCATTATCTGCCATTGGAGATCCGAGAGGCCCGTGCGGATCAGTTCTTAAATCTCCACCAAGGAAATATGAGTGTGAGGGAGTATAGTCTCAAATTTAATTCCTTGGCCAGGTATGCTCCTAATGTAGTAGCTACTATGGAGGATAGAGTTCATCGTTTTGTGGATAGATTAGATTCATATCTGGTTAGAGACTGTATAATTGCTTCATTAAATAAAGATATGGATATAGCAAGGATGCAGGCTTTTGCACAAAAATT
Source organism: Solanum sitiens (assembly GCA_016801875.1). Classification (NCBI taxonomy): domain Eukaryota; kingdom Viridiplantae; phylum Streptophyta; class Magnoliopsida; order Solanales; family Solanaceae; genus Solanum; species Solanum sitiens. The sequence goes on from JABWTJ010000278.1 coordinate 1,407, forward strand.
AGAGGATCAAAGGCAAAGAAGAAGAACACAAGAGTTGGAAACAGGGCATTCTAAGAGGGCCAGATCCATGGGGCAGTTTACACCATCCCAAGGTGAGTTTAGGCCTCGGTTCTCTAACAGACCACCTAGGCCATCAGCTTTCTACTCTACAGCTAGTGCTCCACCACGGTTCCAAGGGTTTAGGGGCAATCAGTTTAGGCAAAGAAGTGAAAGTCAAGGCAGTCATCAAGAGCAAGGAAGTACGAGCCAATCAAGGCCTCCACGACAGCCTTGTAAACAGTGTGAAAGGAATCATCTAGGTGCATGCAGGTTTGGGACGGATGTTTGTTTTTGGTGTGGCACACCAGGGCATATGATGAGAAACTGTCTTCATAGGGGAGTGGGTGGCGTTGTTCAACCAACTAGATCAGTTGTTGCGTCGACCTCATCAACCCCTTCTTTAGGTAGGGGACTACATATGCCTGCAGGTCGGGGTAGAGGAGCTAGGGGAGCATCTAGTTCTAGTGGAGGTCAGAATCGCACATATGCACTAGGGGATCGACAAAATTTAGAAGCCTCGCCGGATGTGGTTACAGGTACATTGTCCATCTTTTCACATATTGTATATGCATTAATCGATCCGGGGTCTACACTATCATATGTTACACCATTGATTGCTGGAAAGTTCAAAAGAACACCAGAATTATTAGCGAAGCCATTTGAAGTGTCTACACCGATTGGTGAATCTATTATAGCTAGGAGAGTTTATCGTAATTGCATTGTAACTGTTTGTGATCGCGATACATTGGCTGACCTTGTTGAGCTAGACATGGTAGATTTTGATGTTATAATGGGTATGGATTTGTTAGCTTCTTGTTATGCCACAGTAGATTGCCGAACTAAGATAGTGCATTTCCAATTTCCAAAAGAGATAGTCCTCGAATGGAAAGGTAATATTGGGATGCCAAGAGGTAAATTTATTTCTTATCTTAAGGCAAAGAAGATGATTTCCAAAGGATACATATGCCATCTGGTTAGAGTAAAAAATGTAGATGCAGAGCCACCAACCCTTCAATCCATTCCGGTGGTAAATGAATTTCCAGATGTGTTTCCTGAAGATCTTCCAGGTTTGCCTCCAGAACGAGAAGTAGAGTTCGGTATTGATGTGCTTTCAGATACTCAACCTATCTCAATTCCTCCGTATAGAATGGCTCCGGCAGAATTACGAGAGTTGAAGGAGCAGTTAAAAGACTTATTACAGAAAGGATTCATAAGGCCTAGTGTGTCGCCATGGGGAGCACCAGTTTTATTTGTACGCAAAAAGGATGGCTCATTAAGAATGTGTATCGACTACCGGCAGTTGAATAAGGTAACAATTAAGAACAAATATCCCCTCCCTAGAATTGATGATCTGTTTGATCGATTACAAGGTGCTAGGTGTTTTTCAAAGATCGACCTGAGGTCAGGTTATCACCAAGTGAGGGTCAAGGACAAAGATATACCCAAGACAGCTTTCCGAACACGGTATGGTCATTTTGAGTTCTTAGTCATGTCATTCGGGCTAACAAATGCACCAGCAACTTTTATGGATTTGATGAATAGGGTGTTCAAGCCATTCTTAGATGTGTTTGTGATAGTGTTCATAGATGACATTTTGGTGTATTCAAGATCGGAAGAGGATCATGCTAATCACTTGCGGGAGGTTTTACATATTCTCCGTGATCGTAAATTGTATGCAAAGTTCTCTAAATGTGAGTTTTGGTTGAAATCTGTGGCATTCCTAGGTCATATCGTATCCAAGGAAGGAATAAGGGTTGATAACCAAAAAATAGAAGCCGTGAAAAAATGGCCAAGACCTACAACGCCTACGGAGATCCGTAGTTTTCTTGGATTGGCAGGTTATTACAGAAGGTTTGTTGAAGGATTCTCTTCCATGGCTGCACCCTTAACAAAGCTAACACACAAAGGAACCAAGTTTCTGTGGAGCGATGAGTGTGAAAGAAGCTTCCAAGAGCTGAAGAGTAAATTAATTTCTACACCTGTGTTGGTACTTCCAGAAGGTACAGAAGGCTATGTAGTGTATTGTGATGCTTCGGGAGTGGGCTTAGGTTGTGTATTGATGCAGCATGGTAAAGTTATTGCTTATGGCTCAAGGCAGCTGCGGCCACATGAGAAAAATTATCCAACCCATGATCTAGAGCTAGCAGCAGTTGTGTTTGCTTTGAAGATATGGCGCCACTACTTGTATGGAGTTCATGTTGACATATACACTGATCACAAAAGCTTGCAATATATTTTTAAGCAAAAAGACTTAAATCTGAGGCAGCGAAGGTGGCTGGAGCTATTAATAGATTATGACATTGACATCTTATATCATCCCGGTAAAGCTAACGTAGTAGCTGATGCTTTAAGCCGTAAAATAATGGCAACCACTTATGGGAAGTCTATGGAAAGACAAGGAATGACTAAGGATCTTTCCCAACTAGCTAACTTGGGCGTTCGCCTTCTTGAATCTCAAGACGAAAGGGTAATTGTGCAAAATGCGGCAGAATCCTCATTAATAGTGGAAGTGAAAGAGAAGCAATACACTGATCCAATTCTTTTACAACTTAAAGAGAATGTACTACATGGTATGACAAAGGCGTTTGAGCTTAAGCAAGGCGGAGTACTTCGATGTCAAAACAGATTATGTGTACCTAATATAGATGAACTAAGAAAGAGGATCATGATGGAAGCACATAATTCAAGGTACTCTGTTCATCCGGGGTCAACTAAAATGTATCATGACTTGAAAGAAATGGTATTGGTGGTGGGAACATGAAGAAGGAACATGAGAATTCGTGGCTCAGTGTCCAAATGTCAACAGGTAAAAGTAGCAACACCAAAACCCGGGAGGTTACATGCAGGGTATAGAAACTTCCAATTTGGAAATGGGACATGATCAACATGGATTTTGTTACTGGTTTGCCTCGCTCATTCCGGAAGTTTGACTCCATATGGTTAATAGTTGATAGACTTACCAAAGCAGCACACTTCTTACCGGTGAAGACTACTTATACAGCTGAAGAGTATGCGAGGTTGTACATTAAAGAGATAGTTCAACTACATGGAGTGCCAATCTCTATAATATCGGATAGAGGAGCTCAATTTACAGCAAATTTTTGGAAGTCATTTCAAAAGAGTTTGGGAATACAAGTGAATTTAAGTACAGCCTTTCATCCTCAAACGGATGGTCAGGCAGAACGTACGATTCAGACACTTGAGGATATGCTTCGAGCTTGTATATTAGATTTCAAGGGTAGCTGGGATGATCACCTACCACTTATTGAATTTGCTTATAACAATAGCTATCATTCGAGCATTAAAATGGCACCTTATGAAGCTTTATATGGTCGAAAGTGTAGATCACCAATTGGCTGGTTCAAAACGGTGAAACGGCCTTATTTGGGCCAGATCTTGTTCATCAAGCTTATTGGAAAAAAGTCAAAGTGATAGCAGCGGCTAGAAAACAGACTCAAAGTTGACATTAAATCATATTGCAGATATTAGGAAGGAGAGGACATAGAATTTTTCTATAGGGGATGGGTGTTCTTGAAGGTGTCTCCGATGAAAGGGGTAATTGAGTTTTGGTAAAAAGGGAAAGCTGAGTTCCACGCTATATATAGGGCCATATAAGATTATTCGAAAATTTGGCCAAGTAGCCTATGAGTTAGAGCTACCACAAGAGCTTTCATCAGTTCATCCGGTGTTCCATGTCTCAATGCTACGGAAATGCGTAGGTGACCCATTTCGTATTACTCCTACTAAAGACGTACAGGTTACAGGAGATCTCACTTATTAAGAAGTACCCATTGCTATTCTGGATCGACAAGTTAGGAAGTTAAGGAATAAAGAAGTAGCTTCTATAAAAGTTCTATGGAGAAACCAACAAGTAGAAGAAGTTACATGGGAAGCAGAAGAAGCAATGAAATTGAAGTATCTTCACCTCTTCCACACTGGTGGGAATGATCAAAATGTTAGTGGAGGCATTGACAAGTAAGTATAAGTCTATATGTTCAATGTGATTAATAGTAGTACTAGATTAGGCTTGAACTTGTTTAGGCCGCACAACCATGCTAACATTCGAGGACGAATGTTCCAAGGGGGGAAGGATGTAACGGCCTGTATTTTTGTATGTGGTAGTTCTATTCATGTTATACTTGGCATATACTTATAGTGTAGGTGAGGATCTGTTTCTATTACAATGATTAGTTTGGTTTTAAACTAGCTTGGAAGGTTGATGTTAATGCCATTGGCACGTTTTAGGCATATGTATTGCAAGTTAACTCCGATGCGAAAAAGTATTTAATAATTAAGAGGTGGTAATGATGCTAGCAGCTGCATCACCTACTTGATCTATATTATATTAAAGGGCCCAAGTTTGATTGACCAGATTTAGGCTTATATTTAGGGGCTCATTTGAAGCCCAAACCTATTAAAGAAAATGTGAATGAAAGAAGGCCCAACAGCCAAATCTGCCAATTGGCCATTATGGATAAAGCCCAAGTGAAACTAAGTAAGTACATGACCTCCTAAGATTTGTTTTACCATGTTATTGGGCCAAGTGTGTACCACCTACTTGCACTAATCTGTCCCAAGCTGATTAAAAGAACAAAGGAAAAATGGATAACCAAGGTCCAATAATATTAAGTCCAAAAGGGCCCAAGTTAAAAGGACAAGCAGGTGGGGCACCTACTTGACATTATATGGCCCAAAATTGGTCAAGAGTGTCGGCCATAACACCTCCTTTTTCAAAGGATAAGGATCAAGTCTTATTCTCCATTTTGAACTTGCAAAATTTCAGATTTTCTTAAGTTTCTTTCTTGGTCTCTCTTGGCTTCAATAAGCAGCCCTAAAACACCTTAGGGATTCTTGAGTGCTGTCTCATTTTCAAGTAAGAAGTTTGAAGGAGAGTTTGAATTATTGAAGTACAAGTTTAGAGGATAAATTTCCAGAATTAAGGTAAGACTTCAACCCATTTGTTTTCCTCTCTTTGATCATGTTTGGATTGGAGAATTTTGTATATATTTATCAAGAATTCATGGATGATGATAAATCTTTGAGTCAATATTCTCCTATTATGATGAAAGATTTGAGATTGATAGTGGCTGCCTTATGAATATTATTGTTGAGGGCAGTTTGAGTATCTTGGAAGATGATGTATGAAGTTGTATTAATGTGTGGAGGAAGGGTGTGGTGGTTCACCATTTATGTAAGGGTTGTATGGGCCTGATTTCCATCAAATATTTTTAGCTACTGTTTTGGAGAACCTTATTGTGATTAGCTGCTGATGTTAGCTTAATGATGACTTATGTTGTAGATTAGCACCCAATAAGGAAGGCTGAATCGTGATAGTGGTATTGGTCATAAATATAAGGTATGTAAGGCTATTCGATTCTATATCCTTTTGGCATGAAATCTGCCACCTGCAATTAATATCAATGAAGTGATTCTCATAAGTTCTATTTCTAGAAAAGGAAGCATGGTGGCAGCGTACTATATCCAAATAGCTAACAATATTTCTTTCCCCATTCTAAGTACATGGAACTACTTCATTATATGTTCACTACTCTATACTTGTGTAATTTTCCCTTGTACTGTTATAGAAATGGTATTTGCAAAAGAAAGTTTGATGAATCCTTCTCCTAAGCCAATTGAAGTCAATTGTGCCATTAAGGTCTTAAAGTAAGGTGTTGATGTTTCATAGCTCTTTATGTCATTGTTACTGCCTCAAAGTATTGTTTTCATGTATTCCACTACTGTTCCGTAATTTCATGTCTCCAAGATGATTATGACCACCAAATCAACATCTCAAAGTGTTACGATTATCCAAAATAACATATCAAAAGAGTTATGAACTGATTAACAATAATCTCAAAGATTAAAGAATCTAAGTGAAGAAATCTATTTAATTAAGGGTGGCAGCTTAGGGGCGAAAGCCTAGCATGGACCGATCCCTATTGGTATAGAAGGGTGGCAGCTCAGGGGCGAAAGCCTAGCATGGGCCAATCCCAAGTTGTGTAATTATGCGGACCGCATCCCAGGGGTTAATACGCCTAGCATGGGTCATCCTCTTCTACCACTGATCAGCTGGTCACTTGTATCACAAGCCCAACAAAGATTATAACATACAAAGAAGGTAAAGAAAAGAATGTAGCTTACTTGATTCCACAAGAGTAAGCAAAGGTGGTCTTCTCTCCTAATATATGCACTCATATGTTGCTACTTGATTTAATTTGTGCCTTGTATTACATATACTTTTTGCCTTACATATTCAGTACATTTTTCGTATTGACGTCCCGTATTGGGGACGCTGCATTTCATGCTGCAGGCTCAGGTACTCCAGCTAGTAGACCTCCTTAGTAGAAGCACTCGAAATTCTGCTACTTTTGGTGAGCTCCAAGTTGATTCGGAGCTTTATTAAGTCCTTGGTAAATTCGTTTGGTATTGTATCGTAGTTTAGGGCATCGGGTGCCTGTCCGTCTTAATGGGTTTTGAGGCGTGACAACTTGATTTCCTATCTTATCATCTCCTCGTTAGGTCTTAAGCTTATACTTGAAGGCTATGGACCTATTCCAACATCTCTAACTGGTCTACATCTTCTTTTACTCGAATACTCAGGAGAAGGTTGTTTCATGACTACCGAACTCTCCATAAGCAAGTACTAGGACTTCTTTCTAAGGTGTTTATGTTAACCTCTTATGATTACATACCCTCTCTATACACTTCGTAATGCTCTTTTTAGTGTTGTGAATAAGCCACACTTCACTGCCCTTATCAAGAGGTTTAGGGTATCTCACTCATATTTATTGCAATTAATCACCTCAATTCCTCATCTACTCTATGTCAGGTTTTCTAGTTCAAATCCCAAGACAACATCATCACCCTCATGTTGCCATTTTTTTTTATAAAGAAACTAAACTCAAATATCAATATGATTGCTCGCTTACTATACTAACTTACAACTACTGAATGCAAATTTAGAAACACTCGTCCACTAGGACCCTATGACGAATAGTCAATCCTTACCTCTTAGTCTCTATACTCAAAAATTACCATCATCTTCGACTCCAAAACTTAAGTACTACCTACTCATTTACTGCATTATCTCTCAAATAGTTCTATCATCCTCTGAATACCATGGGGTTCCCCCCTTCAAAATTAATAAAATAGTTTCGGTTAGAGCAAAGCCCAAAATGGCATAACCAAATAATTGTTTTGCCAATAATGATTTTCCTCCACGAAATAAATCGAGGAACTAAGGATGTTTCCAATACCGATAGCAGCTCCTAAAACAAATGGGATGGGCGGATCGACCTGTTCATATAATTCCGAAGAAAGACTATTGGCAACAGGTAGAGAGAATTTTTTTCCTCTTCAAAACACAAGGAAACTCTGATTCGATCCGCCCCTCGGCTGGGAGACATCTACCTTATCCCGATTACAAAAAGAGGTTCACTATGATGAGGGGTACTTCTCCTTTTTTAGTCCACTCCCCTCGAAAACGCTTAGCAAAGGTCTGGCTGGCTGACGTTTTATTTGGAAAAAATATTTTTTTTTATCTTTTTAGACTTTATGAGTCGCCACTTAATTTTTAAAGAAAAATTAAGAAAACCTTGTTTTCAAAAGATTAAAATAGGAAATCTAGTGAAAATTTTTAAAGAGGTTCGTGAATTCTTATTTATATTTTAGGAAGATTTTTACGCCACCTAAATATTCACTAAATCGCAATTATCCGGCAGCTAACTTTATTTGGCTAAGGTGTCTAACTTAATCTTAATTTGATTTGAAAATTTATTTAAAAATGACAAAGTGAAATACTAACTTATTATCTAAGTGAATTATTTTAACTCGCAAAATTATTTAAGTCATTTTTTAAGTCCATTTAAAGTCGATCGATTTAGTTTAACCCGTTAGAACATAGTGGCGTCTTGCGAGGGTTTGCAAATTTCTAACCCTAAAACTAGCGACAATCAACAACAAATAAATATACGGGAAAGTAAAAAGAGAGAGAGAGAGTCGAGTCCAAATCCGGTTTCTATCCGCCTGGACCGATATTTGGACCCATTTCGCTTTAGGGCCTTTGGCCCATTTTGATGGTATCTGTCCTAATGAGTCTAACAAAGTAATAATAATAAGACAAGGGCTTAGGCACAAAAATACAAAATTCTAAGGAAATAAATTTGGGTCCTTATGGCCCACTCTCTTCCTCTTCTTCCACTTCAATTCCTTTCACTTCAGGACATGTACGCCTTTCGGAGCCTATTCTTCAAGTTAATAGCTGACTTGAATTAGGGAATTTGAGCCTTTATGGCTCTCTCTCGGAATGCAAAGGGAAGATGATGAGAGTTCGTAGTGAACTCGGATCAATTTTACATGCAATGAAAAAATGAAAATATCATGAGAATCGATCCTGAGTCATTAAAACATTGTTACTGATAACCGATATATGAATTAATATCCCCACAAGAGAATTAGGCAGACCTCATAGTAATAGGAATAAAAAGAGATCAATAGTAGCAAAAGGAAACAAGCATGCTGACCCAAGGGAAAAAAATAACCAAAATATGTTCAAATGAATGGAAGGCTGCTATTACTCATGTATTAACTAATTAAAGTCGACAATAATCTCATTCAAAAATAGGAATACAGGAATAAATCATCAATATCCAAACCGAAACCAAAATGATACAACATGCTATTAAGCCGCTAGAATCGACCTTATACTCCAAACAAAATATATATAAAAATTAGTATGCTAGGTACACCATGTTTAATACCAGTGAACTCATACTTCGAACGCTCTTAAGGATATAATTTCAGACTTTAGCAGGAACTAAGACATGAAAACAAGAAAAAGAAAAACAAGGACATCACTTCCAATGGCTTTTTAATACAAAAATTCTAGGGCAAGCTTTGAGATTTAACAGAGAAAACAAGAAAGAACTCATGTTTATTTGAATATACAGGCACATATACACGCCATTTTGAGCTGAAACTCGAAAGGTATGAAGGCGTGACTTAATCCAAATGAGTCAATAAGTAACGCAAGACAACAAAGGCATTCAAGAAAGAGGCAAAAATAAAGGACTATATCAAACACGACTACACCATACACGCTTAAACACTTTGATTGATTTGAGGACTTAGGCGTAAAGAAACGGAAAAGATTAACAGATTTTCAGGCATACTTCAGAGAACACAAACTCCTTTTTCTAACTTATACTCTAAAAGAAAAGCTAAACGAGTTGTAACATGATTCACTCAACTCTTCCCGAACATAAGACAAAACGGATTCCATGCTTTTGACAAAATGAGTGGAACAGTAACGAGACAAACAATGAGAAGAAATACATAAAAAAAAATTTGGGGGTGGAAGCGGAATTGAGAGAGTTAGATGTAGAGAGAAGAGGGGATGATCTTATTATTGAGGGAAACCCTCTATTTATACAAGACTTATATTGGCCTAGTGGCCGACACTACTAGACATCACTACCTTATTTACTTTACACATGGCCATTTTTTATTGTGGCCGACACTACTAGAGATCACTACCTTATTTACTTTACACATGGCCATTTTTTATTGTGGCCGACACTAAAGAACAAACAACTTTACATATTGGGTTTATAAATGACCCATACTATTTACTTTACGACATTTTATAACAAAACAAAATTATACTATTCCTTCTTTTACATCTGTCTTCTACTTTATGACTTTTTCCTATCTCTTCTTTCTTCTTATCTTCTTATCTTCTTGCAGCTTCTTTTACATTGCTTTCAATCTGTCCTTATCTCTATTCCAGCTATACATCTGGTATCTCTGTTATGTCTTCTCCATTACATTTCGAGCAACGATGATCTGGATATTTGTGGCTAATTAACTTGCAATATCTAGTTAATAAACTTTGAGAAATAAATTCTTTTCTCAAAGCTCTTGTTGTAGATTTTTCTTCAGGTCTGAGTAATGATAAAATCCATTGCTGGACTTCTTCCATATCTGCTTCTCTTACAGTTCTTGAATTCGAATAAATCATTAACTGATCTCTGGTATAGTAACTCCATATGGCGTTTCCATTTAAATAATTATCTGGTAGCTCTTGGATAATAGTTGAGATTCCAATAATTCTTTTATTTTCATAAAAATTGGGTATCTCTATCATAGGTATTTCTGGTTGTATCACTATATCTTCTGGTATTAACATGTTTCTTGTCAATCCTATCTTTACAACTTGGATCACTGGTTTTATCTCGTCATATAATATCTCTGCTGTTGCTGTATAGAACTTTATAAAAAATAAATCTTCTTTTGTAATTCTTTTATAAGTTAAAATTGCCTTATGTATCTCTGGTATTCCTTGTAATTCTTCTCCATCGTATGTATATACAGTACTAAGTAATCCATAATGGTAACATGTTTTAACTAAATTTGAATTTGTTTTTGGCTGAGCTATAAGTTTATTATATCCTTGTAATTTTTGAGTTATATAATCTTGGGTTGAGTCTTTGGTTGTAACTGACCTTGGGTTTTGGTTTAGAAATGTTTGGATTTTATGTATATTTTGTATGTAGGTTTGAGATAGATGGTTGTATATCTTTTTCTCTTGGTGTAAGCTTGCTGCGTAGGTATTTACTTGGGGTGGTGTCATAATTGGTCTTTGTATTTTTGGAGTAAATGGGTTTGTGAACATGGTATTTAAATTGGTATTTTTGTATTGTGGTTTTGTAGGTTGTCCACTTGTACCTGCACTTGTGCCTGCAATGTTAAATAAATTATTCTAGGTTTTTCGGAGTTTCCCAACGTCTCCTACTAGCTCCGGATTTTTATAGTCTTCCTGGGGACTGCTATCTTTAGCTTTAGACTTCAGATTAACTTCATTAGTCTTTAGCTTTTTTATCTCTTCATCCATATTGTCCACTTTAATACAAAGTGTAGTAATGGCTTTGAGTATCTTATCCATTGTATCTTTTTCTGGCTCAGTTGGTGTACCTTTGTCTTGATAGATAGTCTGCAATAACATTTTTATCAGTTTTTATTATCTCAATACTAAATGTAAAATTTCGTATATTTAATACAAGTCTTCTTATTTCCTTTGTTGTTACTGAATCTGGTATTTTTCTCATTATCCACCATTTTACTTGAGTATTATCTGTCCTTACAATAAATTTTTTATAAACAATATATGGCTCAAAAGCTAATAAACATTTATATAATCCAAATAGTTCTTTTCTATTTATTTCCCATTTTAATTGTGCTTCTGTATATGATCCTGAGTAATATCTACAATGATGTTCTATTTTTTCTTTGTCATATTTATATTTTAATACTCCTCCATAACTGTGATTACTTGAATCTGTTTCAACAATATAAGTAAATGATCTATTTTCATCTGGGAAATATAGTTTTGGTAATTTTTTACATAAATTCTTAATATTTCTTATATGTTCTTTATCTTTATTGTCAAAATGATATTCAACATCTTTTTTAAGTTTTCTATGTAACGGTTTTAAATGTTCTGCTAATTTTGGTATATATTCTCTCACTTGATTTACTAATCCTAAAAAGGATTGTAATTTCTTTTTTGTATCTATATTTTCATCAAGATATTTTTTGTACTATGTGGGTTTGCATTTTTATTCCATTTTTATCTATTTGTATTCCTAGAAATTCTATCTGAGATTTCATAATTTCTGCTTTCTTTTTACTTAAACTTATACCTGATTGTTTAATTATATGTATAAATTTTTCTAATAACCTTATATGTTCATTTTGTTTTTTCGAGTATAATAATATATCATCTATATATACAATGTAATTTTCTAATTGATTAAAATAGTTATCCATGAAATGCTGATATCTACCTGGTGCATTTTTATATCCAAATGATAAAACATTCCATTCATAGAATCCCTGTGGTACTGTGAATGCTGTTAATAGTTTAGATTCTTCTTCCAATTTTAATTGATAAAATCCTGATTTTCAATCAAATTTACTAAAATAATTATATCCTTGTATTTGTCTTATTTTGAGTATCTTATTTGGTATCGGATAATTATATGTTTTAGTTTTAGCATTTAAGTTACGATAATCTAGAACCATTCTACTTTTACCTCTTTTTTGTTCACTATGTTTATTAACTATAAATGCTGGGCTTGTATGTTTACTATTACTTTCTTGTATATAATTATTCTTTAATAATTCATCTATATGCATTTTAAATTCTTTTAAATCATCAAAATTATATTTTAATGGTTTTGTGTGATTATACTATTTTCATCTATTAATTCAATCTTTACTTTTGTCTTATGTATTTCCCATCCTTGTAATGGGTTTTCACTATATAATAATTCTAATTGGTCATTAATTATTTTAACCTTATCTATTGTAAATATAATAATTTCTAATTGGTTTATTTGATTTTTACTTATATTTTCCATTTCTTGGTTTATTTTTTCACTTCCTTTTATCCATTCTTTAGATTTTCGTTGTTTATTATTTACTCTTTTTGCTCCTATTTTATTTCCGCATGGCGTAGTAAACCACCAATGTGTTTTTGTTATAATATGAGGATATAATCTTTCTAAAAATGGCATTCCTAATAACATATCTTTTGTTGTAAATTCAAAATTATACATTTCTTCTATTGTTATTATTTTATCCCATATTTGTATTTTTATATTTTTCGCTTTATATGTAATCATGCTTCCTTCATTATTAAATCCCGTTACTACCATAGGTGTTTTTAATTTTTCTCATTTATCTTCTGGTAAACAATTATATTTACATATATTTGCTTCTGCTCCTGTATCTATCATGGGGGTATAATATCTGTTGTGATATCCTTCTACAATAATTTTGGCAAGTATATATATTTTCATTATTCATTGTATTCTTTTGATAATTATTTTCTTATTTTGGCAAGTTATGATTAATTGTTCATCTTCTATTTTATATGGTTTAACTTTATCTAACCATTTTATTCCTAAGGTAATATTATGATTTCCTTGGAAATTTTAAATGGTATTACTAATGGTATTCCTCCTATAATTATTTATTTTTCTGTTATCTCTTCATTTGTAGTTACTATTTCACTAGGTAATCCAGGGCATGATTGTCCTGTTTTCATAATTTCTGTTTCTAATACTAATTCTCTGTGTTATATAGTTTTCTTCTTGTCCTGTATTTATTAAGATTTTATATCTTTTTTGGTCTATTATTCCAGTTATAAAATAATAATATGGTGTTTCTACTTTTGTATTTAATAAAAATTTAGGAATTTCATAGTTTCTTTTAGATGTGCTTGCTCTTGATGAGGTAGTTTTGGTTAATGTATTTGGTACACTTGAAGTACTTAATCTTTCTTTTACTATCTCTAAATCTTCTTCCATGTCAATTTCTTTATAACTATAATCATTGTTATCTATTATAGTAATTACTCTTTCAAAAGGATTTTCTATTTTTATTTTATCAATTTTATTTCTTGCCATTACTTTATGTTTTGTTGTTAATATATATAAGTTTTTACATCTTGCTGTAAATATTTTACTGCCTGGTGCTAATTCTATTCCAGACAATTTCCAATATAAGACTAATGATTTATCTATATTTCTATCTGATAATGCTATTGAGTAGTTTGCACTTATTATAAATTTAAATTTTTGATATATTAAATTTCTTTTACCGCACTAATTACACTTTTTTCTATAGGATATATAATTCTATCATCTGCTAAATATATTTTAATAGGTGTATCTATTCCTTCTCTAAAACATGCTTTTATTAATATTTCTGTTCCTCCTACGTGTACATATTTTATAGGTGTTTTAGCTTTTATATCTTGTATTTCTTTATTTATTATTCTCTTATTTAATATAGGTATTTGTGCTTTTCCTTTTGTATATTTACAGTCTATGATATGTTCTTTTTGGCTAACTACATAGTATTCATCTTTTTGTCTTTTAAATCAATTTTTTAAAGTAGGTATTTCAAGTACCTTTTCAACACTTAAATCTAATTCTTTTTCTTTTATTTGTTGAAAAATTGTATTATCAAATATAATTTTTTGTTCTACTGATTCTTCATTTTGATATTCTTCTTTAGATATTATCTTTATGTCATCTTCAGACATTATATTTCTTCATTTATTATCTCATTATCTAAATCCATATTTGTTTCTTCTAATTCAGTTTCTATATCAGATACTTCATATATACTATCATTTTCACTTAATTCATAGTCTATGTAATCTATCTGCATATATTCTTCATTATCTATAATTATTTCTGCAATTTGCTTACCTTTTGGATTTTTAGGTAACTTACAATTTCTAGCTAAATGTCCTAACTTTCCACAATTATAACAAGTACAATCTGATAATTTTCTTTTTGGTCTATAAGGTCTTTTTGTTTTATAAATTTTTACATAATATCTTCTTCTTGGATTTTTGTATTTATATTTAGTTTTGGTTTTTCTATAATTTTTATATCTTCTAGATCTTTGTTTTCTATATTATTTATCTGTACAACCAAATTGGGGTGCTATTTTATTTTTGCAACATGCTAGATTTTTTATTAATACTTTTTCCATTTTTAGTTTTTCTTTTTGGTTTTCACATAATTGTATAAACCATTGTTGTAGAAATTTTATTCTAGCTCCTAAAGTATCTGTTAATCCTTCATTATTCCAATCTTTAATTATTTTTGTACTAAATGGTTCTGGTAGTTTTGTGAAATATTGTTGTCTGATTTCTTTTGCTTCATTTATATCATATCTTGCTTTGTAATAATATTCTTTAAATGCACATGTATATTCTTCTATATAACACATATTACATATTGCTAATTTTGTCATAAGTTGTCCATTTATTATTTTTTCTCTATTTTGTTCTCTTATTTCCGTAGTCATACCACCAAATTCATTTCTTATTGCTAATTCATATTTATCTAATATATCTATATTTGTTGTTGATGTTGATCCATCTATTTTTTTATCACTCCTAAGTGTTACTACACTTTCTGAGGGTAAATTTTCTATCCATAATTTTGTTGTTCCTACAAATGTTCTTTCTATATATCCTAGTGTTTCTTTTATTGCTATTTTATTATCAACTAGTTGTTTAGATATATTTCCTACCCATAATAAAATTACTTTATTTATATCCATCACACAGTCTAAATCTAAAAAGTTATTTTGTTCAATTATTGGTCTAGGTATCCATTTTTGATTTAATCTGCTATTCCATATTGTATTTGTTCTATCTGATCTTTCATAATTTTCTGTATAATAAGTTGGTGTTGTTCTTCTAGGACTACTTCTTCTAGGACTACTTCTAGGACTATTATCTGGGTTTTAACTCTTGATGTACTTGGTTGAGTTACATTTCCTGTATTTATTTCTAATTTTTTCGGTTTATTTACTTGTTCTAGAATTTCTTTGTATGTTTCACTTATATCACTTATTTCTGATTTTTTATCATTCATTGTATCTGACTCATTCATTTCATCATTTATTTCATTTATTTCCTCTATTTCAAGAATTTCAGTTAATATTTGTTTCATTTTATTTATTTCATTGGTCAATTCAAATTCTTTTTCTTTTTCCTTTTCTAGCTGTTTTTCTTTTTGTTTATTTTCATATAATAATTTTAACTTAGCTAATTCTTTTTCTAATTCACTTATTTTTGTATTTTTTATTTCTTCTACCTTTTGTACTTCCTGGTTTGCCTGTATTTTTATTTTTTCAATCTCTTTGGCTTTATCTATTTCTTCATTTTCTTTTGTTATCCTTACCATAGCTGTTAAACTATCTTCTAATTTTGCTGTTTCTTTTTCCAACATTAAATACAAGTTATTTCCTATTTTTTTATATCGTCTTCCTAAGTTTGAAAATATTATTTTTATTACTAATCCTTCTTGATTTTCATATATTTTTTCATCTACTGCAAATTCCTCTTTATTCATTATGGTTGTTATTATAACTTATATCATGTTGTAATTTATATTCTAGGCAATTTATTTGTATTTCTAACTTAAATATAACTTTTCTTTGTATTGATATAACTTTACTACTTATTTCTGCAAATATATTTTCTTCTATTCTTTCTTTCTTAAATTCATATTCTTGTCTTTTTTCATTTATCTTTCTTATCAATTGTTGTTTATATATTTCTTTGTTCATACTGTTTTTTCAGATGATAAACATATTTATATTCTGTTTTAGAAATTATATTTATCAAAAAGTCTGTTTTACTATTATCTTTTTTAGTAAGTTGTAATAGTTCATATTCCATATATAAGTTTTTTAACTTTTTCTGTGTCTTTTGTATTTTTCTTTTTATTTTAGTAGTTGCTTTATTTGAATTATTCTTCATGTTTTAGGAAAATATTTTTTCATAATATTCTTTTTTAATTAGATTTAATCTTTGTATTTCCTTAGCGTTGTTTTCTATATATTCTAAATATTCTTCTTCTTTAAAATAGAAATATCTGTTTATATTTTCTATTAATAATTTTTCTTCTAGATCTATTTCTTCTTTAGTTTTTCTCCAAAGTTGTAAATATCTATAATTTATCATTGATCCCTATATAATTCTAGATCATCATATAAATAATCTATGTCAAAATCATCTAAAATAATTAGCTCTGACCAATCATAAATTGTTTCTTCAATTATTTCATATGTTACTAATCTATCATAGATTATTCTTCTTATATCAGTATTAAGACCTTTTAATATATAGAATAGTAATATCATATAGTTAACATCATCATTTAATAAGTAAGAAGTCATTTTAACATATTTTCACTAAAATTTTATTCCTTCTAACCTCTTCATAGATTATACTTAATTATTATGTGATAATAACAATTTAATAATCATCTCGTCTAGTCACTACTACGGTTTTCTTCTTTGATTAGTTACCCTAACAGCGCCTCAACTCTGTTTACTCCCCTAATCGGCCTCCTTGCCTAACGGTTTCAACCTTAGGATGGCATAGTCTGGGCATACTGAATCACAGATTATTTCCGTAGCAAACCTTCTAAAAATGATTATTATAACATTATTAAAACATAATAAACAATTATAATCAACAAGAGATTATCAGGAATAAAGCAGTTTTAGCTACTCATGAATGTAAATGAGTATACCTGTTCTTGTATGTTTATTATATCTGATTTGTTCTTCTTATATAAGTATTAAGACCTTTTAATATATAGAATAGTAATATCATATAGTTAACATCATCATTTAATAAGTAAGAAGTCATTTTAACATATTTTCACTAAAATTTTATTCCTTCTAACCTCTTCATAGATTATACTTAATTATTATGTGATAATAACAATTTAATAATCATCTCGTCTAGTCACTACTACGGTTTTCTTCTTTGATTAGTTACTCTAACAGCGCCTCAACTCTGTTTACTCCCCTAATCGGCCTTCTTGCCTAACGGTTCAACCTTAGGATGGCATAGTCTGGGCATACTGAATCACAGATTATTTCCGTAGCAAACCTTCTAAAAATGATTATTATAACATTATTAAAACATAATAAACAATTATAATCAACAAGATATTATCAGGAATAAAGCAGTTTTAGCTACTCATGAATGTAAATGAGTATACCTGTTCCAATAATTCTTTTATTTTCATAGAAATTGGGTATCTCTATCATAGGTATTTCTGGTTGTATCACTATATCTTCTGGTATTAACATAGAACTTAGCTAAAGGAGCTTAAGAAGAAACAAAAGAAAAAAAAACAGAGAAGAACAGATCATAAGGCAACGAGCACCTATCTAAAAAAAACAGAATACAAACAAATAATTTCGACAAGACTAACATGAAGAGGGAGATTTTAGCTCAAACACATCATACAAAATTCTCTTTGAACCGACTGATTACAAAACAAAATTCGACACATTGAACTCAAAACAATGTGAAAGAGTCGCGAGTTGTTACCTTTTCGGTTGCAGCAAGCTGAGACGGAAGCGAGCTAGGAACGACACCTCCACCACAAAAACTCAAGAACACAGGCAGCAAACGAGAAAATCCGAACGGAACATTGAACTTAAACGCTGAAAGCCATTATCTCCTTTGTTACCAAGTACTGAATGTGTATTAAAATGTTTCCTCACACCCTCTTTTCCTCAGTGAAATTTTTCAGACTAAATTTCTAATTTGAAATCTCAGATCTTTTTCGCAACTCAAAAAAAAGTCTCCCCCTTTGATCAGCTAAAATCTTTCAATATTATGCTCTTAGAAAATTTCAGAATCTAACAAAAAAAGCCCCCCCTCCCCCCCCCTCCCCTCTCACAGTAACAAAGAAGAGATTATATAGAGGGAAAATTCTAGGTTCAAGGACGGGAAAGGCGAGTGAATTTCCCAAAAGGGCTAGGGTAAAATTGGGATTTCTATTCATCCCAAGTTTGAAATTTGAAATCCCAAAACTCTGACTGTTTTGGACGAACAAACTTTTTCTGAGGCTCTTGACCCATTCCAAAAAAGGAAAGGTGGATGGACGGCACGATCGATTTAGCCGTCCTTGTTGCTTGACCTGTCGCGCATCCGCACGAACAAAGATGATTCACGTCTGCCTTGCGCTGCTCAAACCTGTGCGAAACGAAGACGGGTGTGAAGAAGACGACAAAAGAGGGGCAGAAGGTCGCGTCCTTCACTGTCTCTCGTGAACTCGCCATTGCTGCACGCAATTGGACTCACTTTTCGTGGCTCGCGCGTGAAGAAGACGAGCGGAACAGGGCATTGGAAAGCTGCGTCTTGTGAAGCTTCTGGGAAATTGCACGTTTCACCGGGTCTTCTTCTTTTTACTGAAGAGAAAAGAGGGGTTGGACCGGGTCAGGGAATGGAAAGATCTCTCATACTTGGTCCCTAAAAAAAGGAAATACATATGTTGATACATTTTAATAAATAATTACTGAATTTAGCGATACTTTTCATTTATTACCATTTATAGCAACTTCTTTAATCTTTCTTTCTCCTTTTCTATGTCTCGCTCCCTTTTTTTTCTTTCTTTCTCGTTTTCTCTGTCTCACTCCCTCTTTTTTTTTCTCCCTTTCTTTCTTTCATTCTTCCTACTTTCTTTCTGTTGTCCTCTCTTTCTTGTTTTTTTTTTGTTGCTCTGTCTCCTCTTACTATTGCTCTTTTTTCCTTTTTTCGTAAAATAATTAATCATTCTAGACTCTATAAAACTTATATCAATAGTTAATTAGAGAAGTAATATAATCGTAACAAATGAAGAGACATAAAACTGCAAAATGAATTAAATATAAATTAAAAATGTATTACAAACATATTAAAGTTGAATTATTAGAAGAGAAATACTATAATCGTAACAAATGAAGAGGCATAAGAAACTGCAAAATGAATTAAACTTGAATTAAAAATGTATTACAAACATATTAAAGTTGAATTATTAGAAGAGAATTAAATATGAATGAGAATGTAGAAAACAAAAGAACATTCTTTGATCTGCACGTAAACTGAATAAAACTTGTATCAATAATGAATTAAACAAGTAACCAATTGTAACAAATCAATCAATTAATTGCAAAATGCATTAAACTTGTATTTAAAAATGTATTACACAAATATTAAAGTCGAGGTAGAAGAGAAAATTAAGCATGAATAAAAAAATGCAACAAATGAAATATTAGACAATGATTTATAGAGTGAATTAAACATGTATCAATAATGAATTAAACAAGTACCCAATAGGAACAAATAAATAAAAATGCAAAATGAATTAAATTTGTATTAAAATTGTATTACATTGTGTTAAATTTGAATAAGAAGAGAGAATTAAAATGAATTAAATCTGCATTAAAATTGTATCATCTAATTCAACTTTAATACATTTACAAGAAAATTTAATGTTATATTTAATTCATTTCAATCTAATATTTCTCCTAAAATCAATTATAAATTTGACCAAACCCTCTTAAAATTGAGATATGAACTCCAAACGACATTTTCAACTTTTTGTAGAATTACCTATTTAAACTTATCACAAATTCATAAAATGTAAATAATGAATTCAAAATTTGAAGCTTTATAATGACTATCAATGGTGAACTCTTACTTCTGTAATTTTAATGATTTGAAATTTCTGCTTTAAAATGTAATTTTATACAATTTTACGGTTATTTTGT
The DNA here is from genome assembly GCA_016801875.1 of Solanum sitiens. Lineage (NCBI taxonomy): Eukaryota > Viridiplantae > Streptophyta > Magnoliopsida > Solanales > Solanaceae > Solanum > Solanum sitiens. The sequence goes on from JABWTJ010000278.1 coordinate 21,594, forward strand.
TCCTCTTATCATCTTTTTTTTTTGTATAAAAATAGTGACATGCACATAAATTGATTTGTTAATTAAATAAAAATTGAAAGAAGAAGAAGAATTTTTTTAAAAAAAGAAATGAAAAGAAAATAAGAATACGAAGATAATGATGATAGAGAGAGAAAGATAAGAAGAAGATCTTTAAAAAGAAAAGAAAAAGATTAAGAGGCAAAAGAACCGAGAAAGAAAGCGACGGTACTTTTTTTTATTTTAAAAAATTGTTATATTTAGTTATAAAAATTATATTGACATAAATGGTAAATATTTTTTAAATATAGCATATTTATGTGATTTACCCTAAAAACAAATGGGCTTACAGTAAAGCAACCAAAGCTAAATCGAATTTTGAACTCACAAATTAAGCTAAGGTTAAAAACTTAAGATGAATTAACTAAAAACTAATTAATGAGCTTTTTAATTTTAATGAGATAAAATAATTAACTTAATTGTAAACTAATAATTCAAACATATAGTCATAATTTAAACTGAACTAATGATAAAATATTTGAAATTAAAATCTTTTTGAGACGATTTTTGAATAATCATAAAATATATTAATTATACATAATTATATGAATCATATATATACTATCTAAAACTATGCAAAAGTGATGAGATTTATTCAAAATAATTTAAGAATATTTTAAACTTTATAAAATCTAATTGTTATAAATCGTTTAGAATTGAGAAGCTCATTAATTAATCCCTATCGAGGAGAGTCAAAATTAGGTGTCAACAGGCGTTTCCTCGAGTAAAGGACTACTTTTGCATCGGCAGGGGAACCCTTACTTAAGAACAGAGAGTGGCCGAGCAAAAAGCAAGGCAAGGGATAAAGGAGAAGTACCCGGCCCCACGCAAACGTGGACTCCCATGGCTTTCTTGGAAAAGAGGCGAGTGTCCCTCTCTTTCAATTGAGCTGATCACCCACCTATCATACGACTTTCTAACTTAACTTCTTTTTCTGGTCATTTCGCTCAGTAGATCGATGGTAGTATAAGAGATCTGTAACCCCCTAAAAACTTTTACATAATGGGGTACGCAGATTCTTGAGGGCCCGAGCTTCGAGGGGTTGGATCAAAGTTATTGCAGCGAAGAGGGTGAGGGGGGGAACTCTTTTTAAAGAAGAAACGATTTGGTCTCACGGGTTGAAGCGGCGCATTCCCGCAATTTAGGTGAAACATGAATGCAATTATGAACTCATTTGACATCAGGAACACAGCTAGAGTCAAACGGGGGCGTGAATGTGAGATGCTAGCTGAATGATCGGCCGGACAGAGGCTGGGGCTGCATCCAAGGAATGATCTTCGCCACAGTAAAATCTCGAGGCCAGGTCACTAGCTTTGGTCTACTACCTCATGAATACTCTTGTCGATTATTCAACATATGAATTTAGTCTCCTCTAACAGGATGACACATCGACATCAACTTTATTTTATTTTAAAAGAATATACTCTATCTCATCATGACTAGTAACTATTCCTTATTTTAGTCATAAGGGAAACTCACCACTTATAACTGACTGGGTGCATGATTGCAATCACGAGTTCTACAATCTATATACTTAGGTCTCAGCTGAATAAAGTTTAGGGAAGAGTGCAGAAGTCGCTTATAACTCAAACGCACAATTTATATGAACATGAGTGCATTCCTCTGAAACTCAAAACTTAACTCATGGGCTTGTCTAAAGCCCCTCTAGAGTCTCATGACTTCCTTAAGACACTTACTAAGAGCAACTCATCGATAAAGGAGAAACATTTCTTTTCAACCACCTCTAGTATGGCGGATGGTCGAATGAATCTAAAAAATGAACGAGTATGAATAAATCTTTATGACATGGCTCTATTGCACGATTAAGAGTATGAAAGAAGTGAGATAATTCCTAAATGTTTCAGACTCATAATTATAGATGTGGCGCGCTTCACACTAATAATTAGGACTCTACAGACACGACTTCATAGACACCCTATGACTCTTGAATCCTGACTCTGATACCAAATTCATAACAAATCGAGCCTACACCCTGGATGTGACCGACACTCGAGAACCATTATTGATCCCCAACTGAACCCTCATCATGATTGACTATAAGCGGAAGACTAACTCAAACATACAAAAGCTTAAAAACTCAATTGTGTTCAATAACTCAAAATACTCAATCTTTAAAAAGATCTAAAAACTACTCAATAGATAAAGTCAGAGTTTGTAAAAACAACTTAAAAAGGATAAATATTGAAAACTACTTAACTTTGTCTACCTATGAAGATTCTATTATTACAGAACAAGACCCATGACATCTCAAAACTAATAACTGTAAGATAAAGGTGAATTCCTCCTAGATATGAAAAGGCTCACCAAAGTTGACCGGAATATAACATGACCTCAACAAAGCGCCTGTTGATGATCTTGCATACATGTATCAACATCATGAAACGATGCAGGCCAAATGTATCTATATCTGGAACGTACGAGAATGTAAGGGGAATTCTAAAGATTAAACATAGGATTGAACTTGATAACAAGGAAACATACTTACCTCTTGTCAAATCACTCAACTCAACTCAACTCATGAAAAATAAAATACTCAGCTCAAAGATTAGATACTCAAATCAAAGTTACTCAACTCAAAATAATCAAGGATAAAGCAGCAACAAGAAATGCAATGTATGGAAGGCTTTTAAAACAATAGACGATAACTCAGTTGTATGCAAAAATACAATAATAACTCACTTTGTATATAAAAATACAATATAACTCTATGGGAGATTCTCTACTCGACAACAATCATTATGAGGTATGTCATGATACATCGTCTCACCCATGCTACCAGAACTGTCCTATACTTTATTGGGATATAGAGCCTCTCAACTAAGTGGATCCACTAGTCTATGATAAAAATCCTCAAGGAATCATCTAAAAAATATGACCCTTTCTACTACGTGGTTTATGGGGGGTTGTGATTTGTATGAACTCTCCCCCATATCGGTGCTCAATACTACTCCCAAAATATACTAGCTTATATGTTTAAAAACATAAATCTTCTTTAATTTGAGATAATTGTTCAAACTACACTCTTACAAGAGGTATCTGCTCTTGAAATATCTTTTGAACTCAACTCATTTAGAAATTAAAGTTTCTCTTTTATCGAAGTAAAAACTAATATATTTGGGAATACTTAGTTCCCCTATACTCTTGCTCAATTCATAATTAAAAACATTTTCTCAAAAATATATCAAAATAATATTTTGTTATGATCATTGATGACTCGGGAAGTCATACTGCATAAACATTGATGGTATATACGGATACTATACTGCTTAAACATTGATGGCATACTAGATACCCTACTGCTTAAACATTAATGGAATAACTACATACCATACTTCTTAAACATTAATGTCATAATCATCTTTTAGAAATTATTTTCTCAAAACTCATCTTTACTTTGATGGTACTCAAACTGCTCAAAACTCTTTTGGAAATCTCAGTTTCCTCTCATCTTAAATGTAAAACATTTACTCTTGGGAATACTTCCCTATATCATTTTAAAGAAAATGAACTCAGTTCTACTCTTCTTCAGATCAGTGCTCAAGTCTTTAAAACAACTTTTAAAACAATTTGTAAAAAGACTTCTTAAAATAGGTTCATGTCGAATTAGAGACGTGTCGACTCAATTCAAGGTTTTCAATAACCATGCATAGGACTCAATACTTGGAACTCAACAACTCCAAAACTAAAGAAGTCAATGATACTACTCATCTCAAGAGTGCTCGACTCAGAGGGTTCATGCAGCATTATGGGCATGAACTAATCAACTCAAGGACTCAATGAGAACTCTCATCTTAAGACTGTTTGACTACTGCGTTCATGGGAAATTATAGACATGAACTACTCAACTCAAGGACCTTCATGGGTAACATGTTGTAGCCATAAGGAATATAATCTCAATATGATTAGGAACTCAATACTTAGAACTTGAAGATACTAATCCTATCCAAGATACTGAATTGATGGTGTTCATGTAAAATTTATGGGCACGAACAACTCGACTTAAGGTCTAAATTACAATATGGAACTTATGTATCTGACTCTTCTCATTCTCATACTTACTTCCTCAAACTCAGTTTAAAACTCAAGAGTTGGCTTTGAAAAACTTCTCAAGACTTATAACTCAAAATAGGATTCATGCTAAATTCTAGACATGAACAAATCAACCCAATTATCTCAATAATATAGAAACTTAATAATTAGGAATAGAATTTTTAAAAGAAACATGAACTCGATAACTCAAAATCAACTTATCTCAAGAATACTCGAATGTTGGGTAGAATCATAGAATTCTTTTACTGATTTGAAAGAAAATATAGGGTGTGAGGACAAACTAGTCCAACACTATGATAGCCTTACATAAATAGATTAACAAGGTTCTTAAAGAATTTTTAAGAATAATTTATTAAAAGCCTTGAAACCCTAGCTTGAAGGTAAATGATCAAGAAAACCTTTCTTAAGATTCTTGAATTAGTTTCTTGAAAACTCTATGGCCAAGAATTATGATTTTCGATAGTGATTCATAATTGTATGAAGGAATATGAGTTGAAAAAAATGTTCTTGGAGAAAGACTTATCTTGAAGAAGAATTTTGAAAAAGATTGAAAAAATCTTGAATGTAGTCTTCTACTTTTATTTTTCTTTAGGGGTTTGCCGTAGGGTTTGAGACTGAAGAGAATGATGGATTAAAGATGAAAATCTTACTATTTTGAGCCTTTTATCGGTCAAGAAATTCGTTTAGGGTTTTCTTGGAGGTAAAAAGACAAAAACGACTATTTTTAATATTTCCCGTTAGCTAATTCGTAACAACACTGTATCAGATTAGTAAATGGTCATAAGGTTTTACTCAAAAATTGGATTGACGCGAAATTTGTTGAGTTGGAAAGTAGATTCAAATACCTTTAGTCTGATAGGTTATTGCTCACGTAACTCTTTATATTTTAAGAGATATGGTCATTTGAAGTTGACCCAAGTACATTCTTATATCAAAACTTAATCGATAAGAAAACTTCAAGAACACATATCAAGAACTCATCAAGAAATTGAATTGCTCAATATTTATGGATAGATTTGCAAAAGAAACTCATGATTGGTGTGTGGGTGAACAAATCCAACACTATGGGAGCTTATATACCTCAAAAAACTAGGTTCTTGGTGAAATCTTGAATTTCTTGAACCAACTCTTGGAACTTTGAACTTTTTCTCTTGTTGAATCTTCTCTCTAAAATCCTAAATGATTTTGGGGATGAATAGAACTGATTATAATCAATTTAGACCCTTAATTGGGTGTAATCGCAATTAGAATAAGTGGAGGTAACGAAAAGACTAAAATATCCCTCCTATATTCAGATAGCTTTCCTTAAATGGATAGTCTGACTTCAAAAAGACATATATCCCTCATATGAGCTCGAAAATTAGCAAACTTGCCGGCATTGAAAAGAGGACTCGACGATCTTTCATTTTATATCTTACGGGTCTCCTAACTCATCCTAGGCTGAAATTCCTTAGTAAAATCCTACTCACCACGAAGGATCGTTTGAATCTTAGTTCAAAAATTATCTGGGTGTTATATATATATATATATATATATATATTAAATGATAAGTAATGAATTAGTTTGATATCAAATGCTAATTTGAAGTCTGTTTAGTCAAACTTTCTAGCATGACCCAAAAACTCAAGTTATGATAACCATCTTCTAACATCCCTCTAGTATGTAAGTTGATCTTATAGCTCGGTACTAGAAATTATACGATATTATACAGAAGAGGAGAATATGAAAAACAAAGAATAAATATAGAAATTAAATAAGGAGGGAGAATCAAGAAATACATAAAGTTTCCCCAAGATCAGATATCAGTCGGTGTTCAAGCTACTAACCATTACAGAAATATAAAGAAAGTAAAATTATGCAGAAACATCTCCAAACACAAAATAAAGACTACTCAAACCAAAATAAAAGGAGATATAAAACTCTAAATGGTATGAGTTCACCCTAAGTCTCTGATCCAAGCCTAGTCCACACGAGGCACAAGCCAATGGTAAGAAATCGTACTACGATCTGAAGAAGAGTAGTATGAGTCCTAAACATGTGATACTGTAATGACCCTTTTAAGTTGTTATAAGTAGGCCAATGGTGAACGAATCGAGATAGAGAACTTTCCGGGTAGTGACTTAAATATATTAGGCTAGGCTAGCCTCAGACAAAATTTGGGTTTGTGCGGTCTTGGGCCATCCAAGAATGGGTGTGGTGTAATTTCTAGGATGGGTAGATATTTTCTTGTTCCCAAGACATTAAGAAACTCGTACGACTTCAAAAAAATTGAATCCGGGTGAGTAGAACTCTCATAATCCATCTTGACATAAAAAGGATAGTTTGAGATTCCAAGGGAAGAAGGAATGTTGTAAATAAAAAACTATCAGGCGAGTTGCAGTACTTCATGCAATCTTCTATAGCGTGATGCCCCCACTAAATAAGGTGTGTGCAGGCTCTATAATGGGGTAAGTAAGGATTTTATGTAGAAAAAAAATCTCAAAATCTCCTATTTTCCACATAATTATTCTTGGGACTGAGAGGGGCGATTTAAGGTTGTTTGTACCTATTTTTCCATGAAATTTTTCAGTTAAGGTAAATTCCTTACTCCACAATCTTATAAATTGATTCTTAAGCCTTAAAAACGAAGATATTACTCTTAGGGGAGGGATTTGATTTGATTTAATGATGGAAAAAGCCTTATGTTGGGGAGGATGATCACGAATAGGCTCATGGTTAGAATTTGGTTATAATCCGGATGATTTCTAGGCTATCCGTGATTGATTGTTGTGTTTATTTATTGTTTTAGACCAAGAACAAGTCAAGACACTTCAAAAAGAAAAAACTCGGGTTCTTTAGAATTTTCAAGGGGCTTGATTCGAGGTAGGTGATGGTTATATGCTTTTCGGTTTATATATGTATGCATGTCTACTACTTTATAGTTTCATTGGTGCAATACATATTGGGGAAAACGTAGAAAAACATATGAAATGACATAATGTTGATCATCTCATGTAATAAACCTATTTATGTGACTTGTGATTGAAAGTGTTATTGTTCATTGTGTTTGTGGCTGTTCATGATTGTTTGTTGTTGTTCATGATTGTTTGTGATTGCTGGTTGGATTCAATAACATATCGGTACATGAATTTACCTTATACTAAAATGGGATGTAGGTGGAATCACGACCTAATGATATTTTGATCATGAAAAATAGATATGTAGGGCCAGTTGCGAATCTCATGAATTGTAAATTCATGAAAACTATTGTTGCTGTGCAAAATGAATAAACTAGATTCATGCACAAACAAGCACTAGTCTCGGTTTATTTAAAAGGTTATAGTAATAATGTATAATTTGAATAAAAGTATATAAAATATATTAGGGATTACACATAAGACTTACAAACCTAATATATTTGGGATTACATATAATACTTACAAACCTGATTCATTGATGACTCATTGTGTAACTATACTCGATAATAAAGGGAATCCATAAACACAACAAGATAATCCCCCAAGATCGCATCAGTATGTAGTCGACCTTCTAATCTAAATAGATGCAAAAGGCTTTTTCCTATACAACTATATATAGAATGTCATCGAATGCAACATAAAGATAGTCCACCCAAATAGATAGAGATTGGTAACTCGAACGTCAGAGCTCACCCTAGCCTTGAATCCTAAAAGCTGCTTCGTATGAAATACAAATCAACGGTGAAAACTCGTACTATGCTTGAGGGAGCAAAAGTGTAGTATGACAAGCGGTACTCAGTAGGGATAGCACTAGTGAGCTCTATAGATAAAGGATAAGTATAAACAACCAAGTAAATAAGGAAGGTACAGTACAGGTAACTAAAGAAGAGATATTTTAAAGTTTAAGATGAACCACATCAAGGGATAGAATACAATGAACAAGAGACATGAGCCACAAACCATGTGTAACCAATGGAAAATACCGCTACTCAGCAGAACCACCCAAAGGGGGTCAATCCAACCACAACCAAGTAAAGATCTCCAAGATAGAAACATTCAAACCAGGGGCGCATCTAGAGGGGGTGTCGTGGGTTCACCTGAACCCATGCTCCCCTCTAGATCATATATAACAGTGTTATATTTTTAAAAAAATATTTGAATATTGATGTGTGAATCCATGTTCAAAGTATCATATCGTAATACGATGATGGTTGGATGCACCTCCTAAGTGAGGATAGAGATTTACATTTATATTTATCTTTTCTTTTTGAGTAACACCTCTCCAAGTGTTATCGGATACACTTTTGTTGTTTCAACTAAATTTTTCTTTTTTCCTTTAAGCATCAAATTTTTAAGTGTTTTACATTGAAAATTTCTAAAAAAATAGCACTATAGAATCTTTATATAATAAGATCAAATGTGTATATTAAAATTTAAAACTAGTAATATTATATATCTTGGACCTATAATTTTTAAAATTTAATGGTTCATATTAAGAATCTTAAAGGCAAACCGATAAAATTTATATTTAAGATGCATTTTTTCGTAATCGTGCACCCATTATAGGCAAACAATAACCTAACCAAACCCCCATAATCCTGAAAGGTACAACCAGCAGTCATAACCCGATCGACCCCCCCCCCCCCCCCCGCCAAAGAACTGGTGGGTGCAAACAATAATCAATTATATTGGTGATAAGCAATGCATATGAATGCGGTAATGCAACAGAAACCAGCTGAGCAATCAGTATCAAGTGTCACACAACCAAGTACATACACCGCCTCCTGCCCCCGACAACTGGGTAATGAAGAAAATTATTATAAAAGAACTGCATTTTTTTCAGTCTTGCTGGATTGTTATATATGTTACAATGACATGGGTATATATACAGTTAGTAGGAGAGTTTACCTATAAAAGTTTAGGTGTATAATGAATCTTCCAATTCATTTTTGTGTCTACTAAGGACACACTACCAAGGAAAGTATTTTATGTAGGTTCATAGTGTCTATCATCCCCCCGCATTGTAGTGTAGGGATTTCGGACAACACCTAGCTTGGTGTATAACGCCTGAAACTGATGCTTAGGCAATTGCATTATGAGAATATCCGCAATATGAAGCTTAGAAGGAATGAATTTGGTTTCCATTGCACCATGAACCACCTTTTGGCACACAAAACGGTAATCAAGTTCAACATGCTTAGTGTGAGCATCTTATACTGAATTTGCGATGTGATGGAGATAGTGGCAGATCCAGGAATTAAGCTCAAGGGGTTCGAAATTTAAAGAAGAAGCTCCTGTGGTAATGTAAGTGTGTGATGAATGTAGTAACCCCGACATGATTTTTGTACAAGGTGGCTCATTTGTTTATGAAAGTTATGTTGCCTCCTATATTCAAATTAGCAAACCAGAAGAAATAAAATATGAAAAGAAAAACACAAAGAACTATCCGAGTCCACAGAATCAACTGTGTGTCCTTAAGAAATTTAATCCCCTCAAGTACCCAAGGTTACAAATTAATTCCTCCCAAGATAAAACGAATTAACCATTAAAGAAGTAGCGGTACCTCAAACTTCAATAATTTCAATGAACTCAAAATGACAGCAACGAATCACACATACAGACACGATCGATCGATTTTGTTTTGTAAGAAATGTATGCAAAAGAAGGGAAGAATTCAATGCTGAAAAATGAGAGACAATCTTTCTATTTATGGTCAACAAAGGGTAAAAGTCACAACTCTAGGAAAGAAGACAACCTTCAAGAAAGGTCACAACACTTTGGAAAAGGCACAACCTTTCAAACGGTTACAACCCTTTAGAAAGGACACAACCTTTCATAAAGGTCACAACCCTCCGGAAAAGTGACAATCCTTCAGGAGAGTCACAACCCTTCATTTCCTGTTTATACCTTTAAAACCCAACAATCCCCCACATGAATAGAGAATGATTATTTTTTTGAAAACTTATGCATGAAAAACTGTGTGATTCGTAAGTAAGGGTTAATCGCATCTGGATAAGTAGGTTTTCCTTTAAACTTTCCGTAGTAAACATATATCAGATATACTCAGTCAATCAGTAGATTTGATATCTTTGAACCGTCGAGCTGTGATGTATACCTAGACAACATAAGTCACACAATCAACCCTTGAATTGTTTTTGGTTCTCATTGTTTTGTTCGTTTCAGCCATGAACACATCTCGGTTATTAAGTGCTTAGAGAACTGGCCTTACTGGATTCTCCTTGAAGCGACTTACACTTCACACTTAGATAGGTGATTTCTAAATGTGTTATCCCGTAGATACACCATTTGATATACCTTGTATCAAACTTAGAAACCATTAAAAAGTCCTAATGCCTTTATCCTTGTTACTAAACATTGTCTTATCATGAGAATGGACCATAAAAAATAATATTTTGACAATGTTGAACCGTCATTAATGACTTTGTTTGATCTCCTTGAACCTAGATATTGGGATCTCCAGTCTTTTAGGTAGAGTTGCCGCCACAATGACTTGTTCTCGGCCATAGTCTCATTCCCTTTGATAATCTATCAACTTCCTCTCTAGTTAGGCCTTTTATAAGTGGATCCGACACATTATCCTTTGACTTTACATAGTCAATTATGATAATTCCACTATAGAGTAGTTCTCTAACGATATTATGTCTACGTCATATATGACGAGACCTTCCGTTATACATCATGCTCCATGTCCAACCTAGTGTAAGCAAACAAGAGCTAAAGGTTTGGGCCAAAAATCTTTCAACAAATTTTGTAGTCATTCAACTTCTTCACCGGTCTTATTCAGAGTGATAAACTCAGATTTCATAGTAGAGCGAGCGATACATTTCTGTTTGGAATTTTCCAAGAGATGTCTCCTCCACCAAGAGTAAATACATATCCACTCGTGAATTTTATTTCATTTGACCTGGTGATTCAATTTGCATCACTATATTCTTCCAATACTGTTGAATACTAGTTATAATGCAAAGCAATAGTTTGTTAAGTATGTTTTTTTTAAAAAAAATGCTCAAAACTCTTTTCATTGTCATCTAATGAGTTTGATTGAGATTACTTGTGAACCGACTCAATTTAGTAATAGCATGCTATATCTGATCGCGTACACTTCATGATATATATCATACTTCTCAATAATCTAGCATAATCCAATATTGAGTCACCTTTTCCTTCATTCTTTTGAAGTACAAAGCTCACATTTGTTGGAGTCTAATCAATATTGAAATCCAACTACTTGAACTTTTCAAGTACTTTTTCAATCACATCAGTAACTTTAATTTCCTTCATATCAAGTTACTTTCTAGCATATGCTTAGTAGCATTTTTTTCATATGTGTCTCTTTTGATGATCAACATGTCATCAACATAAAAACAATAATGACCTTGTGATTTGGAATATCTTTAATGTAAAATATTTATCACATTCATTAATCTAGAATTCATTTGCCAATGTAGTTTGGTCAAACTTCGCATGTCATTATTTAGGCGCTTGTTTTTAGTTCCTAAAGTGACTTAACAAGTTTACACATTTTTTTTACCAGGAACCACTAAACCTTCGGGTTGTTCCATGTAAATTTCTTCCTCCAAAAAAATATTTTTACATCCATTTTTACAAATTCGCAACTAGCGCAATTAACATCTGAATTGATGTAATCCTAGTTAGAGGCTATTAAATGTCAAAATAATCAAGAATTTGTTATTGTCTTAAGCCTATGACAACAAATCTTGCTTTGTATTTGTCAATAGTTTCATCAATATTTTTTTTTTAGATCTACTTTGAACCCAAAGTTTATTTCATGAAGGAAGATCAAACAACTCCCAAGTCTGGTTACTCAAGATTGAATCTATCTTACTATTAACAGACTCTTTCCAAAAAGGATGAATCCAAAAAAGACATATCTTTTTCGACTATATGGACTCATTTTCAAGAAGAAATGTTACAAAATAAAACCCGGAGGAAGTAATTTGTCCATTGATTTACTACGCCTCTAAATCTCCTTATTAAGTACATTCTCCTTTGGTTCTTTCCAAGGTCGTTTAAACCCTTTAGATGACTATCCGGTGGTTCGGACTTATGAACCATAAATCAACATGCTTTACTATTTGTAGCATATTCAATGAACATACAATCCACAGTCTTAGGTCCTATTTTTACCAGTTTGGAAATAGTTTCCTCATTTCCATTTCTCATATGGAATAGACTATATTGAAAATTGTTAGATCACTACCTTTCAAGAGTTATTGCTTGTATATACTCTAAGGGACGACAAACAATTTTCTGTCAGTGATAAAAAATTTTGTTGCTCCCTTTCTTAACAAACAAAAGTTTTCTATTTGTTGCTCCCTTTATTAACAGATAAAACTTTCTGTTTCTCTCTTTCTGAACATAAAAAAAGTTTGTTGTTTTATTTTGTTATAATGATAGCATCCCCCCACAAGTTTTGTGGTAAACCTGAACTTATAAGTAGGAGATTCAACATTTCCTCGTTTTTTTTCCTGTCAACAATTTCATTGAGGTGAGTATGTGCAGTAATTTAATGGATGAATCCATTTTCCAAATTTATTTCTGCAAAAGAATATTCATATTCTCCACATCTATCACTTCTAATCATGACAATCTTTTTATCCAACTGATTTTCAACTTTAGTTTTATATTACCTATATGTTTCTATTGCTTTATCCGTATAATTCAGCAAATAGACATAACAATATATAGTGTAATTGTCAATAAAATCTATGAAGCATTTTTTCACACCACGAGATGGTGTTAACTTCATATCACAAATGTCAGTGTTAATCAATTCTAAGGTATTCTAATTCATTTCAACAACACATACTTGACATTGATTTATTGCACTAGAAGTTAGACAAAACTTCTAAGTTGATCAGTTTTTGCAAGATTTTGTAATTGACATGCCTCAATAATTTATGTCACAAATAATTTGAGTCAAGCAAGTAAGAAAAAACAAAAATACGAAGTTTGAAAAGACCTTCTGTTAGGTAACCTTTTCCACAAATATTTTGTTCTTTACTTTTCTTTTGTTTTTTATAATTTTTTTCAAATACAGACATTGTTTTACAGTATTGCACCTTGTCATATGTCCTTTTCAGAAGAAACTTTCCACAATATTCAATTTGTTATAGAATTATCCATGACCATAGTCTCATTAGTCCAAAAAGGGCATATGACCCAAAAGTTTGTTTTGCAACACAAACATAACATGTTACTTTTCACCAATGTTCATGTCTACAAAAAAAATATTTTAATAGACATATATTTCATGAAAAAACACAATATTTTAAGTGAAACTTTTTCATCAGAGAATACAATTCTTTTGAACGAGTAATATAATTTTGTGGTTTTATACTAGTCATATCATATACTAGTAAAAAGAGACTCAACGACCATAATATCAAATATACTCCAAGAATTTTGTGGGTCTAAGATAATACAAGAATGTCATCAAATTTCATATCTTGTACTTTCAAATTTAAATTAGATAGTAAGTCTAATTTTGTCTTTATCACAAGTAAAGAACCCCCCAAATTTTAAATATGTTCTCAAAAATATTTTTCAAATATTTGAAATTATTTTTCACATTTTTTTTTCATGCTTTCAAATTGTATACCATCAAATACACATTGACAACACGAAACCCTCTTTTGGAGATTTAATCCATAGAAACACCCATTGCAGGCACAAAATCTCTAATTTTATGTTACTAGTGTTTTTTTTCATCTGTCACAACTAGACAGACCGCTTAGTGTTTAGAATATTAACAATAACGACTCAATCTTTATACAACTTTAGTTTAACGATGAAGTTTTTATATTCTTCTAATCGTTAAACGAATGAACCTTGAATTCTGATGAAGTTTTTATATTCTTCGAATCAGTTTCACATTCAGACAGAGTAGTAAACCAAAAATGTTTTAATCTCCAGAAACCTCAAATACAACACTGTTTCTAGCTAACGATGAAGATTTTATGTTTTTCCAAATTATTTAGCCTTAATATTCGTGACAAAGATTTTCTACTCTTCAAGTCAGAATATTCATTGATACAGAGTATCTAACAATTGGTGAAGTTTCTATGTTCTTCAAACCACTGCACAATCTGATTTGTTCATGAAGTTCTTATATTTTTCAAACCAAAGGAGTAAAAAAAAATCAGAATATTTAGACTCCAAATTTCAAACACAATCAAATTTTTCATGGAGTATAAAACTACAAAAGTTTTTTTTTCCCCATCTTAACATAATACATATTAGTAATAATCATCACATAATGACCATCTATCCTAAAATTTATGAGATAAATATCATAACTTATAAAAGATAAGGTGAAAAAAATAATCAAGTGAAATAAAAATAGAACTTGATTTTTACTCTCATTGAATCATATTCTATTTGTCAGCAATGATTCCACGCAAGTCACTTACCTTGCTATATTTTGTTTTCTCAGTTTCCATCATATTCTTATTTTTCTCAAGAAGACACTTAATTTCAACAAGAAACTAAAATCAGGTTCAAATATTTGAACATTTACTTCTTCTCATAGTTATGTAAAACCAAGAATATAGATATTTTTTTTTAAAGTGCATATTTTAACCTTTATGCACAAAATAACTTTTCTTATTGAAAATAAAGCTAGTGCAATGCTGAATGCACTTGGGAAGAATATAAGATTAATCTTACCCATCAAAGAAAAACTTACTACAGATTATATTCTCGAACATATTAAAGTAGTACTAATTCATCTCAAATCTCATTTATCATACGATAAAATAATTTTCTTTTTCTTTTTCTTCTTCTTCTTTCCAACAAAAAGAACACAGAAAATAGAAGTAATTTCCTTACCACAGAAAATACCATCAATATATATTTCTTAAGCTTGTTGACTCCTATATTCAAATTAGCAAACCAGAAGAAATAAAAGATGAAAAGAAAAACACAAAGAACTATCCGAGTCCACAGAATCAATTGTGTGTCCTTAAGAAATTTAATCCCCTCAAATACCCGAGGTTACAGATTAATTCCTCCCAAGATAAAACGGATTAATCATTAAAGAAGTAGCGGTACCTCAAACTTCAATAATTTCAACGAACTCAAAATGAAAGCAACGAATCACACATACAGACACGATCGATCGATTTTGTTTTGGAAGAAATGTATGCAAAAGAAGGGAAGAATTCAATTCTGAAAAATGAGAGACAATATCTCTATTTATAGTCAACAAAGGGTAAAAGTCACAACTCTTAGGAAAGAAGACAACCTTCAAGAAAGGTCACAACATTTTTTTAAAGGCACAACCTTTCAAACGGTTACAACCCTTTAGAAAGGACACAACCTTTCATAAAGTTCACAACCCTCCGGAAAAGTGACAATCCTTCAGGAGAGTCACAACCCTTCATTTCCTGTTTATACCTTTAAAACCCAACAAGTTAACACCAGATTAATCAAAGATATTGAGATCTAACAAAGCTACGTTGATAAAAAAAATTAGTGGATCAGTTGTATTACATAAATTAATTCCAACAACACGTGAAAATTAAAGGATGAAAAAGGGAGCGAGACGGAGAAAAAAAATATTTACCTTAACCCACTAAACTTATATTACCTTATCGTACCGCATTAAGCATTTCTTCCTACTTTTACCCTGCTCCATTGAACATTCTTATAATTTCTTGTAATTTTTATACTTCTATTTTGTAATGTTTTACTATATTATTCATTTTAATTTTTTTTAATTAGTATCCATTCAAACACATATTACTAGGAAAATTATCAAGATTCTCTAAAAGTGTGTAAGTATAGATTTACTAATATTATAATGCATACTCAGAAGATAAATAAATGGCATCGTCAATTTTTCAGTTCATGCAGTTTAATTTACTAGGTTAGTCATCACTTGTTGGAAAAAAAAAGATGAATAAATCAAATAAGTTTAGTTTCAATCTCTCTAAAATAGAATTGAAAAAATAGAAAAGTAACTCCATGAATTCTACTAAATATATATTATTAAAAGGATATTGACGATTTTTAGTTTCTTCATTCAATTACATCTAATTTATCTTTATATATATAATTCATCATTTTCAAGGAGTTGTACATAAAATTATGTTGAAATAAAATGATAAGTAGATATAAGAAGAATAAAAAAACGTGTCTAATAAATTTAAACAAAAAACAAATTAGAAAAAAAAATGACATAGAAGAAAAAAAAATGAAAAAGAGAAGATGATCGAAGACTAAAAGATGAGAGCCCAATTCCATGCATTAAAAGGGGTAAAAACTAAGAGAAGATGAATTGTTGCGCATGGGATTCAAACCCCAACGTATAAGCCACTATTAAACCCCTTATTCATTTAAATAAACTTCTCACTTATTTTTAGGAGGTTCATTTTATTATATGTACACATAAAATCAGAATTTGGCCCTATATATATAACGTAATTTTTCGAATGAGGGGTAATTTGGGTGAACCCACTAGACACAACCTAGGGCAACCCTTGGATAGAGAGCACAGATGTTATCCGTGAACAACAATGGAGGATGAGATAAGGAAATGTCAATATCCTTTAAGAGATAGGTGACCCACGTCAATTTTGCAGCTAGAGAAATCAATGATTGATACTCAACTTTGGCGCCAGACTTAGCCATTGTATGTTGCTTCTTGGACAAACAACTGATCCAATTAGCTCCAAGAAAGACATAGAGCCCTGTGATAGACCTTTGAGTAAGGGGATATCCAGCCCAATCCACATCCTAAACAGTGGGACTTTGCATGAGTTTACATAAGAGATTAACTGAGTGGGATATCTCAGGTCTCATGAGAGTGAGATATTTCAGTGAGCCAACAATGCCGCTATAATCAGAGGCAATGAAAGGTGATCTAGATGAAGAATGTAGATCATGTTTGAGAGCAAGTGGTGTATGAATAGCTCTTGCATCCAACATATTTGTACAGTTAAGAATACCGGACACATATTTACATTGGCTAAGAAAATGACCATTTGAGTCACGGTGTACCTTGACTTCGAGAAAGTAATGAAGATCTCCCAAATCTTTCATTGCAAAGTGAGATCAAAGCCTGTTGACGAAAGTATTCAAAAGCAGAGGATGGCTTCCCGTCAATACGATATCATCCACATAAAGAAGTAAGTACATTGAGTCCTTTGTGAAATGGAACACAAACAACGACATATCTGTTTTACTATAAGAAGATCCAAGATGAAGAAAATAGGAGCTGAATTTGCAAAATCATGCCCTTGGGGCTTGTTTCAAGCCATAGATACAACATCCTTTAATAAGCAAATGTGATTAGGAAATATAGGATCAAGAAAACCTAGGGGTTGCTCCATAAAGACTATTTGAGAGATCACCATGTAAAAATTCATTTTTGACGTTGAGTTGTTTGATGTTTTATATAAATATGACAACAACAAATAAGATTAGTCAGATTCTGGTAGATTTGACGATTGGACTAAAGGTCTCGTCAAAGTCCACTCCTTCAAGTTGATTATATCATTTGCAACCAAACATGCTTTGAAATGTTCCACTAATCTATTAGACTTTAGCTTAGTCTTGAATACTCATCGAGAGACAACAACATTCATTTGATGATGACCAGGAACCAATTTTCGAGTAATATTTGACTTTAAGGCTGGTAATTCCTCATTCATCGCACCCAACCAGTAGGGCTTAGTCGGGGCTGTTTTGATGGTTTTAGGCTCACGCGTATCACTTTGAATTAAAGTTGCAAAGGTCAGGAATTGAAATGATGGATTTGGAAGTGTTTGGGTCTTTTCTTGTGTAAGCATTTGATGGTTGTTTGTTGCATAATTAGGTAGTCCGGATGGTAGAATATGTGCTAGGAGGACACGATAAATGTGGGAGTTCGAAAAATAAATCAATAAATGGTATGGTGGAGAGATCAAGACTAGACAAAGTGGTAGAAGATTTCGATGCTAGTGAGTAATTCGTTGTTGAAGCAATGGCTGTTTCGGCACTTGACAGTGAGGAAGAACCAATAATATCACTTGAGATTTGCTAAATTGTGTTATATCTAGATGTCCAATAGACTCATTTGATGTACCAGATCGTTCGGATGTTAAATTTATTTTTTGCTCCAAAGATTGCTGGTTGACGGAAACTAGAGGACCAAAAACAACAAGTTCACCATCGATGTTTGAAGATGATATGGACGGATCAGGTGGTTCATTCTCAGTGGGAGATTGAGAATTTTTCTGTTCAAAAAATTCCCAAAAAGTGGTGAGGTGCGAATTGGTGGAATCTAAGGAAAATTCATCACTACCAGAAACATAAGGCAAGTAGGACTCATCAAAAATTGCATGTCGTTATATGATCATCTTTCGTGTTTGATGATGATGATAACATTATATCGGGAAGCAAACTATATCCGATGAATATGCAAGGAAATATTTTTTGTTGAAATTTATGTTTATTATGTCCTTTGAGGTAGGAAAAACGATAACATCCGGTAACTTTCAAAGTATCGTAATGCAGCTCATATATCTTAGGGAAGGGAGAGTGCATGCTTAAACTAGAAGTTGGCCTTCTGTTGATCAAAAATACGAAAGTCATAAACGCTTCAAACCACAAAAATAAAGGAAAATTTGCATTAAATAGCAAGGTTAGAGCAGTTTCAACATCTGTGTGCTTGCTTTTGGACACTCCATTTTGTTCGGGATTATGTGGACCGAAAATCCACCGCTTGATTCCATTCCGAGCCAAGTAATTTATGAACTCAAGACTATTGAATTCTCCAACTCCATCACATTGAAAATCATAAGTTCCTTAGAATTTTTTTTTTCTATAATTGGTGAAAGTCAATGACGATATGTAGAAAGTCGAATTTATTTTTCAGCAGATAAATCAATGTAAAATGTGTGTAGACATCCACAAAAGGTGCATAGTACTTTATTCCTCGAGAAGATGCTACCAGGGTTGGTCCTCATAAATCGCTATGTATCTTAGCTATTGGTTTGAGTTCTTTTTTATTTGAAATTGAAAAGATAACTTACAATTTTTACTTATTTGGCAACTAATAAAAACTGAAAACTTTTTATTCAGACTTATGACATCAATCATCTTATTACTATGCAAAAAAAAAAATAAGAATCTAGAGTGTGGGTAACTCAATCTTTGATGTCATAGGATATCTGAATCTTCCTCAATTTTTATGGCTATCAAGACTTCATATAAGGTTCCTCCCAAGGCGTACAAGCCATGTCTCTCATTCCCCTTGGCCGGGATTTTCCCTGTGCTCTTGTCCATAATAACAAAACCCTTGTCAGTAAATGTTAGTTAGCATTCATTATCCTTCACAAGTTTACTAATAGAAATAAGATTTTTCTTGAGTTTAGGCACAACAAATACATCTTTTATGTGAAGTTTTTTCCTAAAATATTTATCTCCTATGCGTGAGATCTGTAGGTTATCATGATTGCCTACCATAACTAAATTTATTACGTCCCGAGGCTACCCCTTGATGTAACACGAGACCTAAGATCATGAGTGGCCCCAAGCTAACTCTGTTGCATGTTGATAATAACTGAATAAGACATATACTATATATGTGGAAGTTAAAACAATGGATAACTGAAAGTGGAGAATACTTAACTAGTGTGAATGTATAAAACATACTAAGAGTATAATAACAACTAAAAAATGAACTTAACTAATCAAGTTGATTCTATTACTATGTCAGAAAAGGCTCTTATTGAGTTGAGTTGAGTTGATGGGACATGCCCCCCCCCCCCCCTCTAACTCTAACAAAACTGAAAGCTGAATAAAAAGACTAAAGTGAAAAGCATGTCTATTTTCCTCGAAGTATGAGGACCCACCACTGAAGCTTCTCAAATGCAGATTGAAAATTAATCTAAGCGTGATCTGGATAATGAGTGTCTAAACTTACATTATGAAAGGATGTAGCACAGAGTATGCGTTAGTACTTGGAATGTAATAAGCATGCAAGATATGGATACTAAGTTGAACAAATATATATAATGTGAACAAAGTATAACTGAGCAAGAATGTAAATATTGAAACATATATAACTAAAAAACTAAGTTGAACGCAAGACCAAGTACTAACTATGAAAGTAACATGTTGAACTGAATGCTGAAGTATATACTGATTTCCTGGTCAAATGTAATAAGGGGTCGTTTGGTACAAAGATTAATAATGCAGGGATTAGTAATGCAGAAATTGGTAATGTAGGGATTAGTAATGCATGGATCATATTTATCAAGTGTTTGGTTCATTGTTTCTTACCTAATTTTGTGTGTGGTTTAAAAATTTACAAAAAAAATTATTTCCAATTATACCCTAGAGTTATTATGAGATTTTCTATTTCATGTAATTGAGTAAAGGTACATAATTAACGGAGAATATTATTTTTTATAACATTTTTAACTAGCTAGGAAAATAAAATTTTTACTGTCATGTTCACTATTTTCTCACTTAAATTATTTGAGAGTAAATAATTGTCATCTTAATAAATTAGAGTTAGTATCTCTAAAGGTCACACAACTATAATGATTTATTGAAGAAATTTATTGAATTTTGTTTTGTATCAATAAATTTAAAAAAAGAACTCTTTATCATAAAATAAAATAAAAATAAAAAATAAATATAGCAAAATAAATTAAACTATTATTATACTCGAGATGTGTGTGTGTGTATATATATATACTCTTGTTTTAATTTAGACTACTTGTGTAATGTTTAATGGACTTTCGTTAAGAGGCAATATTTTACTTATGAATTGTTCTTAAATTCATACATCAACATTAGCATATTAGTTGGATTATAATATTTTATATTAATAATAAATAGATTAAATAACTCATATTTTAGAAATAAAAAATTATGTCTAAATAATAAAATTTGTAAGCTAATTTATTTAAATAAATTTATTAGTATAAATATAAAATATAAAATATAAAATATAAATGTTAAATCAAAAAAAATAAATAAAAAAATTAAAAGAATTTGAGGGGGTATTTTTGTCTTTACCTAGAAAAGTCACATGGTATTAGAGCTAATACCATCAAATGGAAGGTATTAGTTATGCACCCTCTAATACCATGTAGGGTGCATAACTAATCCCTAGAATGATAATACATAGACCCAAAATTCCTACCAAACATAGTATTATATAATACCACACATAATACTTGGACTATTTCTCCTAATACTCCCTACCAAACGACCCCTAAGAATATGACAGTGGGAGCTATTATTAATCGACATAAAACCACGTGAGCTAATTGTGAAGTCTGATGTATACGCGTCATTAAGAGGACCCAATATACCTTGTCAGGGGTATAAAGGTATGATTGGCATGATAAACAAATCTGATGCCCGACATAGAAGACTTAGAATCCTACGAGAGCACCTAGTTCTTGGACTATGAGGGTATGTTGAACCCTAGCCCACTCGGTTCTAAGTCTTCTCCCAACTGAATATGGATATGACACAAATGCAACTAAATATTGAATAGCTCACAATACTGACATGCAATTGAGAATGGAACATTTATATACTGATAATGTAACATCAAAATCTGGAGCATGATTATATGTTTAACTTCCCTAGCAAGTATAATTTGTGAACTAAGAGAATTTATACAAACTATGGTTCTGAGTTTCATAAAAGGAATTAAGCAAACTTTCCAAGAAACAAGTTATTTCGATTAAGTATACTACAATAACTAAATCATAACAACATTCCATGATTTTGTAAAACCTAGGTCTAAACAAGATATGGAGAAACAAGGAACTGACTGAATTCTAGAGACCTAGTGGATGAAAGGAACCCACTAGTGAAATCTCATATACCTAGTGACAAAATCTACGGATAAATCCATCAATTTCCGGGATGAAACTTGAAGAAACCTTCTGATTGTTCTTGGGAAACTGGTGCCTCTTTCTTGTCTTTTTTGCTCTAAGTTTAGATGATTCTAGGTGAATGAGGGTTCTGGGTATGTCGAACTAAGTTATTAGGCTTAAATTGAGTAAAACGACGTAGTTTAGGCATCAAAAGATGTAGTTTAAGTGCCCAAAAAAGACCAAAACGACCCTAACTTAAATTTGACGAGTGCCACCTACTACAGGACTGACAGGCCGTTGTTGACCTACCAACCATCAGTAAGGGTCGTCGGTCAAGCTCTACCCGACAGGGCTTCACTAAAACGAGCACAACTTTTTACTCAGAGATAGGATTTTAGCAAACTCGGTGGCATTAGAAAGAGAATTCAATTATATTTCATTTGATAGGTAATGTGACACATAATACATTATGTACTAAAAATTATGACCATTTGAAGTTGAACCAATAATAATTTCCCCCTAAGTGGTTGTTGAACCTCACCAATGGTCTGTAGTTCCAACCACGGACCGTCGTGATTGACCGTGGGTAGGGTTAGAGACCATAAACATTTGGTGCCCAACGAGAGACCCTACCTACGAGCCGTCGTCAGCTTTCGTGGTTCTTGTACCAGGTCTTGGAAAGTTGTATTTTTCTATTTTTGCTAATCTGATGTGTTATAATATCTCCCCCTTGGTAACATTCGTCCTCTAATGAAGTCAAACATGGTGACTATATATAGAAGAAACTGAAATCCCTACTACTAATTACTAGAACTGATATCTAACTGAACTGAGTTTCAAGAACATGCAAATATGTTGAAATGCAAGACAAATGAAGGAACAAGATACTAAGACTGAATTTGCACACGAGTAAACATAAAGACTGGAGAAGAACTATTACTTGAAGTTGAAATGGAATCGGAGGGGAAGAGATGAGGGTTCTTGGCCATCATGTCTACTTCTGCTTCCCAAGTAACTCTCTCTACTGACTGACTTCTCTACAAAACCTTCACTTAAACAACTTCCTTATTTCTCAACCTACAAACCTAAAGGTCAAGAATTTCAACCGGCACTTTTTCATAAGTGA
Organism: Solanum sitiens; assembly: GCA_016801875.1. Classification (NCBI taxonomy): domain Eukaryota; kingdom Viridiplantae; phylum Streptophyta; class Magnoliopsida; order Solanales; family Solanaceae; genus Solanum; species Solanum sitiens. The sequence continues at coordinate 44,675 of JABWTJ010000278.1, forward strand.
GACTATCCTTCACAAACACACTCTCTAATAGGACTATTTATACCGGATCACCAACACACTTTTTCAACAAGAAAATGTGAAAGACTGGATGAACCGATGCTAATTTTACTGACAAATCTAACTTATATGCCACATTACTAACGCTTTTTAGGATCCTGTAAGAACCTACAAATCTAGTATTGAGCTTCCCTTTCTTGCCAAATCTTATCACCCCCTTCATAGGTGACACCTTCAAGCAAACCCAATCATCGAGTTTAAACTTTAAATTGTTTCTCCTCACATCTACATAGGACTTTTGACAACTCTGGATTGTCTTTAATCTATATATGATGATTTGATCTTTCTCCATATCCTCATGAACCAAATATGGCCCAATCAAGGATGCTTCACCTACTTCAAAGCAACCAATCGGGGACCTACATCTACTCCCATATAGTGCCTCATACGGGCCATCTGAATACTGGAATGGAAGTTATTATTATTAGCGAACTCTATGAGAGGTAGGTGATCATCCCAACTATCCTTGAAATTGATTACGCAAGCTCCGAACATTTTCTCTAAGGTTTGAATGATACGTTCTTCCTAATCATCCATCTGTGATGAAATGTTTTGCTAAAATTTACCTGAGCACTTAGACCTTTCTGAAATGATTTCTACAAATGAGAGGTTGAGTGGGGACCTCTATCTGATATGATAGACAAGGTAACCTCATTCAACCTAATTATACCATTGATGTAGAGTTTGATGTATCCCTCCACTGAATCTATACTCTTGACAACCAAGAAGTGAGCGGACTTAGTAACTCTGTCTACACCCAAATTGAGTCATGATGTTTGTTTGTACGGGGTAAACCCGTAATGAAGTCCATATTTATCACTTCTCACTTCCATGTAGGAATATTAATCTCCTGAGTCATACCTCATGTTTTTGATGTTCTACCTTAACCAGCTGACAATTAGAACACTTAGCCACAAAATTTGATATGCCCCTCTTCATGTTGTTCCTCTAGAATACTTCATGTAGATCATGGTACATCTTAGTGGCACCTGGATGAATAGAATATCTAGAATTATGGGATTTTCTACCTCAACTCACCCATATTAGGAACACATAAGCGACCCTAGTAACGAAGAAAACCATCTCCCCCTTCGGAGAAAACCTCAAATATTTGTTGATGAACTACACCTTTCAGCTGAAGTAATATAGGATCACTATCCTGTTTTTCATTAACCTCTGCTACCAATGAAGATTATGATCCATTCTTAACTAGCACCCCACTATTTGATGTGTTTGTAAGGAAAACTTCTAAGCAAGCAATCCTGTGAACATCTTTGGCTAGATCTTTTCTTTATTCCTCAATATATGCTACGCTACTTATAGACAAGCTGCTTAGAGCATCAACCACTACATTGGCCATACCAAGATGGTAAAGACCATTCATGTCATAGTCTATGACGAATTCAAGCCATCTCTTTTGACGAAGATTCAACTCTTTCTAGGTGAACACATATTAGAGGCTCTTATAATTTGTGAACACATCCACAAGAACACCATACAATTAGTATCTCCAAATCTTTAGGGCAAATACTACAACTATAAGCTCGAGGTCATGAGTCGGATAGTTCTTCTCATGGACCTTAAGTTGTCTAGAAGCATAAGTTATGACCTTACCTCGATGCCTCAACACACAACCTAGGTCGATCTTGGATGAATCACAATAAATCACATAACCGCTGAACCATCTCGTAAAGTCAAGACCTGAGTTGTAATTAACCTAGTCTTTAGTTTTGAGAAGCTTTTCTCACATTCATCTGACCACTAAAATTTGACCTTATTTTGAGTCAACTTGGTCAATGAGGAGGCAAGGGATGAAAATCCTTCAACAAATTCCAGCAATAACTACCCAAACCCGAGAATCTTTTGATATCTATTATGGAGGTGGGTTTGTGCTAGTGTTTCACTGCCTCAATTTTCTGAGAATCCACTCGAATACCTTCGCTAGATTCTACATCACCAAGGAAAGCAACCAATTGTAACAAGAATTGACATCTGTTGAACTTAGTAAATAATTAGAGATCTTTAAGAGTTTGCAAAACAACTCTCTCAAATGAGTCGCATGCTCCTTCTTAATCCAAGAATACATGAGGATATCATCGATGGAGACGATAACAAACAATTCCAAATATTGTTTGAACACAATGTTCATTAAGTCTCTGAAAGTTGAGGGAGTATTTGTAAGTCAAAAAGACATAACTACAAATTCATTGTGACCATACCGAGTTCTAAAGGTTGTCTTTGGAATGTCACTATCTCTGACTCTGGGCTGATGATATTCAATGCACATTCTAAGAGAACCATCTTTCTTTTTCACGAACAACACCGGAGCACCCCATGGATATATATTAAATCTGATGAAACTTTTATTTAGAAGTTCTTTCAACTACTTTTTCAATTCCTTCGGCTCGGCTGGAGCCATTCTCTAAGGAGGAATCGAAATGGGGTAGGTATCTAGAAGGAGATCTATTCTGAAGTCAATTTCCCTTTTGGGAGGAACTCTGGAAATATCTTCTGGAAACTTATTTACTACTGGAACTGACTCAAGAGTTGAGGTTCCGGAGTTTGAATCCTTAACCCGAACAAGATGATAGATATACCCTTTGAAAACCAATTTTCTGGCCATAAAGTAAGAGATGAATAGACCCATAGGCACTGAGATACTTCCCTTCCATTCTAAGACTGACTCGTTTGGAAACTGAAATCGAAAGATTTTGGTTCTACAATTAAGTGAGGCATAACAAGAATGTAACCAACCTATGCCTAGAATAATATCAAAATTACCATTTCTAACTCTGCAAGATCTGTTAAGGTGACTTTTTGAGAGACCGTGACAGGGAAATTTATGTATACCCGTCTGGCTATAACTGGGTCACTAACTGGAGTAGAGACTGAGAAGGGTTCTGAGAGTTTCTAGACATGCATTAATACCATAAGATTCCTTCCACTGATGGTACCAAGTGTAGGCCACGCCCTTCAACTAATAAGCAGCCAAATCTGCACTCTCGAGTTGAGTGACGCCCATAATGTTTGTTACCTTATTAGAAATCGTCTAGGAACTATTATGGATCTTATTATGACTTAGACCCATGAAAATCTATAGGGTTTATCCAAGTAAAGTCTTGAATTCGTGTTGTAGAAATGTTAGTATGTGACAGAGCTTACTAATTGACCTAGGTAGTCATAGCCTGAGCAAGTACATGGTAAGCATGTGTGACTTTATCTTTCAAAGGGTCTGCTGGAGTTGTTAGCTTATTCCTTGTGTAAGCTCTTCTAATAGGCCTTTTTTGAAATGCGGAGAGCAGGAATTAGAAGGAGATTTAATAGAGTTCATACTCACGCACGATAAGAGTAACAAGGAAAGTGATGTTTTTCTTAAAACACTTGGTAGCCTCCCTCTCATAGATGTGGTGCACTTTACAACCATGAAAGAAACTCTACTTGGTGTGACTTCCACATATCATAGGACTCTTAAACCTAATGCTGTGATACCAAGTTTGTCACGCTCCGAGGCTACCCCCTTGACGTTACACGGGAACTAGGATCATGAGTGACCCCAAACTAATATTGTGCCTGGCATATATCAAGCATACTAAGAATAACTGAATGATACATAATCTATGCCGAAGCTAAAATATTGGATAAGTGAAAGTGGGGATTGCCCAACTAGTCTGAATGTATAAAACAAACTAAGAGTTCAATAATAAATGAAAAATGAACCTAACAAAATTGAAACTGAACAAAAAGACTAAAGTGAAAATCATTTATATTGTCCTCGAAGTATAAGGGTTCACCACTAACGATGATGAAATGCTGACCAAAAATTGATCCAAGTATGATCAAGATGCTGAGTATTGAACCTACATCATGAAAGAATGTAGTGCAGAGTATGCGTTAGTACTTGAAATGTACTGAGCATGCTGGATATGAATACTAGGCTGAACAAATATATATAATCTGAGCAAAGCATAACTAAGAAAGAATGTAAATAGTAAAAAATAACTGAAATATTAAGCTGAATGTAATGACCAAGTACTAATAATGAAAATAACATGTTGAACAAAAAGTTGAAGTATATACTGAAAACCTGGTCAAATGCTCTAAGAGTGTGAAAGTGGGAGCTACTATTAGCTGACATAAAACCACATAAGCTAAATGTGGAGTCCAATGTATACGCCTCATCGAGGACCCAATATACCTTGTCAGGGGTATAAAGGCATGACTGACGTGATCACAAAATCTGATGCCCAACATAGGGGACTGATAATCCTACGGAGGCACGTAGTTCTAGGATTATGAGGGTACGTTGAACCCTCGTCCACTCGGTGCTATGTTTACTCCCAACTGAATATGTATATGACACAAATGCAACTGAATATTGAATAGCTCAAAATAGTGACATGCAATTAGAGAATGCAACATTTATATACTAATAATGTAACATTCAAAATCTGGAGCATGATTATCTGTTTAATTGACCTAGCAAGTATAATTTGTGAACTAAGAGAATTAATACAAAATATGGTTCTGAGTTTCATAAAAGGAATTAAGCAAACTTTCCAAGAAATAACTTATTTTGATTAAGGATACTACAACAACTAAGTCACAACAAAATTCTATAGTTTAGAAACCCTGGGTCTAAAAAAGATATAGAGAATCAAGGATTTGACAGAGTTCTAGGAACCTGGTGTATGAAAGGAACCCACTAGTGAATTTCACATACCTAGTGAGAAAATCTATGGAGAAATCCTTCGATTTCGAGGGTGAAACTTGAAGAAAACCTTCTGATTGTTGTTGGGAAAGTGGCACGTCTTTCTTCTCATTTTTACTTTACGTTTGGATGATTTTAGGGGAATGAGGGTTCTGGGTATGTCTAACTAAGTTATTAGGCTTAAATTGTGTAAAACGACGTAGTTTAAGTGCCCAACGCATAGGGAAAAGGACCAAAACGACCTTGACATAAGTATGATGAGTGACACCTACTATAGGACTGACGAGCCGTCGTGTCACCTACCAATCATCGGTGGGGGTCATCGGTCTAACTTTGCTTGACAGGGTTTTACAAAAATAATCATAAATTTTACTCGGAGATGGGTCTTAGAAAACTTTGTGGCGTTAGAAAGAGGACACAATTATCTTTCACTTGATAGGTCATGGGCCACCAACTAATTCATTCTGTGCTAAAATTTATGACCATTTGAAGTTGACCAATAATAATTTTCATCTAACTAGATGCGGACCCCCACCTATGGTCCAATAACGGACCATCCTGGTCGACCGTGGGTGGGGTCAAAGACCATAAATGTTTGGTGCCCAACGACGGACCCAACCTAAGGACCGCGTGTTAGACCACAGACCATCGGTGGCTTTCGTGGTTCTTGCACCAGGTCCTGAAAAGCTGCATTTTTCTATTTTCTCAAATCCAAGGTGTTACAAAAATTTGTTTCTTTAAATGGAGAAGATTTTTCAAGATCACATGTATATTGCACCATGTGAAGCGCCTGAATCCATGTAAACATTATCTTCCTTGTGATTGCTAATCGTTATTGAAGCAAGTCCCTAGGAACTTCTTCTTGTTGTTGTGATTCATAGGAGTAATCCTGACTGTAAAAACGAGAGTGTTGTATGATTGTTCTTTCCACAAATTATACATGGGTTAGATTTAGGGCTCTTTTTTCTATTTCCTCTATATTCGATTGTTTTATATTATTTGTGATGGTATGACTGTCCTCATCTTCCCCTTTGTTGTCCTCATCCACGATAATGATTGTGACGCCCTCATCCTTATGAATTTTTAGTCACGAATCTCATGGTTGGATCAATCAAAGTTGATGCTACTTGCTCGTCTCCAAATTCTCTCAATTCGAAATCCCCAACACTATTAAAATTGATTAAATGTGGGATAAGGAGTCTTACTTAACATAACAACTCAAAAGGTCTTATATTTGCTTCGAAGACCTCTGGCAAAATTAATGACTTTGTTACCTTCGTCTAATGGTTTGCGTATAGCCATGAGGTATCACAAATTCCTTTATGTATTCATCAATGATTTTTGTTCCCAACTTCATGCTCTGAAGTTGTTACTTCAATTGAAACTTGTTATCCTTGCTTTGTTGTAGATAAGTATCTTCAAGACAAAGCCATATTTGCATTTTCGTAGTACATCTTATGATGCGGAACATTGACTCTTCTACCATTGTTCCATTAAGCCAACTCCAAACTAAAACACCACGTTCCTCCCAAGCAGTGAACATGGAGTTACGACTTGGTTCAGCTTTCTCATCTAATATGTTAGCGGATGGAGGTTCTCCTTGATCAATAATTTCATCACTCTTCAAAATTTTCATTAATTGAAGGATTTGAGACGTCCGAACTAAGTAATTTGACGGCTTCAACTTAATAGAATAAATCACTATAAGTTGATGAAGTGAAAATGGTGAAAGAGCTAATGTAACACTTTGGAATTCGGAAAAGATAATATGGGTTGAACAGGCAGGTCCCCAGGCCTTGGACCAACTGTAAACCCTCCACTGATGCCTAAATGGTCCATTTAGAGGAAGTGGTTGGCAGTTTAAGGGAACCCAGAAGCTGGCCCATCTGTACAGCTCCCTTCACAGACCATCAAGCTTTAAATAGCCCGTGAAGGCTTCCATATAAGTCAGCAGTCAACTTTTTAAGTCAGGACTATTTTAGTCTTTCCCTATGAGTTTATTACATAAGTTATGTCGTTTTAAGCCCTATATAAGAGATTTAAGTCCTAAATTATTCATTCCATATTATTCTCCTTCATAAATCGCTCCAAGTTCATCCCCAAAGTTCTCCCTAGATCTAACGAAGAAGAAGCTAGGGTTTCACTTCAAGATCTCTAATTTACCATAGCTATTGGGACTTGATCACTAAGGTATGTTAGTATTCACCTATGAAGTCCTTTCCTCCATAGAGATCCCAAGATCTTCCAATTTTACAAGTTCAATTTTCAATTCAAAGTTGGGATTTATTCAAGGTTCTTCACAATGCTGATTCAATTGATTGTTTTCTATCTTTTAACGCATGAATTGAAGTAATTACATGTTTTTAGTTGAATTCATATGAATCCATGCATGATGCATGATTTTTTAAAACAATGAATACGTGGCAAAGCTTATGAACTATGAACTATGATTTATGAAAATTATGCATGTTTTATGAAAGTAATGTGCATGACTAACGTAAGCTATAGATGAAGGTATTTATATGTACTATGAAGTTTGGCCACATGAAAATGCAACTTTATATCATTATTATTTTTAATTAATATTTTTTAGGTCATGCGAATTAGTGAACAATACAATATAGTAATCCAAATGCAATATAATAGGCAAACAATTTCAGCAGGCAATGTAACTTCAGTAGGCCAAATACAATTTGTAGGCAATGCGATTTGTAGGTCAAATGCAATATAGTAGACCAAAAGCAATTAGTAGGCATGCCAATGCAAATTCAGTAGGCAAACGATTTCAGTAGGCTCAATTGGACAAGTAAAAAGTAACGGAGGGAATATTGAATATTGAAGAGATTGTTTGTAGTTTCAACTTTTATATTAGGCACCATTCTCTGGGAAATATTTTCTTACCTAACATCCCCTTAGATATAAATATATTAGCTAGACCTGTTTCACGTTTAGTCTTAAATTCAAGCTACCCACCGCCAACCAGATAACAATTAATAATGTTTCTCGTGCTTTATGTTTCTAATTAAAGGGTAGACAGAAGAATGGCTCAAACAACACCTAATCACACTAAAACTGTTTTGGTTGGGCAGCTCATGATTCTTCTGGAAAACTCACACCTTTTAACTTCAAGAGAATGCCCGAATTACTTGTTTACTATTCCTTTTTTAGATGTCCGTAATTACTTGTCCACTATTCACTAGCTACTTCTAACTTAGTATAAATTGTTGCAAAACAAATTATGCTAATCTATTTTCTTGTTTACTTTTATATTTGGTAGAGAAAATGGTGAGAATGATGTGACCATTGAGATCTTGTATTGTGGAATGTGTCATACGGATATTCATCATGTTAGGGATGACTGGGGCATTACTAAGTACCCTGTTGTGCCTGGGTACGTACCTGTCTATCTTCTTATAAATAGTAATTATGTCTTAATCTATGCATGTTACAAAGGGGAAATGAGGCATTAATTTTCCTAGATTTTACGTGTTCTGTATATGATTTTATCTTCATTTTTATTTTTCATGAGATATCTGTGATCTAAAATGATGTATTACTAGAGCCAACATTACAACAAAAACAACATTTAGTCAATTGTTATTAGACGCAATGTTGTTTTTGGCTTTAACGGCATTTAAAAAGAGTGTTAAAATGTAGTAAGTAATTGTTTACTAGTAATTGCCTCTAAAAAAATATACTTAGTGGCAATTAAGTTATTATCGTTAAAGATCACTTTTGATGTAGTGCGATGATCTTTTGAAAAAAAAATCTCTAGCTTTCACGAGATAGATATAAGGTCTCTCGTACACACACACACACACACATATATATATATATATATATTAAATTACATTGAGTATGTTACTATTATGGTATAAATATATCATCATAGATGCAAAATTTTATATAAAATAAACAATTAGAAGCATTAAGATGAGCTATGAAGGAACCTAATTCGAGCAATGTTGAATTTTTCTCCATGCAAGCTATGAAGTATTGTTTAGGGTTTAGGGTTAAGGGTTTAGGCTTTAGGGTGATAAGTTGTATATATGACAATACTTTTGTGGAATGTGATTCTTCCCTTGACCCAAGGTGAACGCGGAATATTTTGTCCACTAACTTTATAACACCTTTTTTTGTGTGTTGAAGGCATGAAATTACTGGGATTATAACAAAGGTGGGAAGCAATGTGAGTAAATTCAAGATAGGAGACAGTGAGTATTGCAAGGGGTCTCAAGAGAACTACAGTGACCAAGTGGAATTCACTTACAATGACATCTTTGGGATGGTAGCATCACTTATGGTGGCTACTAAAAAATGCTTGTTGCTGATTATAGGTACTACTAACATTCTCTTTTTCCTTTTTTATCTATTATTCCCTTTGTTCAGATTTATATCATATTAGTTGGTTTTACACAAAATTTAAGAAAGGAAAAAAATGATTTCCTAAAACTTGTAGTCTAAACAAGTCATAAATATTTGTCTAACTATTGAATACTCACCAACAAGGTGAAGCTTAGATAGTCAACAACAAGGTGTTATTTTTTATTTTTATTTTTGGGAAGTAACTAGTAAAAAATGTGTCAGGTGAAACAAAGGAAGTCTAAAAATTAAATACTCAATAACTATTTCTTCTTTTCCCCTCATACTTTGTTGGTAGCCCCCAACCAACTATATTATTGGTGAGCAAACGAGGTGTTGGTACTTTTTAGAGGTTAATCAAAGTAGAGGCACACGATAAGCAATAAATGGAATTTCCTAGGAATGCCCTATAGCCTTCCGAAGATAGGATGCAGACATCTCTACTTCGATTCGCAGGACTCAGGTAGAGTTCTAATACTATCATGATTCGATTTCTCAGGTCATGATGGCAAGATAAGAAAGAGAAATAAGTGTATATATATATATATATATATTCCCCCAAGACCTGACATCAACTAGTAGTCGAGCTTCTAATCAAAATAGGAGTACAAGACTTATTCAAATACAATTATATACAGATTGTCTCCAAATGCAATATAAAGACGAGTCCTAGCCAAAGACATGAAGATCAACAACTCGGAATGTAGGAGCTTACCCCAATATTTGAATCTCTAAAGCTGCTCTGTGTGAAATCAAAATCAATAGTGAGAACTCATACTATGATCTGCAAGGTGCAAAAGAATGGAAATCCAAAGAACGGAAATAATGGAAGTATTTCTAAATTTGACATATACAATTCTAGTTCACATGTAATTCATACTGGATTTTGTGTCCGTTTGGATTGACTTACTTTAGGTGTTTTTAAGCCAAATTAGTTTTTAAGCAGTTTTGAAATCTTTTTGTAAAGTTAAAAGTGCTTATAAGCACTTATTTGAAAGCCAAAATAACAAAAAATAAGTCAAAAGTCATAAGTAAGAAATCCTAACTTATGGCTTTTGGCTTATTAAGTCATAAGCCAATCCAAACAGGACCTTTATCTAATAAAGCACAATAAAGAAAAGTAGAATGTTTCTTATCTTAAAGCCGATCACTTGTGCTTCAAATCAACCGCATGAGCATTCCTCTTTAGAAAGACCTTCGATCACTGTCACGCTATCATAATATTGATCGCAACATCAATATAGATATTTAGACACCAAAATTGTCAAAATTGGAGACAAACTCAAAATCGAGTCAAAATAAAAATGTGAAACCCGTATCAAATATCCCAAATTGACTCTATCAATTGGTCCAAAATATCTTAATAAACTTGTATCTCAGAATTGGGCACAATTAAAGTTCAAAAACGTGATGAAATTGATCATGCAAAAGAAGATATAGTTTACACCGTTAAATGAGCTTAAGAAGTCATTTAGGACGAAAAGTTACCTTGAAAATGTGATCCCCGCACTCTCTCGATGACCTCACTGCGTAGCAACACCAATTTCTGAACAAAGCAACAGGAAACACTCAAATTGGAGCTCCCTGGCTCAACTTATCGAGTTTTGAAATTGGAAGAGTTGAACAGAAAATTTGCCTTTGGTGAATGCAGGTCCCATGTCGTGATCACGGTGGTCAATAGGATCTGGTTAAGTCTAGACCTTCATTGCAAATGCGGAAGGCCACCCACAAACATGGAGGTCGAGGTGACTCATCTCTTTGATAACAAAGCTCATCACGCAAATGCGGAGGCCAAAGTTACGTTCCTAGTTTTTGTGAACGCGACAATAGGCTCACAAACGATATGGGAAAATGGTGATGCACCAGCCCAAACATGAAATGTGCAAAATGCCATGATAGGGGCTTAGGATTCATTCGGAACCATTTGCAGGAAAACAAGATATGTTATCCCACCATATTTGGCATTCCAGACTCAACAGAGATGTCAAAACTTCCAATCGAGGTCATCTCAATGAAAAATAGGTCTCACACCCAAACTCCATTTTACGACCATCTCCAATCCCACTTTATTTTACTCTCCATTCTCTATATATGGAGAGTAAAATAGAGATTTGGCTCTCCAACCACTCTTTAAAAAGCTCTCTGATCTATTCTTTATTTATAGAGAGATGAATGGAGAATTACTATTCACCTCTCTATTTCACTTTTTTAATATTTTAATATTATTTCTATTATTTGTAACTAATATATTATTTTTCATATAAGGCTATTAATTAAATTTCTAATATTCATAATTCTATTTAAATATAATACAACATTTTAAAAATATATATTAGTTAATATATGCTACATTCATCCCGAATTAACAATATTTCAAATAAACTTTCGCCACTTTAAGAGATAATTTTATAGTATTATTGATTTTCAGTATGAATAATGCACAAAACTTAAATGATAAAGTGAAAATTTTTATTTAAAAAGTAATACATGACATAATACAAGATAACAATACAATACATAACATAATAATTTTTAAAATCACAACAATAATTTAGTACTTGGTAGGTCGTTTTCAGATTTAACAATCTTCGAATAAAAGATAGTGTATGATCTAGAGAATTGTTGTGCTTGTGATTGCGGTTGTGCTTGTTGATTTCTTTTTTCAATTTTCGTAGTTGTTCTTTAAAACTTACAATAAAATATAATTTTATATTAAATAAATAATTTAAAATATAATAATTTTATTATCATGACCCAGACCGTCGTGATTGGCACTCACACTACAACTCGGTGGGAGAACCAATACTAGCAACCAACTAAAGCAAGAAATCCAAAACTAAGGTTTTTAAGTTACGGAAGCAAGTTAAATAGTTGAAGACAAGGTTTCATTACTAAATAAGGAACATATAACTAACTAACAATGCGGAAGAATAAACCTAGAATCTGAAATTCAATGTACCAAAACTATAACGATATTCAGCTAACAAAATCTCTAATGAACTAAATAGTAACTAAAACAATATCTAAGTCCGAAATTGTGGACATAGACCAATGAGAGATCCTTGGCAGCCCGAACTATGTGGCTCACCCTTGAACTCGGAGCGATCACTAATCTACTATGCGAGGTCTGTTGACAGTCGCGTGAAGATGCCCTGTACTCAACAAAAATAAAAGCAAGTGCAAAATCAGTACACAACCACAGTGTGTGTATATATATATATATATATATATATATATATATATATATATATATATATATATATATATATATATATATATATATATATATATAACACATACTCAATATTATCAACATTAAGAACAACACAATTCACATGCTTTCACTTAGTTGGTCCTCTCACGGAACCCAAAGTCAACCTGTTAGCTTGCCAGCACATGGCAATCCGATCCCATTTTATGCTGGAACGTGACAATTCAATCCAATTTTATACCGGAACGTGGCAATTCAATCCAAGTTAGCTTACCAAAAGACAATCTGATCCCCAATCACACATCACAATCATAATTACAAGTATATCATTAGTGATCATACATTAGTTCATGATTTCATGGTAATGACAATCACACATTGCATTATCAAAGTGTATGATCAATATTGCAACATGCATACATAAACATGTATCACAATGAAGCAAGACAAGGATATACTACACATGATAGAATCACAACCATCACCTACATCGAAACAAGCTTGAAACCCTAGACAACTTGATCCTTCCCTTTCTATATTCGTTCTGCTTGTTCATGGTCTACAATCAACAATTTATATACAGAAATCAATAAGAAAGCATTAAATTTCCGGAAAACTCACAATCTATGAACCCTAGTTCAAAGCACATGACCTCAACTAGTCAATTAGGGTTAATTCCACCATAGGATTCTTCAAGAAATCTTTTCCCATCAATATTAACCCATTCTAAAACGGTCTACGGATTGAAAATGAGTTCGGAGAGTGAAAAGCTTACTAATAGCTTCAAGAATGGTGGAAAACGAGTTGGAATATCCCAGGGGTCGTCTCTTAGCTCAAAAAGTCGAAAAATACAAAATAAGGCCGTCTAAGGGTTTTATTTACGAATTTTAAACCCGTCATCCCTCTACAGCGGCACCCATCTCGTTGTAGCGGTGTCGCTGCATCGACACTTATCTCGCTGCAGCGTCACAAAGCAAACCAGTGAGCTTCCCTTGAAAAATCCCAAAATCTTTTCATTAAAATCTCCGCCTCGCCTGCTACAGCGACACCCTTTCCTCTGTAGCGGCGTCTATGTAGCGGCAAGAATCCCGCTGCAGCGACACGAAGAGAGGCAGTGAGCTCCTTAAGGGAATTTCACTTATCCATTTTTACAACACCCTCTTAACCCACTACGCTCAGAAAATGCACTTAACGCCAAAATCAATTCCCAATGATTTACTTATTCGAATTCAATTCTGTAAAGTCGAACGAATTCCTTAACGAGTTATCTAACCGATTATGTAATAAAATTCACATTTAATAGTTTCGATTTCTAGCATATTTCCTTACACCTTCATGACTCTAAATTTCTCCAAATCTGGACAAGGTTGAAAAAATTCTAGTACTACGAAAAAGTTTTTTTCGGCCCCGATATTTCCCTTTGGCATTCCTATAACGATAAATTCTGGTCGTTACAGTTATATTACATTAAAATTATATAGGGTGATTATTTTGAAGAAAAAAAAGAAAGAACGGATTTATATTATGAAATAAGAAAATGAAATAGAAATAGAAATAATAATATAGTATTGAGGAGAGAGAAAATAATTCTTTTTAGAGAGTAAAATAGAGAATTGAGTTGGAGTTGATTGTCTGGAAAAATAAAAAAAAACTCTCATGGCATCCTCCAGCACAAATAATCTTATTCACTTTTCTGGAAAAACCTTGATTTCCATGAATGACTCTCAACTTCCTTTGAAACTTAATTCTCAAAACTATCCCACTTGGAGAGCCCAAATTACTGCTTTACTTCGTGATCACAATCTAATGGGTTATGTCATTGGTGCGAACACGTCACCTCCAACCACCATTGAAAAGGATGGTCAACAAGTCTCTAATCCGAATTTTAAATTTTGGGATTGTCAGGATCAGTTAATTTTGGCAGCCATTATTACTTCTATATCCTGTTCCATAATGAATACCATCACAGATGCCAAAACCTCAGCTGAGGCATGGACCAAGTTACAAATGGTGTTTGCAAACAAATCAGCTACGCAGATTTTATCTTTGCATGACAAGTTGTCTAGAGCAAAGAGAGATTCACGTCCAGTTGCTGAATATCTTCAATTGATCAAATCAATTGCTGAGGAACTCTTTCCATGTAGAAGCCCTGTGACTGATGTAGATCTTGTGGTTCACGTTCTTCGTGGTGTTGGCCCTGAATTTCGTGATATTGCTGCATCCATTCATGCTAGAGATACCATCATATTATTTGATGAACTCCAAGACAAGTTATTGGCTCACGAATTGTATTTGAAATAAGCAGATCCCACATTTGACACCACTCCAATCACATCAATCATGTCCGCAAAGGTACACACACTAGATCTCCAAATCAGCAAAAACAAGGTAATTCAGGGAAGACAAATCAGAATTTTCAATACGAAAATGCTAACGTTGGTGTTCCAGCTAACGTCTCATCTTATAAGCCTCAACAGTCTGTGCCAAGACAACATTTTCAAGGCATTGGATCTCAAACCAAAGTTCAATATCAATTTTTTGATAAATTTGGGCATCATGTCAAACAGTGTTATCGAGCACGTGACTATTTTGGGGAATTTCTTTCACGAAATCCTCAAGCACACTACACTAATGTGAATTCGGGATCTGATCAGCAATGGTTGTTAGACACTGGTGCATATCATCACACCACTAATGACTTGAGCAACCTATCTTTTCATTCACCATATGATGGTAGTGACGAACAGCACCAAACAGATGTTCAGGTTTGTCTATCTCACATGATGGTTCTGGTACTATTTCTCTCCCTGCCAAAAAGTTCCATTTTTCTAATGTTTTATGTGTTCCCTCTACTAAAACCAACCTCATATCTGTATCACAATTTTGTAATTCGAACCAAGTGTCAATTGAGTTCTTTTCTGACTATTTTCTTGTGAAGGATCAATTCACGGGGGAGATTCAAATCAAAGGCCCACTTGATCAATCATTGTACAAGTTTTTGTCCTCTGCAAATTCAAATAAACTTGTCTGCTTCAGCCTTCGGCTTTCATCAGAGTCCTGGCATCAACGTCTTGTCCATCCCAATGCTAGGATCTTTAATTTCATTTTGTCGAAGTTTCAGTTACCAACATCAAATTAAAACATCTTTTTGTAATCCTTGCCAATGCAATAAAAGTCATCGTTAATCCTTTGGTGTTTCTTCTCTAACAATAAGTAGACCTCTTGAGTTATTATAATCTGATTTATGGGGTCCTTCCCCTGTACAATCAATTGATGGGATTTGGTACTATATCATTTTTATAGGACCATTACACAAAATATATTTGATTTTTTTCTTTAAAGGTTAAATCAGATGTCTATACTATCTTTCCACCATTTCAAAAACTTGTCAAAAATAACTTTAATGTCAAGATAAAATCAATTTACACCGACGGGGGTGGAGAATATGCTACACTCAAAAAATATTTTCAATCTTGTAGGATAAACCATCTGCAAACACCACCTCACACCCCACAACACAATGGGGCTGCAGAACGTCGCCATCGTCACTTAGTTGAAACTGGCCTTACGTTACTACAAACAGCTTCCCTACATTCTTCCTTTTGGTATTTTGCCTTCAAAACAACCACATACCTCATTAATTGTCTTCCCACACCACTTCTTCAATTTTTTTCTCCATATCAAAAGCTTTTTAATCGTACTCCAAATTATCAATTTTTGCGTGTCTTTGGTTGCCTCTGTTACCCTTGTCTTCGTCCTTACACCAAGTCCAAATTTGATCTCAAGTCTGTTACTTGCATATTTCTTGGTTACTCTTTGCATTAGAGTGCATATATTTGTTACGATCTTAAGTCTAAGAGGTACATTACCTCACGTCATGTTATTTTTCTTGAAAATGTGTTTCCATACTAGAATCATCCTTCTGATTCTCAGCCTAATTCAAATGGTATGGTATCCCTTATATTGAATATTCTCACACCGTAATCCCATTCCAATCTAATTCATTTCCCACTTCATCCTCTTCTAACAACCATTTTGTTGAACAATTGACATTACCTTGTGATCGTTCAACTATGAATAGTGATCCTTCTCCTCAAACACAAAACAACATTCCTTCTTATCCACTGCTAAACACCCATCCCATGGTTCCAAAAATAACATTTATAGACCTAAATTTGTTCACCATGTCACCAAACATCCTTTACCGGAAATATTAGAACCAACAACAGTTGGACAAGCTCTGGCCCATCCTGAGTGGCGCTCTGCTATGTCTGGTGAATTCAATGCATTAATTAAAAATGGTACTTGGATTCTTGTCCCTCTAGATTCTCAAAAAAATTTAGTCAGTTGCAAGTGGATTTTCAAGGCCAAAAGGAATGCAGATGGTTCACTTAAAAAATACAAGGCTCGGTTGGTTGCAAAGGGATATAACCAATGACCTGGAATTGATTTTAGTGAGACATTCACCCCAGTGGTTAAGTCAGTAAAAATTCGTGTGGTTATTACTTTAGTTGTTACACATTCTTGGCCTCTAATTCAATTGGATGTGAATAAGGCTTTCTTGCATGGTCCATTAGAAGAACACGTGTACATGAAACAACCACCAGGATTCATTGATCCAGCCAAACAACACCATGTATGTAAATTAGTCAAGGCTCTTTACGGACTCTAGCAAGCCCCAAGGGCCTGGTACCAAGCGCTACGATCATTTGCCTTGAAGTTCGGCTTTTGGCAATCACAAAGTGATCACTCTTTTTTCATTTATCGTAAAGGTACCACATGATGTTATTTCTTAGTGTATGTAGATGATATCATTGTTACAGGTAACAACTCATTCTTCATCAAACGGTTTATTCAAGACCTTGGAGTCCAGTTCTCATTAAAGGATCCCCATGATTTGTCACTCTTTCTTGGTGTTGATATTCATAAAACATCAAAAGGCATTTTCCTTCCTCAACATCATTATGTTCGAAAGATCTTCAACACGCAAATATGGAGGGTGCTAAAGAAGTGTCTACTCCAATTGCTGTTGGACATTCTTTACGCAAGTCACAGTGCATTGACGAAGCTCTTGACCCATTCGTTATCACCAATTGGTTGGAAGTATGCAATATCTTAAATCTTACAAGGTGTGATATTGCATTTACTGTCAACAAACTCTCCTAGTTCATGCATTGTCCTACTCATCATCATTGGTTGGCTCTTAAGCGTCTGCTACGATATTTGAAATCAACTATTGCCTTTGGTCTCCATATTACTCCACAATCTTCTTTAAAGTTTCATGCTTTCTCTAATGTCGACTGGGCCGGTGATCCATCAGATCGTACATCAACTTCTGGGTTCTTTTTATATTTTGCTCATATTCCAATTAGCTGGAGTTCCAAAAAGCAGACAACAGTTGCTAGATCATCTACTGAAGCTGAATACAGGGTCGTTGCTGCAACAGCTGTAGAGGTTCAATGGGTTAAATCCCTTCTTCAAGAACTGGGTTATTTAGTTCCATCTCCCACGATATACTGTGACAATATCTCTACCATATACACTTGTCAAAATCCAATCCTTCACTCCAAAATGAAGCATCTGGAAATGACATCCATTTTGTTAGAGATTTGGTTCAAAAATATGCTCTTCGAATATCTCATATCTCTTCAAAGGATCAGGTTGCTGACCTTCTGACAAAGCCTTTGTCCAAGAATCAGTTTCAGCTCAATAGATTTAAGATTGGTCTCCTGAATAAATCCTCCATCTTGCCGAGGGAGTGTTAAGGATAATCCTACCCAATTTAATTCAAAATAAAAAAGGATAGCGTAGCATTTTTGTTACAGAATCTTTATAGTTGTGCAATATTATATATATGGTAGTCTAGCTGATTTGTAGGGATTTGATTGGTTAATCACCATAATTAGTTAATATTCTTCATGTATTTATATCATGTAATGTTTGAGCAATAAACAAGTTCAGAATCATTCTCTTCAAAAACTCTTTAGAAATATGTTATTTTACCATTCTGGCCAAATTTTCTGACTAAAAGAATTTTTCCATAGTAAAATTACTCTCTTATTTATAATTTTTTAAAAAGTTTGCAAAGTAAATAGAGGACTATTATTGTTGGAGAAAGTGAGTATTATACCCTTAATAGTTTCAACCTTTATTAAAGCACTATTCTCAAGGAAATATTTTCCCACGTACGGAAAACTATATTCCCTCCTGGCTTTTTTAGTGGTCCAATTTTGAATTTTTAGTTGTCATTTTTTTACAAATCAAGAAAAAAAAAACTATTTTTTTTATCAATTATACCGTCAATTTATTTAGAGCAGTAATGATTTAGAAAAAGGCTGAACATCTTTAATTAGTATATTGATTTTGTTATCTAACTCACCCTTAGATATAAATATATTAGCTAGACCTGTTTCACGTTTTGTCTTAAATTTCAAGCTACCCACCGCCAACCAGAATATTTTCAATATTAATGTTTCTTGTGGTTTGTGTTTCTACATAAAGAATAGCATTTTCACTTGTTCCCACACTCACTCTCATCTTTGTAGATCTTCAAAGAAAGAAGAATGGCTCAAACAACACCTAATCACACACAAACTGCTTCTGGTTGGGCAGCTCATGATTCTTCTGGCAAAATCACACCTTTTATTTTCAAGAGAAGGTACATAACGATTCACTAGCTTTGTATAAATTGTTGCAAAACAAATTATGCTAATCTATTTTCTTGTTTACTTTTATATTTGGTAGAGAAAATGGTGAGAATGATGTTACCATTGAGATCTTGTATTGTGGAATGTGTCATACGGATATTCATCATGTTAAGGATGACTGGGGCATTACTAAGTACCCTGTTGTGCCTGGGTACGTACCTATCTATCTTTATGTCTTTATATCAAATAAACATTTAGAAGCATTGAGATGAGCTATGAAGGAGCCTAATTGGAGCAATGTTAAATTTCTCTCCATGCATGTGAGTTTATAATTATAATATATAATGGGTTCGAGTATTGATGCTTGCATCAGGATAAGTTGTCTATATCACAATACTTTTGTAGAATGCAATTCTTCCCAAGACCCTAGGTGAACGCGGAATATTTTGTCCACTAACCTTATAGCTCTTTTTTTTGTGTGTGTTGAAGGCATGAAATTACTGGGATTATAACAAAGGTGGGAATCAATGTGAATAAATTCAAGATAGGAGACAGAGTAGGGGTAGGTTGCTTGGCAGCAACATGTTTGAAGTGTGAGTATTGCAAGGGGTCTCAAGAGAACTACTGTGACCAAGTAGAATTCACTTACAATGGCATCTTTTGGGATGGTAGCATCACTTATGGTGGCTACTCAAAAATGCTTGTTGCTGATCATAGGTACACCCTTTGTTCCGATTTATAATGTTTGTTGGTTTGCCCCAAAGTTTAAGAATTAAAAAATGATTATTGAAACTTGTGATCTAAAATAAGTCATAATTAATGTTTGTCTGATCATCAAACACTCACCAACAAGGTGAAAATTTAGATAGTCAAACAATAACGTGTTTTTTTTTAAAATTAACTAGTAAAAAATGTGTCGCGTGAAACGAAGGAAGTCTAAAAATTAAATACTCAATAATATTTTTTTCCCCTCATACTTTATTGGTAGCCCCCAACCAACTATGTTGTTGGTGAGCAAATGAGATGTTGGTACAGTTGTTACTAGTATAGTAAATTTTTTCCTGAAAAAAGAAGATGCAGATTCCGTACACATATTTTGGAAGATCATTAACTTCATACCTCTTTAGAATATTACCAAGAGTATTCCAAGCCCATCAACCTTGTATATAAAGTTAGAGTCCCCTGAAAATATATATAAATATTAGATCATGTGCATCTATTAAAAATTTTAGTAATGTGTGTACCAATAATATTCCAAACCAACCCAACCCCTGTGTAAAGTTAAAGATTCCCTAAAAATATATGAATATTAAATTTGCATCTACTAAAAAAAACAGTGAATTAGTAATGTTACAATGCAACTAACATTTTCAACAAAAAGGAGTTTCATATTCAAAAAGAAGCAAAAAAAAAAATACATATATCTTCGGGGTATTGACGAGGGATCTCGGGTTTGAGTATGTCATGGTACAAAATCACCTTTGCTAGGGAGCACTTTACCCTCTCAATAATTCACTTTTCATGCAAATTCAGATTTATTTAGGGGTCAATGTAAATACCTTAAACAGATCATAAAAACCCTCGAATTTTCTTAATATACACTCCTTTTTTTGGTTAACATGAAGGTACGTGGTACGTATACCAGATAACATGGCAATGGACAGAGCAGCCCCATTATTATGTGCAGGAATAACAGTTTTTACTCCTTTGAAAGACAATAATTTGGTGGATACAAAAGGTAAAAAAATAGGAATAATAGGTCTTGGTGGACTTGGACATGTAGCTGTCAAATTTGGAAAAGCATTTGGACATCATGTCACAGTTATTAGCACCTCTCCATCCAAAGAACAAGAAGCCAAACACAACTTAGGTGCTGATGATTTTATAATAAGCACTAATCCCAAACAAATGATGGTTTGTCCTCATATTACCTTCCTAATACTACATCTTTGCCATTTCAATAGTTAATTTACTCCATCACTTTCAAAAATAATGATCTGGTTTCCTTTTTAATATGTTTAAAAAATAATGATATGTTCCTTTTTTAGTAGGAAAAAAGGACAAGTATATCCCTGAAGTATCGTAAATGGCATGCAAATACCCTTTATCATACTTTTGGGATATTGGTGCCCCTACCGTCCAAAAACTAGAGTATATGTGCCCTTCACTCTAATGGAAGACTAAATAGAGAAACGTGACACAATCTTATTCGTCAATCCGATATTTAATAAATGTCGGCTCGGTGGGTAAGATTATGACACATGTCCGTCAGTATAAAGGGCATATATGCTCTAATTTTTGAACGATAGGTGCATCAATGTCCCAAAAGTATGACAGAGGGTATCTGAATACCATTATGATAGTTCGGGGTTATATTTGTCAACTTTCTCTTTTTGGCAACATTTTAATTTGGCTTAATATATAAATATGACCCTTAACTTGGCGTTAGCCGACAACTATAACATTTAACTTTGAGTGTACACAAGTAGACATTTAAACTTTTATAAAATTGAATAAATAGGCACATTCGTTTTACATATCATGTAGGACACGTCTGTCTACTTGTTTAATTTTAAACAATTTTAAGTGTCTACTTGTGCAAACTCAAAAATTTGAGGGCATGTTAAGGGTCATATTTATTTGTTATGTCTTTTAATTTCAACTTTCCACGTGATATGTTTCAGAGCACAAGATTAAAGGGGATTTTTGTATATTTAACATAACTTTAATTTAGAACTACAAGATTAAAAAATCTTTTTATTATTCTCTTAAACTCCGTGTCAAGTAAAACTAGGTCATAGTATAAAAGAATATTTTTGCATTTTAATTTCAGGAAAAGAAAAGAACCCTCGACTTTATTTTGGATACAGTATCAGCCAAACACTCACTTGGGAGTTACTTAGAGCTTTTAAAAGTGAATGGAACTTTAGTGATTGTTGGAGCACCAGATAAGCCAATTGATTTGCCTGCTTTCCCTATGATTTTTGGAAAAAGAACAGTAAAAGGAAGCATGATAGGAAGTATAGAAGAGACACAAGAAATGATGGACTTATGTGGAAAACATAACATATTAAGTGATATAGAGATTATCACTACTGATGAAATTAATGAAGGACTTGAAAGGCTTGCTAACAATGATGTCAAGTACCGTTTTGTCATTGACATTGCTGGTCCATCTTCTCATCTTTAATTTGAAATTTATTTATTTATTTTTGTGCGTGTGTAATTTACATTTCATTTAATTTCAATTCCCTGAATTTGTATTTCTTAATATTATGATGTTGTTTATTTACACTTTGTTTGGGTGGTTGTTATGTATTGTGTCATGATGGATCGTATTATATTGTATATTGTTGTACTGTATCATATAATATTGTTTTAATGAATACAATGTTTGGACGTGTTCACTACTTTATACTTCAAACTCCCTTCATGGAGATTCTGGCTCTGCCACTGCCTACCATAAATAGAGAAAAGACAATAAAAGGGAAGTTGATGAAATCACGTGAAGTTATTTATGTTTTGTAAAAGCCCAACTACCATATCAACTTGAATTACTATTATATAAGGCAAGACAATTAATGTACATATTTATTGTGAAAGCAACTGGCTTCATTTCAAGCTATCCTATTCTTTTTTCTTTTTTTGGTATTACGGGTTAGGCTTGACCCCTGCTCAATTAATCCAAAAAGTTACAATTGTTACCCGGGGGACTTGGACCATATCCCTAATCAATAGATTATATGATTGAGTAGTCTATTCAATCTCCTTCTCTGTGAAAAAAAATGGAAAAGGACGTAAAATGCTCTTGAACTATAAAAAATGGTATAAAATTATCTTTTATCTGATTGTCCACCGATTGACTCCAAAATAGCCCTCTCATCCATCTTTTAGTCAAATATGGATCACTTTTGTAACGGATGATTATTTAATTAATTTTTTGAAAAAATTAAATGCATGACGACGGTCTATTAGCTATATTTTAAACTACTTAAATTAATTGCAAACCCACCCGCTTCTAATTATACACAATTCAAATTAACTATGCCCGCCCTAAATTAATTTAACACAACCGACTAAAATAAATACACCCTCCTTCAAACAACGGAACTGCTTCGCGTAGTAGGTATATATAATAGACCTGTCACAAAACCAAATAACTAAAAAAAATTCCCAAGTACAATTAGCAAATATATTGTTTATAATCAAGGTAAAGAAAAAAACAAAAAAGTTACACACTTTATAATCAAATCGGAAAAGGGTCATATTTTTCCTCACTCTTATAAAAGGGTTATATTTACTCTGATCATACTTTTTTGATATATTTATCCTTTCTATCCAACTTTGAATACATATTTGCCCTTGGTTGTTAAGTCTCATGTCCCTACTTTTTATTATCCTACGAGAAAAAACATAAAGTCACTACTAAAGTTGTCTCGTATTTACATAAAGACACCTTAACTTTGAAAGTGTCCTATCACTCCACGAAACTTTTTAATATCTTTATAAATGGGTCATTTTGACCCATTCCCTCGTCTGTGTTGCCACGTGTGATGCTCACTCCTGTAATATTCATTCAACCCGACCAGATCCCTTTTCTGTTAAAAAAAATCTTCTCTTTTCTTTTGTTATTTCTCAACTTTCCCTAAAGTCGCTCAAAAAATATAGAAAAGTCTTCTCGTTTTCTCATGGTGTTGATAATCTCGTTTATGATATTTCTTTTTGAAGATTCATGGAGGGACAAAGAATTGAAGGTCTAACATGTTAGAGCTCTATATTATATGATAAAGTTTTTTTTTTCCGATTGTTATGATTTTAGGGATTATTATAGTGTAAAGAGTGTTGAAATTGACGGAAATTAAAAGATAAATTAATTTCTATCTTATTTCGCTTTGGAACGATGATGAATTCGTCAAAGAGAGAGTACCAACGTTGATCTTGCTTTGAAAAAAAATGAAATTGGTGAATTTAGGGCTACCAATGGCTCTTTTGAGTTTAAACTTGGGGATGATGATGTAAATTAATTAGATAATTAATAATAAAAGAATAAAACGACATGTGACACTTTTAAACTGGTTAATGACAGTAGAAACACTACATCACGCGTCTCATGTGCGTCGGTCAAAATGTACCATTTACAAAGATATTAAAAAAAATTATGAGGTGATATGACACTTTCAAAATTAAGATGTCTTTATGCAAATATGGAACAACTTTGGTGGTAACTTTATATTTTTCTCTTATCCTACATGACACTTACATGGATATAAATTTAAGGGAAAAGAGTCAAAAATACCCTTCAACTTTGTTTTATTAGTTGACTATATCCCTGTTGTTAAAATAAAGTTATTTATACCCTCGCCGTCACTAATATCACCATTTATACCCCTCGGAAATCCCCAAATCAACACAAATTACTCGATTTTTTAAAAACTTACCCACCACCCTGATATAATTCAAACCCTAACCCGACCCAACTAACTTAATTCAAAACTATTTCACCTTAATCTCTAAAACGAAAGTTCAGGAACTCAATCTTCCTCGTCGATGTCCCTCCGCCACCGTCTCCTTTGGGTCAAAAATTAAGAACCCAAAGCTTCTTTCACTGTCGCTAATTTGCGTAAACAACGAATAGTCCAATAACCTCTGAAATTAGCCACAAATCACGATTTTGCAACCTCACCATGCTAAAACCTGCTAGAATTGTTGTTTTTTAATCAGAACTGGAAAAACAAAACACTACCTCACTCACCAGGAAAATTAGGAATTGATTAAATAAAAAGCTTCATGGTTAGGTAGAAAAAAAATATCTGAACATTCGCCAGCCAGAAATGCATTGAATCGGCGTAAAAACTCTCTTTTTCACTGAGTTTTGTTAGTATATGTTGAGATGGGTTTGATGATGAATTAGCTGAGAATATAAATGACCCGTGAATTGATTTAGAAATAGGGGTTCAAATCGATTTGTGACGTTTATCGAAATTGAAGAAAGAACAGAACGAGAACAAAGAGAGTTACCCTTCAATTACTTGATGACTTGTTTGAGGCCGACGATTTGGATTATCATGTGAACTTTTTGATGGAGTAAGAAAAAGTCATTGTTATCGTTCTAAGCTTTTTCTTTGATATGCGCACAAGTTGATGAAGAGAGAAGAGGAGAGAAGAGAGGGGTTTGTGTTATTAGTTGACGGGTTATACGGGTGGGTCAGGACATTGGATTTAAAATGAGAATGGGTCTTTTTTTTAAAAAAAATGGGTTAATTTGTGTCAATTTGGGGATTTCCGTCAATTGAGTTGTATAAATAGTGAAATTAGTGACGGTGAGGGTATAAATAACTTTGTTTTAACAACATGAGTATCGTCAACTAATAAAACAAAGTTGAGGGGTATTTTTGACCATTTTCCCTAAATTTAATCTTAATTTAAAATTTATTCTCTAATTAAATATTCTACTTAACTCGGTTTCTAAACCGACCCAATCATTACGACCCAATAAACTCAATTCCTACTCTTTACCCACGTCACTTTACCCATGAGGAAATATTCATGAGAGAACCTATTGCTATCTAATATAGCAATTATGTGACTTTGTTTTCTTTATTGTTGGTTATTCCTCTCAAATAAAGCAACTACTAGCTATATCTTTGTTTTCTTTATTGTTCATCTTTTAAATGTTTTATGGCTTCAAGTAATTGCACTTACATTTCATATAGTTAATCATCGGAAAATGTAACAAGCACCAGAAAGATGTATAGCCAAACTGTATTTCTGAAGAGCAAGAACATTTCAAAAGTTTATTCGAAAAATGACCTAAAATACCTTTTAATTATGCGAATTAATACAAAATTACCTTTGATCAATGTTTTTGGGCCTAAAATGCCATCAACGTCAACCGTTTGACTCTATTTTGCTCTCATCTTTAATGGACTAAATCATAACTTCAATTAACAAGTTTATTAATAACGTGTCACTATCGTATTAGCTACCCTAACAATTAATTAAAATAATTAAAAAAACAAATCCACATGCTCCACCGAAAAACCCCACGCGTAAAAATTCCAAATCTTATCATTCCCAAAAAATTTCCGGCCAACAATTTGAAGTTGCTACTCTTGGTGCAGTGCATGAGCTAAAGATGCTAAAATAACTCTTCAGACATCCTCTATTGTCCTAACTCTTCAGACATTCGTGATCTGATTGGCTTGTTCCCTAAGACGTTGTTGGTTATTGAGTGGCAGCGATCAACTGGAAGTTCTTGACAGATGCAACTGTCACACGTCCTCGAAAATCATAAAATTATGCACTACTGAACTCAGTGAATGATCAAGTGACTTTGAGAAAGAGATGCTGCGGAACGACTTCAAAAGATGAGTTAGCCATTAAAACCTCAACAAAATCTCTTTTCCTATCTTGGAGTGAGAATTGGACATATTGGCTCCAAATACATTGTACTCCTGGAACTTCATCAAACCAGTTATCTAAAGCATCTTCAAAAACTCCTACTTGAGTGTGTGAGGATATTACTTATGCACAGCACCAAGAGTAGAAACTTCAAATTTTTGTCTAGAAAAATTGAGTTCAACAGAGCTTTGATCGGTGAAGAAGAGAGGAGATGAGCATATGTTTTAGGTAGAAGAATGGTAATTTTATACCAATTTACTTAGTTGAGGAGTATTTTAGACCTTTTTCCGTTTTTCAAACACACATGTTAGTAATTACCGTGAAATTGCTAATTTCCTTTTCCACACACAAATTAGCACAAAATCTGGTAGTAGTAGCTTCTGTTTGGTTACTTTTGGTGCATTGCATTGCCTAAGAGAAAGCCATCACAAAGTCACATTCACCGAGTTTTTGGCCAAAATCATCCTTAAATTATACCCCACTGTATACATTGAAATTTTGTGGCACTCTACAAGATGCGTTCAATTCGAGTTGGGACTCTACAAATTGTGTTCAACACAAATTAGGATTCTTGGAGACTACTCAACCCTAAACCCTAGTTCATGCTTATATAAAGGGTATTAAATTCCTTAAAAGACATCTCGGAAATTCCATAAAGAGATCAAGATCTCTAAATATTCCACAAAGGTCATGGAATATTCATATAGAGATCAAATCTAAATCATCCTAATTCGTGAAATACGCCACTAACGGCCCTCGAGTCATGGATAAATTTAAGGACAGTAGAATCAAAGGATCAACAGAATTGTACCCGTATCTTGATTAATAAAATCATGTTTCTTTAGATTTTATTTGTGAGGTTTATTTATTTTCCATATGTTTAAAATTTGTTGTAAACAAATTGGCACGCCCAGTGGGACCAAATCTGCCCTTCATCTCTTCTCTCATAAATCAAATCTGAAAATCTGAAGCTGCAAAGATGGAATAATGAGTACTTCAAGCCTCGTCTTGAGTTTCATCAAGTCAACATTCCGACAAGCCTTGAAGCATGGGGCATTTGTAGACATTGAAATTTTGTGGGACTCTCCAAGATGCGTTCAATTCGAGTTGAGACTGTACAAATTGTGTTCAACTCAAATTAGGATTCTTGGAGACTACTCAACCCTAAACCCTAGTTCATGCCTATATAAAGGGTATTAAATTCCCTTAAAAGACATCTAAAAAATCACATAAAGAGATCAAGATCTCTAAATATTCCACAAAAGTCATGGAATATTCATATAGAGATCAAAATCTAAATCATCCTTGTTCGAGAAATACGCCACTAACGACCCTCGAATCATGGATAAATTTTAGGAGAGTAGAATCAAGGGATCAACAAAATTGTACCTGCTATCTTGATTAATAAAATCATGTTTCTTCAGATTTTATTTGTGTGGTTTATTTATTTTCCATATGTTTAAAATTTTTTGCAAACACTCACACTTAAACTACATCCTTAAAGTATCATTCTTAATAGAAAACATCCCACAAGTATTTAAAAGTGAATAATTTTCATCTTTCTACTTGAATCCCACTAAAATGAAGTCATCCCTTCGTAATTATTATTTTTAGATATGCCAAAAATACAATAATGAACTTTTTTGGTAATTGAATCTTTTAATTTGACAATTTTTTTCATTTATTTTTCATGTTATTTGATATTAAAATATTATTATTTAAAATATATTTCTTTTCAACTGAATATGCTAGAAGCGATATTTATCGGTGACTTACACTTCTAATAATATAAAATGAAACTCAAATGTGAAACATGATCAAATATTTTGATCACTTCAATATCATATTGACCCAAACATTTATTGATCTAAATACAGTTTGACTTTGAAAAAGGTAACGATAATTAAGCTCCAACTTGATTTCGTTACTAAATGAGAAAAAGAGCATATCATGTATGTTTGCACCTTCCAAACATCTTTTGTTTCAGTAAGTAATAATGGTGTCTAAGATTTTAATATTTTATGTAGGAAATTTTTTGTTGATAGTCACGTGAACTGCTCATGTTTTTATAAGATCCCTTAATTTTTGATAATATCTAAAAGAAGGATGAAAATTGTTTTTCTTTCAAAAACTTAAAAGATGTTTTTTTCCAAAAAAGATATTTTAAGGATGTACTTTAAGTTTGGGGGTATAGTTAAATGATGTATTTTTGGCCAAAAACTGTCACCTTCTAGGTCATTTTCTTTAGTTGAAGTATTTTTGACCTTTTAAGGCATTTCTATAGGATTCCAAGTAGAGAATGTCAGTTCGATCACTTGGTCATTCATTTATTGTTTATCTTAGTTTTCGTATTTTGGAGCTTTTAAAACATGATCAAAACTTCAAGTAAACGACCTTAGAATGTAACTCTGATGGTTCTATTGGTTGGAGAACATTGAGTTTGATGTAGATTAAAAATTGGGTTGGGTCCCGAGGCTTTCAAACTCATTTTGAGCAACCTTGTGGTTTAAAACTGAAATGGAGCATGAGTGTGGGACCCACTTTTCATCGAGCAACCTCCATTGAAAATTTCTACAATTCCATTGTGTCCAAAATATCGTCTCTGATTGGGTAGCATAATCGGTTTGCATTGGCATAACTTGAGCTAACTGTGAAGGTGCAACGGGGACTTATAATTATTATACCAAAAGTTGAAGTACAAGCTACTAGGGCAGCCGATACTGCGAAGCCTAAGCCTCCTAGAGGCAGCAACCTATTCTTACGAAGCTGGCCACATCAATGTCCTTTACTGTAACACCCTATATGCTAGAAAGATCAGATTACAGAAAATTAGAAGTTTCTGGTGCCACCAACAGTGACCACCCATGGACCGTAGGTTTACCCATTGACCGTAGGTAGGGTTCGTGGTTGGCCACCTGCGACCAACCTAGAAAGTCTTAGAGAAGGCACGACCCACGGCCGAACCAACGGACCGTAGGCTAGACCACGGGTGGTGGTCCAGGTCTGTGGATCGTGACCCTCAGCATCCCCTCTTTGAAGCCAGTCGATGACTAACCAGGATGGACCATAGAGTCAATCGACGGTCCGTCGGTCAGGTCCGTCGATTGGCCCCGATAGCTTTTAAGTTAGGGGTCATTTGGTCTTTTCGCTATGCGTTGGACACCTAAAGTACTTTGTTTTTGTCATTTTTAGTCTAGTAACTTAATCAGACTTTACCCTAAGCGATTCATTCACTAAGAAATTTAGAAATTATAGAGCAAAAGAGCAAAAAGAGTCGACCAAGCCCTCTCCAAGAACTCAACAAGTTTCCCTCAGTTCCAGCCCCAAAATCGAAAGATTTTTTTGTGAAATTCGTCACCACGTATGTGGGATTTCACTAGTAGGTTCTTTCACCTGTTAGGTCCTTAGAATTCAGTTAGATTCTTGTTTCCCTTCATTATGTTTAGATTTAGGGTTTCTAGAACTTCATATTATTGTTGTGATTTAGCTGTTACATTAATCCCAATCAGAATATTACATTTTCATAACTATGTTGCTTAAGTAGATTCATTTAGTTAATGAATTACACTTTCTAGGTAAGTTTATACAAATATATATGCATCAATTTACAAATGTTTTATTATCAATACTTAATGTTGCATTTTCAGTCAGCATGTCAGAATCTTAAGTTATCTCATTTATATTTAGTTATGTTATATATTTTATACATTCTTGTTGAGAGTAAGCTAATACAGAGCGGACAAGGGTCAGTCATCCTCAGTCCTAGAATTTTGTGTCCCCATAGGTTAAGTCCCCTATGTGGGCATCAAATTTAGTGATCACGCCACTTATGCCTTTATACCCTTGGCAAGGTATATTGGGTCCTCTCGATGGGACATAAACATCAGACTTCACGTTTAGCTTACGTGGTTTTATGTCGGTTATAAGTATCTCCCACAGTCAGATTCTAGTGCATTGACAAGGTTATCAGTCACAGTTTAATATTCAATTTCAGCATGTTATGAACTTGGTCATTGCATTCAATTTAACTCATATTCAACATGTTTAGTATATTCTTCATGTTCATCTTATATCATTGATCAGTATGTTTTGTTTCAGTTATGTAAATGTAGCTCAACTTTATCCTATCATACATGCTCAATATCTTTCAAGTACAGATGCATAATCTTTGCTACATCTTCTCGTTATGTAGATTCAGGTCCTCATCATTACGATCATGCATAGATCAATTCTCGATCTCCATTTCAGTAGTACCAGTGGTGAGTCCTCATTCTTCGAGAACGATATACATGTTGTCTTTAATTTTCAGTCTATCAGTTTCAGTTTTGTTAGAGCAAGCTGGGGGCATGTCCCAACTTCTCTAGTTAGTTAGAGATTTTTACTCAGATATAGTTAGAATCCGTTCTAGTATTTTGAGTTATAATCTAGTATTGTAAGCTCTTTTTCAGTATGTTATTCAGATCA
This sequence comes from Solanum sitiens, assembly GCA_016801875.1. NCBI lineage: Eukaryota > Viridiplantae > Streptophyta > Magnoliopsida > Solanales > Solanaceae > Solanum > Solanum sitiens. Next base: position 75,525 of record JABWTJ010000278.1, read on the forward strand.
GTATTGGGTATTTCCCTTTTCATTTTATATCATATTGTAAGCTTCCACGCAGTATTTCTCATTACAGCAAATCTTTATGTATGCTTATGATATTCATGTTCAGGGTTAGCTTGGGGTCATTTGTGATCCTAGGTCCTGTGTTATGTCAAGGCGTAACCTCGGGGCCTGAAGAACTTAGCGTCAGAGCACTAGGTTTAAGAGTCCTAGGATGTCTGAAAAGTCACACTAAGTAGAGTCCTTTTCATGAGTGTAAAGCACGCCACACCAATGAGGGAGAGGCTACGAAGTGTTTTAGGAAAAACTTCACTTTCTTGATATTCTTATTATGCGTGGGTATGATATCCTTTTTCTAACTCGACATTATGAATTTTTTAGATCATGCCTCCTCGTAGAGCTTAAGTAAAAAATGCTAATGCTCAAAATGCTAACGTAGCTCCTCCAGTCCTAGACCATGAGTTTGGGAACGTCATTTAACTTTTGGCCCAGAATGTAGCCAACTCAAACAACCAATAGGTTCCAGTTCCTACTATTTCTAATGGTGGATCAGTGGCAACTAGGGTCCTTGATTTTGTTAGGATGAATCCTCTTGAGTTTCTAGGGTCGCAAGTTGGTGAGGATCCCTAGAATTTTATTGATAAGGTCAAAAAGATCTTTGGAGTGATGTAGGTGAAGGGAAATGATAGGGTAGAGTTGGCGTCCCACCAACTCAAGGATGTAGCTCACATTTGGTTCACTCAATAGAAGGAAAACAAGGATGAGAATGCAACTTCTGTGACATGGGAGTGTTTTATTGGAGCTTTTCTGGACATGTTCTTTCCAATAAAGTTGAGAGAGGCAAAAGCTCAAGAGTTGATGAATTTGAAATAAGGTCCCATGACAGTCAAAAAGTACGCACTTAAGTTCACTCAGTTCTCTAGATATGCTCCATATATGGTTGTCAATCCTAGGGCACAAATGAGCAAGTTTCTTTTTGGGGTATCTGACTTGGTGAAGATAGATTACAAAAATGCTATGTTGTTGGAGGATACGAGTATCTCTAGTGTCATGACTCATGATCAGCAGGTTGAGGGAGATAATCTTAGAAAACTAGCTAATGACAACAAGAAGGCTAGGACATGCAACTATGATACTCTCAGCAAAAATTAGGTGGTGGAAATCGCTCATAGTTTCAGCAGACATCTTCAGCCCCAACACCTTCATCATCTACCACTCCAACCCCAGGTTTCTACAGGATAAAAAAGGTAGAGCACTAGGATCTAAGTCTCGAGGGAGTGTTTCAGGTACTATAACCTACCCAACTTGTCCAAAGTGTGGTAAGAACCATCCGGGCGAGTTTCTTGTACGAAAGGATGGGTTTCGGGTGGGGTCAGACTGGTCACAGGTTGAGGGATTACCTCTCTTCTAAACAGGGTCAAGAAAGTAATAATAGTAGGGCTTAGTCTACAGCTTCAGCAGCACCAGCAGGTCGCCCAACTCAGTAGGGTACTTCGTATGGTACATGTGGTGGTCAGCGCCAGAACAGGTTGTATGCTCTCCAGGACCAGGAAGATTCTCCTGATGTGGTCACTAGTACGTTACAAGTCTTTCACTTAGATGTTTATGCTTTCTTAGATCTACGGACTACTTTTTCCTTTGTAACTCCTTACATAGAAGTAAACTTCGATGTTAGTCCACGAATTATCTCAGAACCCTTCTCAATCTCAACTCTAGTTGGTGACCCACTTATAACTAGACAGGTATACAAAAATTGCCCTGTCACAGTCTCTCAAAAAGTCACCTCAGCAGATCCTATAGAGTTAGAAATGGTAGACTTTGATATCATTCTACGCATGGATTGGTTACATTCTTGTTATGCCTCAGTCGATTGTAGAACTAGGATCATTCATTTTAAGTTTTCGAGCGAACCAGTCTTAGAATTTGAAGGGTGGTAGCTCAGTGACGATGGTTCAATTTATTTCCTACATTAAGGCCAGAAAGATGATCACAAAAGGGTATCTCTATCATCTAGTTCGGGTTAAGGATGCAAGCTTTGATACCCCAACTCTTAAGTCAGTTCCTGTAATTAATGAGTTCCAAAAATTATTTCTAGAAGATCTTCTTAGAGTTCTTCCCGAAAGAGAAATCGACTTTGGAATTCATATCCTTCCAGATACCCAGCCTATTTCTATTTCTCCATATAGAATGTCTCCAGCTGAGCTTAAGGAATTGAAAGAGCAGTTGAAAGACCTTCTAGATAAGGGTTTCATCAGACTTAGTATTTCTTTATGGGGTGCAGCAGTGTTGTTTGTGAAAAAAAAGTTGGGTCTCTGAGGATGTGCATTGATTATAGATAGTTGAACAAAGTCAGAATCAAGAATAAGTACCCTATCCCCAGGATTGATGACTTGTTCGACCAACTTCAGGGTGCTAGTCATTTTTTAAAGATTGATCTTAGATACAGTTATCATCAGCTCGAAGACAGAGATAGTGAAATCCCAAAAACATCTTTCAGAACTCGGTACAATCATCATGAATTTGTTGTTATGTTATTTGGACCAGGGGCGGACCCGAGAGGGTTCACCCGAACCCCCTCGCCAAAAAATTACACTGTATATATAACGTCAAATTTTGATTTTATAAGTATATATATTAGAATGAACCCCCTGAAAACATAGTAGAGCCTTGGCTCAGCGGACAAGGAGTCCAGCAAATGCTCGTAGGTTGTGGGTTCGATTCTCATTCACAAAATTTTTTCCCTCGATTTGCTTTGGAAAATGGAACTTTTTGGGCTTACACTTTCTTCTTCGTTCATTTTTTTCTTTTTTCCCATTTCTTCTTTTTAATTTGTTTTGCTTTAAATTTATTACAAACATTCTTTTTATTTTTTTATTTTATTCTTTTTATATCTATTATTTATTTTGTTTAAGCGTAACTCTTTTCCATATACTTACTTAAATTAACTCTTTTTAAAAATGATGAATTATATTTACATGAGATAGAAATATAATTTTTGTTTTTACAAAAACATAAATTAAATGTAATTGAATGAAGAAACTTAGATATCGTCAACATTTTTTCAAAAATATTAATTTATAGAATTCATGAAATTTCTTTTATATTTTTTATTCTTATTAGAGAGATAGAAACTAAACATATTTCATTTATTCGTTATTTGTCTTTTTTTACATATTATGACTAACCTAGTAAATTGAACTATATGAACTAAAAAAATTGACGATGTTATTTATTCATCTTATGAATATGCATTATAATTTTAGTAACTCTATTCTTACACACTTTTAGAGAATCTTGACAATTTTCATAGTAATATATGATTGAATTGATGCTAATTTAAATTTTTGGAAAATGCATAAGTACCCCCTCCCAACCTATGCCCGAAATTCCAAAGACACACTTATACTATACATAAGTCCTATTACCCTCCTGAAGTTATTTTATAAATAATTTTCTACCCCTTTTCGGCCTACGTGGCAATAGCTTGAAAAAAATATCAACACGGACTGGGCCCATAAGATAATGCCACGTAGGCTGAAAAGGGGTAGAAAATTATTTATAAAATATGTTCAGGGGGTAATAGGACTTTAGTATAGTATAAGTGTGTCTCTGAGATTTTGGGCATAGGTTAGGGGAGTACTTGTGCATTTTCCCTTTAAAAAGTGAAAACTAAAGTATAAAAAGCACAAAAATTTTAAGAATGCTTGATGGAGAATGATAAAAGTAGAAAGAAATGATTAATATGGTGATATAGTAAGTTAAATTTAGCATCATAAGGTAAATATCTTTCTTCCCGGTCTTGCTCCCTTTTTCATCATTTAATTTTCACGTGTTTTAAGAGTTAACTTATGTAATATAGTCAATCCACTAAAATTCTTATGAATGTATCTTTGTCCTCAATATCTTGATTAGTTTGGTCTTTACTTTTATGAACCAATGAAATATCTATGATTCTTGTACAAAGAGTATGCCGAGGGACTACAACACTCACCGCACACTTACATTACCACCTGAACTTCTCCTTTATACTTTGAACCCCCTACCACTGATTTGGATTATCCAATGATGCTCCTGCAACTTTCATGGATTTGATGAACAGATGGTTCAAGAAGTATTTGGACTTGTTAATTATCATTTTTATTGATGATATCCTTAATTACTCTAGGAATGAGGAAGAAAATGCGACTCATTTGAGGGTTGTTCTGCAAACTCTCAAAGATCGTCAGTTATTCGCTAAGTTCATCAAATATGAATTTTGGTTGCAATCTGTTGGTTTTCTTAGGTATATAGTATCTAGCGAAAGGATCTGAGTGGATTCTGAGAAAATTGAGGCAGTGAAACAATGTGCCAAACCCACCTCTCCTACAGATATTAGAATCTTCATGGGTTTGGCTAGTTATTACAAAAGGTTCCTAGAAGGATTTTGATACATTGTTTCTCCATTGACTAAGTTGTCTGAGAAAAAGGTTAAGTTCCAGTGGTGAAATGATTGTGAGAAGAGTTTCTCAGAACTGAAAACTAGGTTGACTAAAGATTCTATTTTGACTCTACCAGAGGGTTCAAACAGTTATGTGATCTATTGTGATGCATCCAGAGTCAACCTAGGTTGTGTGTTGATGCTTCAATGTAAGGTTATAGCCTACGCTTCTAGACAACTTAAGGTGCATGAGAAGAACTATCTGACTCATGACCTCGAGCTTGCATCCATAGTAGATTTTGATACACTACTTGTATGGTGTTCACGTAGATGTGTTCACAAACCATAAGAGCCTTCAGTAAGTGTTCACCCAGAAAGAGTTGAATCTTCGCCAAAGGAGATGGCTTGAGTTCCTTAAAGACTATGATATGAATGTGCTTATCCTGGTAAGGCCAATGTAGTAATTGATGCTCTTAGAAGACTATCTATGTGTAGTGTAGCGCATATTGAGGAAGAAGGGGAGAACCTAGCAAAAGATGTTCACCGGCTTGCTCGCTTAGGAGTTTGATTTATGAGCATATCATATGGTGGTGTAACAGTCCATAATGGGTCAGAATCTTCATTGGTAGTGGAGGTTAAGGAAAATAAAGACATTGACCCTATCTTGCTTCAACTGAAAGGTGTAGTTCATCAACAAAAAGTTGAGGTTTTCTGCCCGGGGAGATGGTGTGCTTCGCTATCAGGGTTGTTTATGTGCTCCTAAGGTGGGTGAGTTGAGACAACATATCCTTATAGAGGCCCACAACTCTAGGTATTCTGTTAATCCAGGTGCCAGTAAGATGAACCGTTATCTACCACGGGAAGTGTTTTGGTGGAATGACATGAAAAGGGATATAGCAGATTTTGTGGCTAAGTGCCCAAATTGTCAGTAGGTGAAGGTAGAACATTAGAAACCAGGAGGTATGACTCAAAATATCAATATTCCTACATGGAAGTGGGAAGTGATAAACATGGACTTCATTATAGGTTTGCCTTATACTCGCAGGCAACATAAATACATTTGGGTGATAGTAGACAGAGTTACAAAGTCAGCTCACTTTTTGGCTGTTAAGACTAAAAAGTTTGTATAAGAGGACTACGCCAAGCTTTACATTAATGAGATAGTCAGGTTGCATGGGATTTCTTTGCCTATCATCTCAAATAGAGGTCTTTAGTTTACCTTTCATTTCTGGAAGTTATTTTAGAAAAGTCTTGGTATTCAGGTTAACTCAGCACCAGTTGGTTCCGTAGTTTTAGAATTATGCTGATCCCAAGTACTCCATCTCCATCATTGCATAAAATAAGAAGAAAAGGCATGACTAGAAGAATTGTGTGAAATAATTTTATCCAGTTGAGACATTCTTGATTTATTAAGACAAAACAATTCCCTCAATACAACTTCACTCCGTCAAGCCTGTACGAGTAGTGAAGAAGTATAGATTTAGTTGGTTATTGAAAGGGTTGGACCAGTTGCATATAAATTGGCTTTGCCACCGGAGTTAGACAAGATCCACATTGTCTTCCATGTTTCTATGCTCAAAAGATATCGTTCTGATTCATCTCATGTTCTTCCTGTTGAATCTATTGAGGTTAATTCTGACTTGACGTATAATGAAGTACCTATCCTAATTAAATCTCAGGAAGTAAAGCAACAAGATAATCCCCTTAGTAAAGGTACTTTGGAGGAACCATTCTTGAAAAGAAGCTACCCGGGAGAGGGAAGAAGACATGGGGACCTAGTATCCGCACTTTTTTCGGGACTAGTTTAAGGTAAATTCTGAGACAAAATTTCTATAAGGGGGAGAGAGTTGTAACACCCATAAATACTAGACCAACATTCGCATGTCGATACACCATTGCTTAATTACTATAATATGTTTTATTCTTATTTTGGGGACTTGAAATTTTGTGATACTTGCAACCTTGCTTAACATAAGTGTTATCGTAATTTAAGGTATTGTATGGGGGTATTTACATAATTTTCTAATTATATTTACATATACATTGGAAGTGTGGGTATGAGATATATAAATATAGGTATATATGTAGGCTTTTTGGGCAGCCCCTTTTGGTGACATTTGTCCATGTGATAAGGATCACTTTTGTAGCTATATATATTCACATCTCCTTTGATTAAATTCGTTTTCCGTCATGTCTAAGAACATTATAACCTTAGATAAGCAAGTTGTTCTTCATTATCAAGAGAAAAAATAGGTCCTTTTGGCTGGAATTCGAGACACACACTTCTTTTTGGTAAGTGCGGAATTTGTTTCTCAGTTGGGTAGAGTATGGTATTTTATGCATATCTCTTTCTATAGAACTTAGTTTACAGTGAATAAATATGATTTGGAAAGCTACTTCTTATACCTACAACTCTTATGTTTATGTAAAACTCTAATTTAGCTTATAGTGATTCAAAATATGGGACACAACATAGGACATGTTCTGTCTAGATTTTGAAATTAGAAACTTATATGAACAACTGTTAGTATTTTGAATATATCTTTTTGCACAAAATATATTTTGTGGTGATTATTGTTTGTTTGCAACCTTAAGAGATGTACCTACATATCTCATGAAGGTTATAAAGTCCAGTTGTTTCATTTTGCTTTTCAAATCTAAGTTGCGACATGAGGTATTTGGCTGGCCAGAATCACTGTTCTGGGAGCATAGTCGTATTTGTAAAAGCTAAGCTTACTTGTGATGATTATCCTGTTTTACTTAGACATTATTGAGATACTAGGAATTAAAGAATTTATTTAATTGTATTTTTAAGGTTGTATATACTCATGAATAAGTTGAGGACCTTCATATGTTGGTTGGTCTACGGTTTGAACCCTTAAAGTGGTGTTGGATTGTTTCTTTGATAAAACACGAGGTTTGTGTATAAACTTGTACTTGCACTCTTTTACCTGCTGGTATGTCTGAAAGTTGTTCTAGGTACCTTTGCCTCTTGTCACTTTTCATTGTCGTGTTGGTATCCTTTAAGACGTTAAAGATGCTTATGTAACTCGCCCACTTGTACGGATTGTTTGATCACTTGGCACTCATGTTGGGACCTTGTCCTTATTGTGGCTGTGACTTTGTCACTATTTGCATGCCTCTTGATCCGGATCATTTTCGATCTTGACTCTAGATTTTTAGTCCGTCTTAAGAATGGAGTTTGTCCATGTTAAGTACGAACGAGAAAGCCATTTTTAATGTGGTTCTTGGTTCTCTTGATTTTTGGGCTTTGACCCTTCTTGATACAGGCGTCGTCCCTTCTTGATATCTTCTTGTGCTTGGTGTGACGACATGACGTATATATTGGACGAGCCTTAACATTAATCTCATGGAAAATGGTGCTATAAGCGTTCTTGACATTTGAATCTTTAAATATCGAACTTGATACTCTTTGTATATTGTTTACTTGATTTACTGATGTTTTTTCAATTGTGTTGCCCTTGACTTGAGAATGATAACTTCGTGAATCTGAGGGCTCCGAACCTATAGCTTTTGCACCACTAATCTATATGTGTAGCGATAGTTGTTTTCTATCATAGGGAATGTTCGAGAGGATGCGTGAAGCTGGACATTGGAGATGGAGATTTTGAGAGCCTTAAGAAAGATCACATTTGCATATAGGCATCTATATTTTGTATAAACCTTGGGACTTGTACATGATCTATGTGTTGAATATTTACATGAAATTTTGAGGGTTAATTTTATCATGCCACCATGGGTTGTAATATAAGTATGGTTATATGTTTTGTTGTTTTTGGGGTATGTAAACCCAAGTCTTGTAATATGCTAATTTACTATTTATTTTGAAAGTGTGTGTGAAGCACGAACCGGCTAATTTCGATACTCGGAAGTTGGTAATATTATTGTTATTTCATCCTTAAGTGTGAAGAAAATATATGCATGAAAAGCGCGTCGGTTATTTGCTTAAAAGATTACGGAGAGGGTTTTTTCGTCATAAGTTAAACTTACGCGCCATATCAATTTTGACATCAAATAATTTTTTAAATGGGCAAGATGCACATCATTAACTAAATTATTCGTTATGAACCTAATCCCTCAACTAGATTAAAATCAGTATGCGCTTAGTTACACTCTTTTAAATGTCACAAGTATTAAATTAGATTTCTTGTTAAATGGTGGTATCTCTCCGAAAGGGTCACTACAATATGCTATTAGTGGCTTTATACCATCGTTCATCAAATTATCAGATTGGATATTATTGTTTTATGTATATTTATATCATTCCCTATTTCTGTTGTTATTTCATGTTATGTTATTTTCTTTCTGTTGTTTTAAGGTTCCACCTAATATGCTCGTTACTTATTGTTTTGGGATATGAATTGACTTACCTACTAGTGGGTTATGGTAGTTTCCATCATGACTCGAGTTTTTGGGTCGTAAAAAGTTTGTATCAAAGTCAGGTTCAACAGTGTCAATGGTACGAAGTTTAATGTGTAGTAGACTCATGTGGATCGATGTGAAGATGATGTATCCTATCTCCAGGAGGCTATAGGACAGCATTTAGGAAGAATATTTCTTTTGATACTTTATCATGCGTTGCTTGTGTCAATTAATTTCTAGAATCTTTCTTATTTCACTATTTCACATGATGGATGGCATACGGGGTGTGGAACCCAAGGTTGACATTCCAGACCAATAGATAGAGATAAAAGGTGACTTTGAGGTTGTGTGCGAGCTATAACACCATATCAAGAGCGAGACAGAGATGGGAAGTTTGATCAAGTGGTGGAGCCTCAACTAGCTCCTATTATTCAACAATTTTGATGGGGTCGAAAACAGCCCAACCACCACCCAAACCAGCTATGGCACCAAAGTTACAAGTAGTTATTGCCAAATTATTAGTCGTGCTAGTAGGAATAAAGAAGGCCCCAACTCTAGACATGTTAGCATCATATACTGTCGACAATAGTGGTTCACTAGGTTGAGGTACTACCAACACATGTCTTCACTCTGCCACTTATTGCACAAGGAGCGATGTTGTTTGAAGAGCGGAAGATGCTTGGAGTGTTTTCTAGACTGTCTCTTTCGAGGTTTTATGGGCTTGAAGAGAGGATGACCAAAGGTTCCTATCTACTTAAAGAGTGAAATTGTATACTTTGGGGCTAGTTCAGTTAAGAGGAGAATAATTTACTGCGTATCAACTTGACAAACTAGTCAAGCAGTGGTGGCATTTATATTTGGAATGTAGCTAGTTGGGTCATATCCCGCGTCTTGAACCACGTATTTAGAAGTATTCTTCTCTAGGTTTAAACCAAGGAGCATTGGAGGTCTACTATGGGATAAATTTCTAGCTTGTAGTAGGGCTTTAAAATCATGTCGAAGTATGAGGCAAGATTAAATGAGCTCTTTAGACATGCTACATGATTCGACCTACAAAGCAAGAGAGGGTTCATTCTTCATTGCTACATTTGTGCTTGAAGTTGTAGTGTGGATCAAGACAGAGTCTATGGCTTTCGCGGGCAGATCTTTCTTGGATGTTTTTTTTATCACACCCATGTTGTGGGGGAGCTCAGTTGCGAGGCCCACGTGGGCAGATAAGAGGGCTTGTCCCCAGGATAGCTATAATGGTTTCTTTTTATCGGGTAGAGAATCTTATGAATGACCCCGCTAGTGACACCAACATCAGGGCTAGTCTAGTCTGCCTGTTCAAAAAAAAACTCCTGACCTTAGAGGATGAGTAGTACATTGGGGTTATTTTGATTCATGTCTTAGTCGAGAGGCTTGAATTCAGGTTCTTCAAGTTATAGTGGTCAATTTTCTATAAGCCTTCCATAGTAGGGTTGTTATGATTTTGGTAAGTTTGACAACTGGTCTAGAGAGTGTCCTCGACAAGAGATGATTGCACCTACTCTGCCAATAACTTAACCAGTTTTAGCGATAGCACCTTTGGCTAGAGTGGTGTTCGGTGTGGAGCTCGTAGGGATGCTCACCAGAGGGCTCCAGGAGGACCTCATGGAGGCTAATTAAGGGTGTTTAGATGCTTTATCAAATTCAAAACAGCGCCACATATATGAAACTTAAGCGAGAGGGGAGGCTGAGGCATCAAACAATCTTATTATAAGTAGGATTTTTATATGTCACTTACCTACCTCAAATTTATTTGACCTGGTTCAATATATTTGTTTGCATGTGTTTATTATACATCCTCATTGAGTTTGTGTTCTAAGATTTTTTTAACACCATTACGTGTTTTGACCCACGAAAGTGAGTGTTTAGTAATGGATCAGGTGTGTAGATCATGTTTGGTGACTATCTAGGGGCGTGACACTCGGACTAACCTTATTGTGTTGGATATACTTGATTTTGATGTTATTTTGTGCATGGGATAGTAATTCCCCGACCATGTGGTCTTGGTTTTCTTCAGTAGGACTGTTACCATAACAATGTATGGTATCCCTATGGTGGTGTGGCAGGGTTCTTTTCGTCACACACTGATTGGGTTATCTCTTATATTTGGGCTCAAAGGCTAGTGTACAAGGTTCTTAGCCTATTTGGTTTATGTGAAGGTAGTAGTAGAGAGGGCGTACAGTTGATTCGATTTTCATTGTGTGAGATTTCACATAAGTCGTTCCTACCTATTTACCTAGCTTTCCCCCTAAGCTTGATATTGATTTTGCTATTGACCTTGACCTAAACACTCATCCTATCTTTATTCTGATTTACCGTATGGCCTCTGCAGAGCTCAAGGAGCTTGGCGTTCAGCTTCAAGACCTCTTGATTAAGGGATTCACTTGATTGAGTGTTTTGTCTTAGGGTTTTGTGGTTTGATTTTGAAGAAAAAACATGGTTTTATGTGTCTGTTCATCGATTACATGAAGTAGAACAATGTGACATTAAAGAATATATACCATATGCCCTGTAAAGCTGACCTATTTAATCCACTTTAGGGTGAACTGGTGTGTTCTAAGACTAATTTAAGATCCGGTTGCCATCAAGTGAATATTAGGGCAACAAACATCCCCAAGACAACTTTTAGAACTTGTTAGAATCGCTATAAGTTCCTAGTGATGCATTTTTGTTTGACCAATGCTTAAGCGACGCTTATGGACATAATGAAGAATGTTTTTAGGTTGTATAGATACTCCTTCATTATTGTGTTCATTGATGAAATTCTTATATATTCATGGAGCAGGGAGGATCACTAGCAACATTTAAGGACTGTGCTTCAGATTTTAAAATATTAGTTGCTTTATGCCATGTTCTGAATGTGCGAGTTCTATATTGAGTCTGTAGCATTCTTAGAGCATGTGGTGTCCAATGATTACATTATGCTTGATCCGATGAAGTTTGAGCTATTCGTGATTGGTTTAGTCCTATCTCAGTCATAATGATTTTGAGCCTCCTTAAGTTATCTAGCTACTACAAGCAATTTTTCAAGGGTTTCTCATTGATTGCAACACCTTTGGCTCAAGTCACTCATCTTAATGTTCTTTTTGAGTTGTCACATCAATACGAGTTGACATTTTGAAAGCTCAAGGAGTTACTTACTAGTGCCCCCACTCTTTCTTTTCTAGTTGAGGGAGAAGGCTTCACATTGTATTGTGATGCTTGCAACATTTTCATGGGTTGTGTATTGATGTAGCGGGGCTGTGTGATTGCATATGCATTGAGACAACTTAAGGTGGACGAACGCAACTACCCTACTTAGGACTTGGAGTTGGCGATGATACTTTTCACGTTGAAGATTTAGAGGCATTATCTTTATGGGGGTCTAATGTGAGATCTATACTGATCACAAGACTTTGCAGTACATCATGAGTTGTAAAGACTTTAATTTGAGGCAATATATGTGGATTGCGTTCTTGAAGGACTACAATCTTCGTATTTTGTGCCATTTGGGCAATGAAAATGTGGTGAACGCCTTGAGTGGGGAGACACCCCCCTATTTTTACAAAACGGGCTATGTAATAACGTGACAACTCTTTCAGATTATTAAAAGAGAAGAGTCACCCCCTAATGAATTAAATGAGCGTTAGGAAACCATTCTAATCTAACTACAAACAAAATAATTTTAGGTCTGTGAAAGTAAAGATCGGGTAAGGATTCAAATTACCTCGAAAGAAAGGTGTTAAACAACTTTCGAGGTCGACAAAGGTGGGTCCCGACCATATCTCATATAATTATGTGGGGGTTAAATGTGTGTCAAATAAAGTCTCTATTTATTATTAATCTAAAAAAAACTATGTGAGAAAAAGATGCAAAATCTCTTTTTTCTAATAGAATTAATTAAATTAGGTGAAAGTTGATGATTAAATTAACTCAAGACAAGGTGATAGATCTGTAGACAGTGAAGTTTTATTGATAAATTCATATTAAATTTGGATTTGATCTTAAATCACCATACGTTGACCAAGTTAAATTACTGGTTCATAAAGTTGGATTAATATCTAAGTCAAAATTGTATGACTTAAATCTAGTCCAAATCACTTTAGCCAGTCCATTAAGTTGACAAGATGAGCCCAACTCATGTTCTTCAGGCCCAGGGGTCAAAATTGCTCGAACCAAAATACCCCTAGAGCCCTAACTCAAACCTATATAAAGAGGTCTTCTTTTGACCAAAATACACAAAATAGATACATACAGAAATACATAGTTGCTCTTCAGTGGTGATCTGCAAGTCTTTCGCATACAAAGAAGTCTTCGCTCCAAGTGTTGAGCCGCAAGTATTCTATCAAATCAAGAACATCCGTGAAGAGAAAAATCAGAGGATTACATCTTTTATTAAAGATTACTTAAATATTGTAAGATTCGCATTAATTCAAATACAAAATATCATTGTTTGCTTGCTATTTTTCCTTTCCTGTTTGCTGTATTTCTGGGACGAAACTTTAGACGCTAACAAGATCATTTAAACATGCTAATTTATTCTATTACATAAGTGATAAATAAAGGCAACCAAAGGGCATCAAATATTTTATTAATTAAAACAAACTATGTGATGAAATAAGTTAAATTTTATTTTAAGCAACTTGACAAAGATAGGCAAAACGATATTTAATTAACACAATAATTTGAGTGATAAAATAACTAGACAAGTTAAACTTATTCATTATTAAATAAAATAGATGTAAGGCTAATTTTATTTTATTTTTAAACATAAAATAAATATTAAACGATAAAACAACAATTAATTAAAATAGGTAAGCAAGACTTAACATTAAAAGATATGAAAAAAATCATAAATGTCAAATATAAACTAATCTACCCAAAAATAACATAACTCATCCTCAATTTGAGATAATTACTCAAAAGATTCTCTTAAGAGAGATGCTGCTCAAAAACTCCTCAAACACTCGTTTGGAAATTAGGGTTTCCTCTTGTTTTAAAATGTAAAAGTGCTTACACTCGAGAATACTCAGTTCCCTAATATTTTTTTAAAACATGTACTCAACTCTCCTCATCCTCATACTCAAGTACTCAAGTTTTGAATCAAGTTTTAAAATATTGTAAAAAAAAATCTAAAATTGACTCAAAAGGTTTCTCGAATTCTACTCTTAATCCTTATTTTAATTTGAAATGAAAGTTTAGAGATGTGATTAGGATATAGTATCTCTCAATTATTTATGAAGGTTTAGATAGTTGATAATAGGAAACGAGCGAAGACACAAATATAAGAGCATAGGTGCGACGCTGAGAGGGATCTAATATTTGGACACGAAAATAAATTTTGAGACAGAGAACTCTGTATCATCTCCGCGACGTGGAGAGAGGTTGCTCGACTCGGTACTGAATATTTGAAGCGCCTCCGCGAGCGGACCTGGGCGCATAATTTTGCCTGACCTTTTCTTCCTCTCCAATACTCGATTCAATTCATACCCACTGCAAATCTATGGTAAAAATTCATGATTTTTTATAAGCCATAAGTTTTTCAGCGAAACGCACACAAAAATTTGTCAAGAATAACACTCATACGCAAAACTCTCACCTCAAGAACTCAAAAAGAAACTCCATTATCGCTTAACTCAAGAAATACTCAAGAACTCCAAAATCGACCTCAAGAACGAATTCATAGATACAAGTTTACATGATTGGTGTGAGGGCGAACAAATCCAACACTATGAAAGATTACATACCTTGAAAGAACTATGTTTTTTGGTGAAAATCCTCAAAGACTAAGAATGACGCAAACAGAGAAAAAACAGTCAAATATTTAGATCCCACTTCACATCACATTTCATGCAATCAAAAGTATATTGTTAATAATCTAAACATTATATCACTTCACAGTAACTAACTAAAATAGAATTGATAGAAAATATTCAAAATAGTAGCAAACAAAAGTAACAGCATAATATGAATGGGTTGCTGTGTAAGATTTTAAAATCTTTTGCTCGCCGGTGGAAAGGGTGGTCTCGTGGGTGGCGATTTGGTTGTTGGTGGTTGTTGTTGATCAGTTTGGGGTAGTTTTGGTTGGTTTCTGGTGGCTAAGGGAGCTAGAGATAGTGAAGGGTGGAGATCTGATGGTTTTCGGTGGTTTGCTGCCGTTTTCAGGTGGTGGTTGGTCTGGTTGCTTCACCGTAAAGATGAAAAATGGGAGAAGGGTTCTGGAGGCAGTGAACAGAAGTTTGGGTGGTTGTTCATCGGAAAAAAGAGAAAATGAATGGGGTTTTTGGATTGCCGGAGTTTTGCTAGAATTTGGGGTGGTGATGACTGTATTGAAGATTAAGAAGCAGTTAAAAGTTAGTTAGGAGATTAATTAATTGTAACTAATTAGTCAGTTAGTTAGACAGTCTAGTCAGTTAGTTAGCTAGTCTAATCAGTCAGAAAAGTTAGTTAGAGGGTTAAATGTAGATTGTTATTCCATCTTGTATATACATTGTACATGATTCATTATAGAAGTCAATTCATTGAATATAAGAAAATTCCCAAATTCTTTTCTCTAAATTCTACATGGTATCAGAGCTACTGGATCAATAATTCTTTGATTCAATTTTGAATTTGGAGATCTGCATTGAAGAAGAGTTAGCAACAGAGTCCAGTAACACAGATTTTCTGATAATGGCGATTGACGATAACACATCAGTAGCACGTCACACTGTTGCATCAACACTAGAAACATTTGATTCGATTGAGACGGAGAGGAATCATCTTATTTACCTTCATCCATCGGACACTCCTAGATTT
The DNA here is from genome assembly GCA_016801875.1 of Solanum sitiens. Taxonomy (NCBI): domain Eukaryota; kingdom Viridiplantae; phylum Streptophyta; class Magnoliopsida; order Solanales; family Solanaceae; genus Solanum; species Solanum sitiens. The sequence goes on from JABWTJ010000278.1 coordinate 91,123, forward strand.
GTATTGACCAAAGGTTCAGAAAATTACTCACTATGGAGTAGATCGATGTTGATTACTCTTCGAGCTAAAGGTAAGCTAGGATTTGTTCGCGGAACTTGTAGAAAACATGATTACTCACATGAATTGGAGGAACAATGGAAAAGTGCAATGCACTTGCCCTGGCTTGGATCATGAACACAGTTTCAAAGGAGTCATTAAGTGGAATTGTATACGCTTCAGAAGTCGCGACAGTGTGGGAGTATTTCAATGAGCGATTTGATAAAGTAGATGGCTCTAGAATTTAACAACTTCAAAAGGAGATATCTATGATTCATCAAGGTAATCTGAATGTCTCATCTTATTTTACGAAGTTACGATTACTATGGGATGAGTTTGATGCACTCGTCCCCCCTCCATATTGTAATTGTGATAGATCTAGGGTTTATGCTGATCACATGCATTATTTGCGACTATTTGCTTTTCTAATGCGGTTGAATGGGATCTATGGTCATACCCGAAGTCAAACCTTAATGATGGCTCCTTTGCCTAGTGTTGGCAAAGAATATGCGATGATAAGTTCAGTTGAAAGCCAAAGGAATACTTCAGGACTGATGAAGAATAACATGAATGAGGCCACAACTTTACATGCAAACAAACGTGGACAGGGTTACAGAAACACATATCGAACTAATATAGATAAGGGGGAGTATACTGGAACAGGAAATTTTAATAGTAAAAAGAAGGTAAATTGGAATCTGTTCTGTGACCATTGTAAGATGCATGGCACACTAAGAAGATTTTTATAGACTTTTTGGATACCTTAAAGATTGAAATTCAAAAAGAAACTAGACCAAAATGTAGTTAGAAGAACAAATTGGAACAGAGGAAAAGAAACAGCTAATAATGTACAGGTTGACAACGATGATCAGGAGATGAGAAATGATTCCTTTGGAAAGAATAATGAAGGGAATAAGTCATATGATACACTTGACTTTACTTCTGTTAGAACTAACCTGCAGACACTAGCTATGGAATCAAACTACAATCCCGAAAAATATTAAGAAATACTAAACTTCTTGAATGAAAAAAAGGAAAGAGAATAAATGGTCAAAGTGGTTGGTACTTTCAGTAATCCTGATGTTTTCCTAATTTCTAACAAGAAGAAAAATTGTGCTGATGTTGTGAATGTTAGTAATGAACATGATATGCTTATCAAAATGGGTCAGTGGATAATCGATTCAGTAGCTACATACCACAAGACATCCAAACTTGATCATTTGAATAATGTCAATGAATGTAGTAAATATTCAAGGAAGAAAGTTCACTTACCAAATGAACAAAGTACAAGAGTTAGTCACTCAAGAAATTGTGAGATTTTAGTTGGTAATATGTTGAATAATGTTCTGGTTGTTCCCGAGTTCAAACATGATTTACTTTCAGTGTCCCAATTAACAAGGCAGTTACAATGTTCAGTGCATTTCATTCTTGAATTCTGCATTTTTCAGGACCTCTTCAATGGAAGGGTGAAAGGGATTGGTAAGGAGATGGAAGACTGTATTACTTTCCTAGTAAATTTTTGTCACGACCTTGGGTTACCTCATAGACGTAAAATGACGTAGTTGACCCCGAAGGGGTCGCATCCAAGCCCTTAGCATAATCATACACATAATATCATAAGAAATAATGCGGAAAATTAAAACTTCTCAAACAAAAGTCATACTTCAAATATCATCAATAAAGAGTTGTGAATTACTAGACTTGTCTCATTAAAACTATCTAAACTTAAGAGTACGAAATTAAGGACTCAACCTTTTTACTTCGATGAAAGTCATAAGAAAATAAAGTACGTCTAAAACTAGAGTTGAAATAACAATCTGGTCCTCGAGTGGAAGACTCACCAAAACTTAGGGAATAGTCGACCCAAGCTTTACTTTGAAGAAGGAACTAATAATTCAACGTCCGGAACCTACACTCATAGTATATAGAAAAGAAGGGTTAGCACAAACATGTACTAAGTGTTTTTACTTAAAAATATATAATAGTAAAAATGACTAAGTTTTGAAAAATCAATTGATCTTATGATTTAAGACAAATCGACTTTTCAAATTACAGAGTTGCCACTTGATTTTTTAGTAAAACCAAGAAAACTTAAAATTTTATTTTCAAAAGATTCAAAACAGATAAAAATCAATTGAAAAGGGTTCGAAGTTCAAATGTACATTCCAAGAAGGTATTAGGCCCTCAAAATGTCCGCTAACTCGCGGTTGACCGGCGATTTGACTAAAATGACTTTTTATTTAATTCCTAAAATTATAAATAAGTAAAGTTTATTTTTATCTACTTGCTTGCTCTTATTTTCTTCCAATTATCTATTAAGGGAAAATAACTAGGAGGATTATTCTTAAGGGAAGAGAAACAAGTGTAGACTAAACTAAAATAAAAAAAAACTAAGTAAAATATAAAATAATTATTTACCCTTTTTGGAAAATATATAAAAATAACGAAATGACTATCTTTGAGGATTAATTAAATTAAAACCAAAGCAAAATAATATTAGTCAACATAATCGCAAATAAATAAAGAGATAGAGAAAGGAAATTGGAACTTGGGCCCAAGTTCTTGGACCTGTCCTATGCTAAAATTGCTCCCAAATGGCTTTGGGCCCAAAATCTGCTAGGCCTGTGAAAATTTGTGGGCTTTTGGCCCCCCTTTTTCTTTTCTATTTTTTATGATATACACCCAGTGTATATTTGGCGTATACATCACATATATGCTGTTTTTCGCACTCCTGGTCCTGTAATTTGTTTGAATTCGATGTCCCTGCACGTTTCACCTGCATTTTCATATTTTTTGCACCCGTATGTGGTATATCTCATCTATATACCAGTGTATACATATGGTATATCACTGCGTTTTAGGCCCTTTGGGGGCTGCAAAATAAATTCCCAGCAGTACTGTTGTCTTCAATCTATTCAGTTATCTCCTAAAGTTGCCGATATGGCTGAATCGACGGAAAAATTGAGCCTTCGTGGCTCAATTAACGGATGCAAGCGGGAACGAAGAATCCCAAGGGACTCGGTCAATGCCATAAAAGAAAAGCAAAACATTAGATAGAGGAAAATGACACGGGACAGAATAAACAAATTAACGAGATGAAAACATACAAGGATAAGCTAAAAAAAATTTATTCCAACACTTGCAAAACCAAAGAAAAGAGATTCCCAAATAAGGCACATATGTATGTATAGACAACATGGCAGTCATGGCAAGATTGACTCCAAGCATGCAATAACTTCTAAAAAAAATCGAAAGCATTATGGATATTTTCCCTAAGAACCAAAATAAGAATTCCAAATGAGGATATCTAATAAGAAAACAGTGAGCAATTAAGTCATTCAACTAAATATTAATATTAAACAATTATTTCAAATGCACTTATTTGGAATCCTTTCCTAGATAGCAAAACAAATGGTCACAATTTTCATTTAGGATCCCCTTTATACTCAGACCAAAGTTAGGCAGAAAAGGCATCACAAGACCAAGTATATGTTAACAACATGATTAATAGAGAGCAGACGGAGCAACAAGCATGCATCTCATAATAGCGCACACAAAAAAAAAACCATTACATAAACGCAATAGGAGACCCGAAAATAAAACCACAGCGAACCCAAACAAGTACTATCAACATCGACAATAATAGCTTGTCAAACAAATTTTATTACTACAATATAGCCAGTGAGGAGTCCGAAGATAAAAAAAATAAAATAAAATAGATCACCCATTCTATCATGTAGACAACTCTACACTCTTATGAACAACACATTAAGAACGAGGATGCTTAAAGGGAAATGGAAGATTACCTTCAGAGGGGCAGCAGAACAGGGACGAAAACAAGATAAAGGCTTCCACCACACGAACTAAGCAGTGAATGAGGATCCTAAGAGAGCAAACTCCAGGTCAGACTCTCCTAGAAAGATCGAAGATGACCGAGTCAAAGGCGAGACCCGAACGGAAACGTATTCGTCTTTCTTTGAATGTATTTACTGTATTCTCCAACTATTTTTGTTGTGATGATTTCTTTATGCCTTCGTTCAGAATTTCCAACTCCTCTAAAAAAATCCCCCCCTTTACCGGAAGCAGAAAAAGTTTATATAGGGGAGATTTAGGGTTTTCGGATGCGAAAAAGGGGGGAAAACTTGAAGGATTTTGGACCCACCCTCCTTTGAAATTCAAAAAATCTCTTAAGGGATAAGGCTGGGCAGCTAAGAGTATGTACGAAATTGTACAATCCCTTCAACGGAACAACGATTTGGACGCTCGATTTCGACCAAGATTGAATGAACGCTTGAGATTTCGCCATCTCCTACCGCTTTTCTGCATCAAATCGTACTAATGGCAGAGAAAGGAAGAAGACGCGTGAAGGAGAAGGAAAAAACAACCTGGGTCCGCTTTTTCTTTTTGGAAGATAAGTGGGTTGGTCAAAAAGGAAAGGGGCCCAAATCTTGGTCCCTTTCAAAAAGTTGAGACCAAGTTGGCTCCACTTGTAATTAAATAAAAAGCCCAAATAAATAAATTGTCACCAAATTGAGTTATTTGATGAATTTGGTTAGAACTTAGGCAAGACGAATTGATATTAATTGATTAACAAGCTTCTTGATTTTGACAAGAATAAAAATAATTAATCTTAATCGTAAGCTAGTGTTTCAAAATATAATCATAATTTAAACTAAACTAATTTAATAAAATAGTTACTAAATTTAAAGTATTTTGAGATGATTTTTGAATAATCATAAAATATACTAATTATATACATAATTATGTAAAATATAGATATTATCTAAAATCTTTAAGAAATGGCAAAAATTATTCAAAATAACGCAAACGTTATTTTTTTTTTCCGTAAATTTATAAAACTAATTATTTTAAATTGTTTGAGAGTTTAAGAAGCTCATTAATTAATTCCTACCGGGGAGGGTCAAAATTGGGTGTCAACACTAAGTATGGAAACATGCAATAAAACATTTAAACATGCTAAATAGGACATTTTTAGTTGAAATAAGCATTTATCAAGTTTGGAAGCCAATACACATTTGCAAACATAAAAGACAAGCTATAGTCACAATACACCCATAACATAATAATATCAATACATTAGCAACCTCTAAGAACACTTGTGCAATGCATGGTTAGCATCCCATAATACCAACCTTACTAAGCATTCCTTGAAACCCCATATTTATTACCATAATCTTCAAGCTTACCTCACTCCATAATCATGATTGAGGAATTGTAAAAGTACATGAAATAAAAATCATGAAAGTCATATATTCATATCTTATCATACCATAAGGAAGCCATTCTACAACGTCCTAATAAGTCCTCCTTGTGCAATGTAAAAGTGAAGTCCCATACCCTCACTCCTACCAAGTAAACCCATAAAGAAGTCATATTATAATTTTTATCATATTCACTATCTTATTATTAGGGAATGTTAGGCATAACCGACATAGACCATGTGAGCTTACATGGAATCCGGTGTCATATAACCCCACACCGAAAAAAGTGTTCTTACTTGCCGAAGGTAGAACTAATCATATTTAGCTTCTAAGTGGATCCACTAGCTAAGTCCTATGTTTGTCATATATTTATGGGATAGGGAGATTGCTACAAGAAACCCAATCTATTGCATTAGCGTAGGATCTTCCATCTCATGAGCTTACTATAGATGACCTAACCTATTACATTAGAGGAGGGGCCTTTTCCTCATTGTCCATATCCACTCGGTACTAAGCAAATTATACGTAATTAGTATGACATTGTATCTACATGTGTGAAGGCATAGTTTACCCTTCATTTAATACAACTCACTAAATAGCTCATAGATTCACTTAAGTGAGAACTACCTTTCACCTTAGAATCATCATTTTAGGGTGAGTACCTTTCACCTCATTATTCATAGTATTTTCATGAGAACTAGCCATTCAATTAACACAACAACATCAACATCATCCTAGACAATTCATACATAAACATGAGTAAGGATAGGGGAAATTAGTTTTCTAACAACACCTCAATTCTCATAATAGTCATAGGATTTCACACTTTTTAAATGAGTTCACAAGCTCATCAATAACTATCAACAACCATAAACGATCCTTTGCACTTTACCCCTTACAAGGTCATGAATCAAGTCTCACACACACATTTTAGATATACTATCATCAACTTGAATAAACAAGGTTTCATAACCAATTTTACATAACCACAATACACAATAGTAATCACCTTGCACAATAACTTCCATGAAATTTATGAAATTGGGGTCATGGGGTAGTTCATGGGATCATGGGGTTTTACTAAAAATCACCGTTAAAACATCAAACCATTCATAATATACATAAATAAGAATATGATAACGTTTTTAGAAAGAACCCATGGCTAGAATGAAAATCCCAATTTTGAATCTTAAACCCGTTGTCGAAAATTAGAGCAGAAGGGCATCATGGAGGAAAGTATTCCATGAATTCAAGGTTACCATACCTTTAGTTGAACCTTTCCCACGAAATTGGAGTGAAACTTCAAGCTTGAACCCTAATCTTCAAGTTCTTGGTGTTCTTCAATGGAGGAACTCTAGAGAGAGAAATATTGGAGAAGAGAGGATTTGATTTTCTTTAGAAGTGGGTGTTTTTGAAAGTAATTTATTTTGGGTATATTTTAATATAAATACCTTATTTAATTGATTATAAATAATAGAAAATATACCCACCTCTTAAATTAACTTAAAAATAATATTTACGAAAACGTCCCTTGCCCACAAGGACTTGCCAAATAAAACTAAGGCAAAGTCTAAGGAAGCATTTCAAGGAACTTGAATTGATGTGCCTTCCTTGGACCCTCCCTTAAACTTATGTTAAACCAAAATTTTGGACCTTTTTACATCTCCAATTTATACATAAACTTGTAATGTTCATACGTTAGACTTAAGTTTCACCTATAAATTTTTCGGGTGTTACATTACCTCCCCCTTTGGAACATTCGTCCTCGAATTACACTTTACACACCTTACGCACTTAAAGACTCAAGACTAGCAGCCTAACAAGCATGAAATATCAAAATAATGCACCATATACGGAGGAAACATCAACTATATCTCAACAATTAATGCAATAGAAAGGGGGTACGAACTTCATATATCATCAATCCAATATGCATTAAATTCAACATTTCTCATGTTCGTAGGAGGGACTACCTTCCTCAATAAAAGCATACTCAACACAACAATATGTAGTCAATATTCCATCTCATAAAACATACTAAAGCATGTTCACCAATTCTTTTTATGAAGTTAAATATGCAATATCATACTAAAATGCACAGCAACATGAGGAACATATAAATCATGAAAATCTCAATTTATACTAATCATGATTCCTCATAAGAACATGAAAGTATCATAAGGAAAATCATGGAGAAACTCGTACAATACACATGACCCCCAAAACACTAAAACTCAAAAGGAACTACTTACCTCAAGCTTCAATTGGAGTAGAAGGAAAAAGATGAGGATAACGAGATTTCATATCGGCCTTGGCCTCCCAAGTAGCACCCTCAATTAAGTGATTCCTCCATAAGTATTTACCAGAAGCTACCTCTTTGTTCCTTAACTTCTTAACTTGCCGGTCTAAAAGCTCAACTAGAACTTCTTCATAGGAGAGGTTTTCATCAACTCCTAAACTCTCTAAGGGAAGGATAGATACCGGGTCACCAATACACCTCTTGAGCATGGAAACATGGAATACTGGATGAACAAGAACCAAATCATTAGGTAACTCTAGTTCATATGCAACCTTCCCAACACGTGCCAAGATTTGGTATGGCCCTACATATCGAGGACTACGTTTTCCCTTCGTGCCAAACCTCAACACACCCTTCATATGTGAGATTTTTAATTAGACCCAATCACCAACCTCGAATTCAAGATCCCTTCTTCTATTGTCGGCATAGGAGTTTTGCCGACTTTGAGTCATTTTCAACCTCTCTCTAATAAGTCGAACTTTCTGTATGGCATCAAAGACTAGATAGGGACCAATAAGAGAAAACACACCCACTTCAAACCAAAACCACCAGAGATGTACACCTCCTACCATAAAGTGCTTTAAACGGAGCCATGGTAATGCTTGAGTGGTAAATATTGTTGTAGGCAAATTCTATCAATGGAAGATGATCGTCCCAATTCTCCTTGAAATCAATCACACATGCTCTCAACATATCTTCTAAGGTATGAATGGTCATTTTTGCTTGACCATCCATCTGAGGGTGGAAAGCGGTACTAAGTTTAACATTGGTACCAAGCCCTTTTTGGAATGTTTTCCAAAAATGTAAAGTAAACTGAGTACCCTGATCTGATATGATGGACAAAGGAATCCCATGTAACTTCAATATTTACTCGACGTATAATTTAGCATAGTCCTCTACCGAGAATGAAATCTTGATAGGGAGGAAATAGGATGATTTCGTCATCCTATCAACAATGATCCAAATAGAATTATGTCACATTCGATTACTAAGTAACCCAACAACGAATTCCATATTCACATCCTCCCACTTCCAAGTGAGAAGATCTATATCTTGTAACAAACCTCCTGGTTTTTGGTGTTCGGCTTTGACTTGCTGACAGTTTGGACATTTAGCCACAAGCCTGCTATATCCTTCTTCATTCCATTCCACTTATAGACTTCTCGTAGATCATGTACATCTTAGTAGCTCTCGGATGAATAGAATATCTGAACCATGAGCCTCCTCTAGAATTTGCCCTCTCAAGCCATCAATATCCGGAACACACAACCTACCTTGGTACCTAAGCACCCCATCTCCCCCTTGGGATAAAGCCTCAACGGACTTGGCGAGAACCGAGTCTTTCAACTCCATCAGAATAGGATTAAGATGTTGTTTTGACTTCACATCAACTACCATAGATGATTCAGAACTATAGTGAACTATGAATCCACCCTTCGAGGAATCTACCAATTGGACACCTACTCCAACCTATGCATATCGCGATCTAGCTCCTTCTTCTTATCTTCTACATGATCCACACTACCGAGAGTCATTCGACTTAAGGCATCAAAAACTATATTAGCTTTGTCAGTGTGGTAGAGGACACTCATATCATAATATTTTTAAAGTTCCAACCACTTTCTGTGTCGGAGATTCAAATCTCTCTAGCTAAACACATATTGGAGGCTTTTGTGGTTAGTGAACACATCAACATGGACCCCATATAAGTAGTGCCTCCAAATTTCAAGGCAGAAACTACCGCTGCCAACTCTAGCTCGTGGGTCGGATAGTTTTTTTTATGTACCTTTAGTTGCCTCGAATCATAAGAGATTACCTTGCCATGTTGCATAAGGAAACATCCCAAAACCACTCGAGAAGCGTCACAATAAACTACAAACCCATCAATACCTTCAGGTAAGGTCAACACTGGAGCGGTGGTGAGTCTATTTTTCAACTCCTGGAAACTCTTCTCACAAGCCTCTGACCACTAAAATTTAGATTTCTTTTGAGTAAAAGTTGTTAACAGAGAAGTAAGAGATTAGAATTCTTCCACAAATCTTCTATAATAACCGGTCAAGCCCAAAAAACTTTGTATATCCGTGAGAGCCAGAGGTCTAGACCAATTCTTAACCGCATCGGTCTTTTTAGGATCAACCTCTATGCCTAGGATTGAAACTATATGACCGAGGAAAGCAACTGATCTAAGCTAAAACTCGCACTTGCTAAACTTAGCATACAATTTCTGGTCTTTAAGAACTTGCAAGACTATCCTCAAATGCTCCATGTGATCACCCTCCCTCTTAGAATAGATCAAAATATCGTCGATAAATATGATCACAAACGAATCAAAGTATTGTCTGAACACCCCATTCAAAAGATTCATAAAAGTTTTTGGAGCGTTTGTTGGACCAAAAGACATTACTAAGAATTCAAAGTGACCATACCTGGTTCGAAAGGCTGTTTTAGGAATATCAATATCCCTCACCCTAAGTTGGTGATAGCCCGAACGTAAGATAATCTTCGAGAAATAACTCGCCCCTTGGAGTTGGTCAAATAAATCATCAATTCTAGGAAGCGGGTATTTATTATTTAAAGTGACCTTGTTAAGCTGGTGGTAATCAATGCACATCCTAAGGGACCCAACCTTCTTTTTCACAAATAGTATCGGTGCACCCCATGGAGATATGCTAGGTTGAAAACCCTTGTTTAACAAATTCTTGAATTTAGCTTTTAACTCTTTCAGTTCGGCTGGGGCCATCCTTTAATGAGGAATATATATGGGTTTTATATTTGGTATAAGATCAATGCTGAAGTCTATTTTCCGTTCTGGAGGAAAGCCGGGTAAGTCATCAGGAAAAACCTCAGGAAACTCCCTCACTATCGGGAATGACTCTAAAGGAGGAGTATCAAACTCAATGTATTTAAACCTTACAATATGGTAAATATAACCCTTAGAATTTATTTTACAAGCCTTTAGACACGAAATTAATTGCCCTTTAGGAAATGAATTTCCATCTTTCCATTCAAAAAGGGCTCATCTCGAAATTAAATCTTTACTACTCGAGTTCTACAGTCAGTGGAAGCAAAACAAGCATGCAACCAATCCATCCCCAAAATGACATCTAAATACAACACATCTAACTCTACTAAATCAACTCGAGTGACTTTATGAAGTAAAGAAACTGGGAAATTTCTATAGACTCTTTTTTACAACAACTGAGTCACCAACTGAGGTGGACACTGAAAAAGGTTCTATTAGTGTTTCGGGGAGTACATCAAATTTCATAGCTACCAAAGGTGTAACAAAAGATAAAGTAGCACCAGGGTCTAACAATCATAAATATCAATGGAGAATACTTGTAACATACCAGTAACATCTGAGGATCCCTCTTGATCACTTCGAGATTAGAGAGCATAAAAGCGACTCTTCTTCGGAGCCTCCGAATTAGAACCACTTGGGAGGCTTGGTTACCCTCTCTTCCTTTGGACGAACGAGTTGGGTAATCTTTCAGTTGATACCCACCCTTTCCACATCCATAGCACACACCCATACCGACAAGACAATTACCTTCATGCTTCTTACCATATTTTACACACATGTAGGCCTCTCGACATAAGAACCACATCCACTACCACCCTATGACTTGAGAGTAGGTACCCTTTCTTTGTTGGTATTAGAAGTGTTAGTGGTACCTTGATTAGAAAACCTCTTCTTGAGCTTTGGTTTTCCTTGAACCTCAAATCTGCTTTTAGACAAATTGTTATCCTCTGCTCTTGTCCTCTTCAGTTCTTTACCATCCTACCTTAGCTTTTCTTCCTCAATATGTTCGGCATGAACCATACGGCGTGAAATATTCATTGTTGGAATAAGCATTGCCAAACGACACTCGTTTACCACCAACGAAGATACCCCCATGACATATTTATTCATCCTGGCCCGTGAGTCTGCCACTAAGGTTGGGGCATGCTTAGACAATTGCGTGAACTTAAGACCATACTCTTTCACACTCATACCTCCTTGGCGAAGGTTGATGAATTCATGTATCTTCCTCTCCCTAAACTCTAGTGGAAAAACCTATCAAGGAAAGCCGACTTGAACACTTCTCAATCAATCTGGCCCTCTCCCACAGTTCTTTCCCCTTTCCACTGTTCATACCAAACCTGGTCTACGTCCTTCAACCGGTAGGCATCCAAATCCGCCTTTTCATGATTATTCACTTCCATAACATCCACCACCTTCCATACTTCATTTATAAAGCCTTGTGGATCCTCATCCACTTTAGAGCTATAGAAGGTAAGGGGATTCATTCTGGTGAAACCTAATACTGGAAGCGGTTGTGCTAGCATTCTGATTCAATTGAACTCTTGCATCTCTAGTGACTTGATTCATCAAACCCTGAGTAAGGGTCTGGAGAGCCATCCTAATCTCCATATTACTGATAACTCTCGCTCCAACAGGCACTTGAGGATTCCGATGAGCTTGGGAAAGTTTCCTCTCATTGACATTCTCTTTTTGGCCTCTCCTTGCATTGCCTCTCCTCGTATTCATTACCTATAATTGTAATAAAGAGTTTAGAAAGGAGATCTTAGGGTTAAGTTTTCAAGCACGAATAGAGAGTGATGAAAGAAGGGAAAAACTCCTAAATATCCTATAGATTCTTACTCATAAGTGCGGCGCACTTCACACCCATTAACAAGACTCTATTGTACGTGGTTTCATGAGACATCAATTCTAAATATTATTCCAAAAATCTTATGCTCTCATACCAAGTTTGTCACGACCGGTGGTTACCCCCTAGACGTAACATGGCGTAGTTGACCCCGAAGGGGTCACATACAAGCGCTTCGCATTATCATGCACATAATGTCATAAGAAATAATGCGGAAAATTAAAAATTTTCAAACAAAAGTCATACTTCAAATATAATCAATAAAGAGTTGTGAATTACTAGACTTGTCTTATTAAAACCATCTAAACTTAAGAGTACGTAATTAGCGACTCAAACTTTTTACTTCGATGAAAGTCATAAGAAAATAAAGTACGTCTAAGACTATAGCTGAAATAATAATTCGGTCCTCGAGTGGAGGACTCACCAAAACTTAGGGAATAGTCGACCCAAGCTTTACTTTGAAGAAGGAACTAATGATTCAACGTCCGGAACCTACACTCATAATATGTAGGAAAGAAGGGGTTAGTACAAATATGTACTAAGTATGGAAACATGCAATAAAACATTTAAACATGCTAAATAGGATATTTTTAGTTGAAGTATGCTTTTATCAAGTTTGGGAAGCCAATACGCATTTGCTTACTTAAAAGCTATAGTCACAATACACCCATAGCATAATAATATCAATACATTAGCAACCTCTATGAAAACTTGTGCAATGCATGGTTAGCATCCCATAATACCAACCTTACTAAGCATTCCTTGAGACCCCATATTTATTACCATAATCTTGAAGCTTATCTCACTCCATAATCATGATTGAGGAATTGTAAAAGTACATGAAATAAAAATCATGAAAGTTATCTATTCATATCTTATCATACCATAAGGAAACCATTCTACAACATCCTAATAAGTCCTCCTAGTGCAATGTAAACATGAAGTCCCATACCCTCACTCCTACCAAATAAACCCATAAAGAAGTCATATTAGAATTCTATCATATTCACCATCTTATTATTGGGGAATGTTAGGCATAACCGACATAGAACATGTGAGCTTACATGGAATCCGGTGTCATATAACCCCACACCGAAAAAAGCATTCTTACTTGCCGAAGGTAAAACTAATCATATTTAGCTTCTAAGTGGATCCACTAGCTAAGTCATATGTTTGTCATATAGTTATGGGATAGGGAGATTGCTACTAGAAACCCAATCTATTGCATTAGCATAGGATCTTCCATCTCACGAGTTTACTATAGATGACCTAACCTATTACATTAGAGGAGGGGCCTTTTCCTCATTGTCCATATCCACTCGGTACTAAGCAAATTATACATAATTAGTATGGCATTGTATCTACACGTGTGAAGGCATACTTTACCCTTCATTCAATACAACTCACTAAATAGCTCATAGATTCACTTAAGTGAGAACTACCTTTCACCTTAGAATTATCATTTTAGGGTGAGCATCTTTCACCTCGTTATTCATTGTGTTTTCATGAGAACTAGCCATTCAATCAACACAACACCATCAAAAGCATCCTATACAATCATACATAAACATGAGTAAGGATAGGGGAAATTAGTCTTCCAACAACACCTCAATTCACATAATAGTCATAGGATTTCACACTTTTTAAATGAGTTCACAAGTTCATCAATAACTATCAACAACCATAAACAATCCTTCGCACTTTACCTCTTACAAGGTCATGAATCAAATCTCACACTCACATTTTAGATATACTATCACCAACATGAATAAACAAGGTTTCATAACCAATTTGACATAACCACAAAACACAATAGTAATCACCTTGCATCAATAACTTCCTTGAAATTCATGAAATTGGCGTCATGGGGTAGTTCATGGGTTCATGGGGAGTTTTACTATAAAATCACCATTTAAACGTCAAACAATTCATAATATACATCAAATAACAAAATGATAACGTTTTTAGAAATAACCCATGGCTAGAATGAAAATCCTAATTTTGAATCTTAACCCCGTTTTCAAATATTAGAGTAGAAGGGCTTCATGGAGGAAAGTATTCCATGAATCAAGGTTCCCATACCTTTAGTTGAACCTTTCCCACTAAATTAGAGTGAAAACTTCAAGCTTGAACCCTATTCTTCAAGTTCTTGGTGTTCTTCAATGGAGGAACTCTAGAGAGAGAAATATTGGAGAAGAGAGGATTTGATTTTTTCTTTAGAAGTGGGTAAGAGAGGATTTGATTTTTTCTTTAGAAGTGGGTGTTTGTGAAAGTAATTTCTTTTTAGTATATTTTAATATAAAATACCTTATTTAAGTATTTAGAAATAATACAAAATATACCCACTTCTTAAATTAACTTAAAAATAATATTTACGAAAACGTCCCTTGCCCACAAGGACTTGCCAAATAAAACTAAGGCAAAGTCCAAGGAAGCATTTCAAGGACCTTGAATTGATGTGCCTTCCTTGAAACCTCCCTTAAACTTATACTAAGCCAAATATTTGGACCTCTTTATATCTCAAATTTATACATAAACTTGTATGATTCATACGTTAGACTCAAGTTTCACCTATAAATTTTATGGGTGTTACATTATCTCCACTTTGAATATTCGTCCTCGAATGACACTATACACACCTTACAAAATTTAAAGACTCAAGACTAGAAGCCTAACAAGCATAAAATATCAAAATAATGCACCACATAAGGAGGAAACTTCCAACTATATCACAACACAATTAATGCAATAGAAAGGGGGTACGAACTACATATATCATCAATCCAATATGCATGAAAGTCAACATTTATCATGTTCGTAGGAGGGACTACCTACCCCAACAAAAGCATACTCAACACAACAATATGGAGTCAATATACCATCTCATAAAACAAAGTAAAGCATGTTTACCAATTCTTTTCATGAAGTTAAATATGGAATATCATACTAAAATGCACAACAACATGATGAACATATAAATCATGAAAATCTTAATCTATACTAAACATTATTCCTCACAAGAACATGCAAATATCATAAGAAAAATCATGGATAAACTGGTACAATACATATGACCTAAAACTCAAAAGGAACTACTTACCTCAAGCTTAAATAGGAGTACAAGGAAAAAGATGAGGATAACGGGATTTCATATTGGCCTCGGCCTCCCAAGTAGCACCCTCAATTAAGTTGTTCCTTCATAAGACATTAACAGAAACTATCTCTTTGTTCCTTAACTTCTTAACTTTCCGATCTAAAATCTCAACTGGAACTTCTTCATAGGAGAGATTTTCATCAACTCTTAAACCCTCTAAGGGAAGTATGGATACCGGGTCACCAATACACTTCTTGAGCATGGAAACATGGAACACTAGGTGAATCGGATCCAACTCACTAGGTAAGTCTAGTTCATATGCAACCTTCCCCACACGTGTCAAGATTTGGTATGCCCCTACATATCGAATACTAAGTTTCCCCTTCTTGCCAAACCTCATTACACCCTTCATATGTGAGATTTTTAAGTAGAACCAATGACAAACCTCGAATTCAAGAACCCTTCTTCTATTGTCGGCATAGGACTTTTACCGATTTTGGGTTGTTTTCAACCTCTCTCTAATCAGTCAAACTTTCTCTATGACATCATATACTAGATCGGGACCAATAAAAGATAACTCACCCACTTCAAACCAACCCATAGGAGATCTACACCTCCTGCCATAAAGTGCTTTAAAGGGAGCCATGGAAATGCTTGAGTAGTAACTATTGTCGTAGGTGAATTCTATCAATTGAAGATGATCGTCCCAATTCCCTTTAAAATCAATCACACATGCTCTCAAATATCTTCTAAGGTCTAAATGGTCCTTTCTACTTGACCATCCGTTTGAGGGTGGAAAACGGTACTAAGTTTAACATTGGTACCAAGCCCTCTTTGGAATGCTTTCCAAAAATGTGAAGTAAACTGAGTACGCCGATCTGATATGACTGACGAAGAAACCCCATGTAACTTCACTATTTTCTGGATGTATAATATAGCATAGTCCTCAGCCGAGAAAAAAATCTTGACATGAAGGAAATGGGCTGATTTCATCATTCTTTAAACAACGATCCAAATAAAATCACGTCGCCTTCGAGTATGAGGCAACCCCACAACGAAGTCCATATTCACCTCCCCCCACTTCCAAGTGGGAACATCTATATCTTGTAACAAACCTTCTGGTTTTTGGTCTTCCGCTTTGACTTGCTGACAGTTTGGATATTTAGCCACAAAGCCTGCTATATCCTTCTTCATTCCATTCCACCAATAGACTTTTCGTAGATCACGGTACATCTTAGTGGATCCCGGATGAATATAATATATTGAACCATGAGCCTCATCTAGAATCTTCCCTCTCAATCCATCAACATCTGGAACACACAACCCACCTTAATACCTAAGCACCCCATCTCCCCCTTGGAAAAAAGCCTCAACGGACTTGGTGAGAACCGAGTCTTTCAACTCCATCAGAATAGGATCAAGATGTTTTTTTGACTTCACATCAACTACCACAGATGATTTAGAACTATGTTGAACTGTGAATCCATCCTTCGAGGAATCTACCAATTGGACACCTAAACAGGCGAACCTATGCACATCGCGAACTAGCTCCTTCTTCTTATCTTCTACATGAGCCATACTACCCATATTCATTCGACTTAAGGCATCGACAACTATATTAATTTTGTCGGGGTGGTAGAGGACACTCATATCATAATCTTTTAAAAGTTCCAACCACCTTCTTTGTCATAGATTCAAATTTCTCTGGCTAAACACATATTGGAGACTTTTGTGGTCAGTGAACACATCAACATGGATCCCATATAAGTAGTGCCTCCAAAATTTCAAGGCAAAAACTACCGCCGCCAACTCTAGGTTGTGGGTCAGATAGTTCTTTTCAATTACCTTTACTTGCCTCAAAGCATAAGCGATTACCTTGACATGTTGTAGAAGGACACATCCCAAACCCACTCGAGAAGCGTCACAATAAACTACAAACCCATTAGTACCTTCAGGTAAGATCAACACTGGAGCGGTGGTGAGTCTATTTTTCAACTCTTGGAAACTCTTCTCACAAGCCTCTGACCACTAAAATTTGGATCTCTTTTGAGTCAAAGTTGATAACGGAGAAGCAAGAGATGAGAATCCTTCCACAAATCTTCTATAATAACCGGCCAAGCCCGAAAAGCTTCGTATATCCGTGGACTCAGAGGTCTAGGCCAATTCTTAACCGCATCGATTTTCTTAGGATCAACCTCTATGCCTAGGCTTAAAACTATATGACCGAGGAAAGCAACTGATCTGAGCTAAAACTCGCACTTGCTAAACTTAGCATACAATTTCTGGTCTTTAAGAACTTGCAAGACTATCCTCAAATGCTCCATGTGATCACCCTCCCTCTTAGAATATATCAAAATATCATCGATAAATATGATCACAAACGAATCAAAGTATTGCCTGAACACCCCATTCAAAAGATTCATAAAAGTTTTTAGAGCGTTTGTTAGACCAAAAGACATTACTAAGAATTCAAAGTGACCATACCTGGTTTGAAAGGTTGTTTTAGGAATATCAACATCCCTCACCCTAAGTTGGTGATAGCCGAAACATAAGTCAATCTTCGAGAAATAACTCGTCCCTTGGAGTTGGTCAAATAAATCATCAATTCTAAGAAGCGGGTATTTATTCTTTATAGTGACCTTGTTCAGCTGGCGGTAATCAATGCACATCCTAAGGGACCCATCCTTCTTTTTCACAAATAGTACCGATGTACCCATGGAGATATTTTAGGTTGAATAAAACCCTTGTCTAACAAATCCTTGAGTTGAGATTTTAACTCTTTCAATTCGGTCGGGGCCATCCGGTAAGGAGGAATAGATATGGGTTTTGTATCAGGTATAAGATCAATGAAGAAGTCTATTTCCCGTTCTGGAGGAACACCGGGCAAGTCATCAAGAAAAACCTCAGGAAACTCCCTCACTATCGGGATTGACTCTAAAAGAGGAGTATCGGACTCAACGTCCTTAACCCTTACAATATGGTAAATACAACCCTTAGAAATCATTTACAACTGCTGCTAGTGACAAAGGCATGATGACAAAGGATGACTCACATTGTTGGATTTGGCACAACAGGCTGGGTCATCCTCCATTTAAAGTTCTGAAGCAGTTATCTTTGCGGGATAAGTGTGTCAATACAGGTGCTTGTGATAAGTGTGAAGCAGTTATCTTTGCGGGATAAGTGTGTCAATACAGGTGCTTGTGATAAGTGTCCAGTTTTCCCTTTAGCTTAGAAAACCAGACTCACATTCCCTACTAGTGTCTAGAACTAATTCTATATTTGATCTAATTTATCTTGATGTATGGTTCCATATAGAATTGCAACACATAATGTATACAGGTTCTCTTTAACAACGGTAGATGACAATTCAAGAATGGTTTGGTTGTTTTTGCTGAAATTCAAAAGTGATGTTTTTCAAACATTGAAATCTTTCTTTGATTAGTTAAGACACAATTCAACAGGGATGTTAAAAGAGTGAGATCAGATAATGGTACTAAGTTCTTCAACATGGAATGTAGAACTTTGTTTTCTACTATGGGGGTAATTCATGAGAGTAGTTGTCCACACACTCCACAACAATATGGAGTGGTAGAAAGGAAGTACAGACACATACTTGAGGTGGCTAGAGCCCTTAGGTTTCAAGGGTCTATTCCCATCATATTTTGGGGTGAATGTGTGTTAGCTGCAGTGTACTTGATCAACAGAATGCCTTCCAGTGTATTGCAAGGACTGTCACCTTGTAAGGTTTTTCACAAAATTGCACCAAAGTTAGATCACTTGAGAACTATATGGTATCTTTGCTATGTCACAAAGCTTGTGAAGTAAGATAAATTGTCTTTTAGAGCATATGCTTGTGTAATGATGGAGTACTCACTTACTCAGAAAGGATACTTATTGTACAACATGAGCCTTAGAACATTTACGGTAAGCAAGATGTGACATTCAAAGAAAATGTATTCCCATTCAGTAAACTGTCATGTCCCAATCATGTCCCACACTTCATTGGACCTTCTCTTACTGATAATGATGCTAGAATCTCAAATGCTAAGCAAGATTATGCACGGGTATTTTCTGAGCAGGAACATAACTATGCAGAGAAGGATACTGCAACTGATGATGTAGAAACAAATTCTACAAGTCAAGACAGTGTTATTACAGGTTGTGAAGCCCCTGCTGATGCATCAAGCACTGTTCTGTCAAGATCTTCTTCTAGAACATCTCATCCTCCAGTTTGGGTGAAGGATTACATCACTTTTGTGATTGATTCATTGCATCCACATTCACTAGATAATCATGTGTCCTATGATCATCTATCTACTTCATATCAGGCCTATTTCAGTGAGATGTCTATTGAAACAGAACCTAAAACATATGAAGAAGTTCTTACGGATCATAGATGGGTGGAAACAATGAAACAAGAAATTGTTGCATTGGAGAAAAATGGTACATGGAAGATTGTGGAGTTGACACCAGGAAAGCATGAAATAGGATGAAACTGGGTGTTTAAGATTAAACACAAAGCCAATGGAGAGATTGACACGTTTGAAGCTAGACTTGTGGCAAAGGGAAATATTCAGACTGAAGGTATTGATTATCAGGAGACCTTTTCACCAGTTGTGAAAATGGTCACTGTGAGATCAGTTATAAATATTGTAGCAGCTGAAGGATGGATAATATACCAAATGGATGTATTCAATGTCTTTATTCAAGGTGACTTGTTTGAAGAGGTGTATATGGAGTTACCAAAAGGTTTTATCAGTCAAGGAGGACACAAAGTTTGTAAGCTTATCAAAACATTGTATGGCCTAAAACATGATTCTAGGCAATGGAATGCAAAATTAACAGATGCGTTGTTATCTTCAGGATATATCCAAAGTATACTAGTCCATTCACTGTTTACCAAGAGAAAGGGGTCAGTATTAGGGATTGTATTAGTATATGTTGTGACTTGTTTCTCACAGGCAATGATCACTCATTAACTCTGGAAATTAAAAAGATTATGCATCTTCATTTTAAGATCAAGGATTTAGGGGAATTGAGTTACATTATTGGCATTGAGTTTTGTATATCAACAAAGGGAATTGTGATGAATCAAAGGAAGTATGCATTGGAACTTATCTCAGAAGCTGAAAGATGGTTTATCAGAAGCCAAACAATCAGCAACACCTTTGGAGAGTAACATGAAGATTACAATTGTTGACTTTCAAAGTGATGATGTTGATGACTGCTAATTGATGTACACACATACCAGAGGTTGATTGGAAAATTACTCTATCTCACCAACACTAGACCTTATATTGCTTTTTCTGTTTAGTGCCTGAGCCAATTCCTAGAAAAACCAAAAATCTCTCATTGGAATCCTGCCTTAAAGGTGGTGAGATATATCAAATAAGCACCAGGTCTTGGACTGCTCCTGAATTTCAACAAACAAACAAACCTCACTGGCTTGTGTGATGCAGATTGGCTGCATGCCCCAATACAAGAAGGTAAGTGACTAGTTACTTGTTGAAGTATGGAGAGTCATTAATAGCATGGAAATCGAAGAAGCAGAGCACAGTTTCGAGAAGTTCTACAGAGCCAGAATACAGGAGTCTTTGAACATTGACATCTGAAGTAGTCTGGGTGACAAATTTGTTCAAAGAGTTGGGGTTAAGTGTGAGTGAGCCAACAATAATACATTGTGACAGTAAGGCTCCAATACAAATATTAGTCAATCCTGTCTTCCAAGAAAGTACCAAGCATATCGAGATCGATTGTCATTTCATTCCGGAAAGAGTTCAGCAAGGTTTAATAAAGACAAGTTATATCAACACCAAAGATCAACATGCTGATTTATTGACAAAAGTATTGGGAATCGCAGCATGATTTTTTTGTTAGCCAAGCTGGGTGTCTTGAATGTTTTCAATACATCCAGCTTGAGGGGAAATATTGAAGATAAAGAAGCAGTTAAAAGTTAGTTAGGAGATTAATTAATTGTAACTAATTCATCAGTTAGTTAGATAGTCTAGTAAGTTAGTTTAGCTAGTGTAATCAGTCAGAAAATTAGTTAGAGGGTTAAGTGTAGATTATTATTCCATCTTGTATATATATTGTACATGATTCTTTGTAGAAATCAGTTCATTCAATATACAAAAATTCCCAAATTCTTCTCTCTAAATTCTACAAACTGAAAAATTAATGAATAGTGAAATCCTTTTTGTGAACAAAAATTTGAAAATTTACAAACCCTCGTCTAAAAATATTTCACCACCCTCTGACTTAATGACTAAGAAATATCTTAAATAGAAAAATCAAAAATCATCCATAGTATAATACCACTATCTCAAAATCATGGGCTTAGACCACTAGCTAATAAAATATTGTGTATGAAATATGAATTTCTAGATTGTGTAAAATATCAGAATGAATATTAACAAATGTAACGAATAAAATGAACATTAAAAATGTAATAAATCTAACTAATGACATGTAAAAAAAGCAATTTAACAAAAATGACTATTTAATCAAAATAAACAAATATTTATACGTATTCAACCAGCTGTGACAAAACTTAATGCAATCAAAATTAACTGATAAAAAATCCTGAAATGTTGACAAATAAAGATAAATACCGATAAACTTATTTAAAATCATAAAAATGTATTTTGAAGTATTGCATAAATAGAACTTAAAAGTTATGAATTTTTAAAATGTTAGGCCAAAATAGGGTGTCAACAAGGGGTTCTTGTGAACGTAAATCATATCCAAATCCATTTGAACACCAAATAAATGACCTTTACACATGTGAGTAACTTATGGATCACCCGATTCAATTTTACAAGCAATTAAAGAATGAATCGGGTCTTACCTTTAGAAAATTTTGGGGTGTTACATAGAGCATCATTAAAGACTGAGGATGGAAAAAACTGACTTAATAACTTAAGAAATCCGGAACCTTTTATTTATAATATAAGACCTCATATAGATCGATAATTGATTACTAAAGCAAGTGGCTTAATTAAAAAGACAACAACTGATCATGATAGAAAACTCAATTGCTAATAAAGTCTTCTCTAAGCTTAGCTTCAATTTTGAGAACTCTAATTATAAAACTCCATGATAACTCTGAGTTCAAGAGTCCTCCTCCTCTTGTGTCTGGGGCAACATTTAAATCAATCTCAGATGCTCGATCAAAATAGAGCTTTGTGTTTTTTTTTTAATCTTCTCTACCCGTAACATCAATGCCAACTTCTGCTCCTCCATATGTTTATCTTGAGGTATTTCTGCGCCAGGGTGCAAAATCTTATGCATTAGTACTCATTTTTTCTCTTTCTCGTTATATGTTTGCAATTCTTTATGGAGATCTTCCAATACCTTAAAATCATTTGATTTGCCCTCAGCATAATCGCGTTCGCGATCCTCTAGTTTCACTTTGAGAAATTTTTCAATAATTTTTTCTATGCTTGTGGAACCATAGGAACATGGTTTTCCACCTGGTGAAAAGAGTATCACACCAACATCTGCTCTAGTCCGATTTGCAAACTTCTCTTAATCATGAAACAAAGTTTTTTTTTTCTTTTTAAGAAACTCACAGCACGTGCTCTCTCAGACTCAATGAGCTTTGTTTCAATTTTTTGCTTGCCTTTTTTGGTATCATTTTTCATTGCAAAATAAAATGATATGAAGAAGAAAGTAATATATCTTTGTTGAATAAGGTTGAGCAATAAGAGGAGCATTTTGTGTAATTTATAGTAGGTGTGTGAGTGTACTTCTCACGAGTATTGTAATGTTTTCTTGTTATGAGTCTAGCTATCACGTGTATTGTCATCTTTACTTAATGATTTCATATTATTGGTCTTTCTATCACGTATGTTTTCACATATTTTTAACGTATTGATTACCTTATAATTCAAAAGAAATATGAAGTTACAAGGTAATAATATCGAATTGAATTTAAAGACATAAAATAAATAAACAATGCTTACATATAATAATGTTGAAGGTAGACCAATTAGAGAAATGGTAGAATTATCGCTTTTGTAACCTATAGGTCACAAGTTCGAACCATAAGAGCAACCACTAAAAATGATATTGTCAATTGTGCATCACAACCAAATCCTTATCAAAATTCTACTAATGCAAGTTATTTATGTAATGTTGGGTTATTCTTTCAGCATACTATAAATGTTAATTCTTTTGGAATTCCACATCAAATGGGTAGACGTTACTTTGTCTCTATATATGATCTTGAGAAATTCTTTCTTCATGGACTATTTGTTGGGGTTCAGTTATGCCTAAGATTTATTTGTTTATTATGGTATAAGATTAATGTTCTACTCAATTCATTGTTTATCAATGTCCCCTCTCCCCTCTTAATCTTACATTGGCCACACTCCAAATGCACAAGTGCTCATCCACCTGTATTGATTTGATGTTAACACTTTTTATTTAAATTTAATAATATTCGAGAAAATTGTATTATACACATTACATGTATAGCTTAGGCTATAGATATATTATTTGAATACGAAGTATGGGTATTTCATCTATCTATAAATTTTAGTGTCTCATCTACTTGAACTTCACCTTTTGATGAGGATTTCATTTCTCGCATAACTTTCACCATGTTGGCCACTACCTGGATATATATTTAACAATAATTTAAAGGTAAACAATCTCTCAACCCTGAACCATACATAGTAAGAGTAAAATTGTGTATACTCGCGCACTGCAGACTCTACTTTGAGATGTTACTAGGTATTTGTTGTTGTTATGACAAGGTTCAGTGATAGTTAGAATAGATATGGGATTTTCTAGCCCTGATAGACTAGTAAAATAGGCTTCATAACTTATTGATCTTAAAGATGTGGGTCTGAAGTAGCTAGCCAATACACAAGTTCAAATAAGAGTTTTTCTGAACCCAGTTACAAATACATAACACATTTTTTTACATATACTATGATTTTTAAATTGTGGTTAATTAATACTCATATGACGTTATTTAAACTTAGGAAATTTTTATAATTTGATAGTAACACAATAAATTGTGAATAAAATTTTTACTGCATACCAATATTTAAGTAAGATGGACATAAAAACTAACTTTGTTTTGGGCCCAAAGTATTTGAGGCCTCACTACGATTTCAACAAGCAAATGAATCAGTTGCCTTAGGCCCAAAATCTTTGAGACTCAAAAGTTATTAAAATATTTATTTGGAATAAGACGCAAGCACCCTCAAGACTATAACCGAAATTTCAGAGACACGCGTTAATTAAACTAAGATTCTATTACTCCCCTGAACTCATTTCTTTTGTAATTTGTACACCTTTTGTTTTACATGCACACTCTGTGACTCCACTTAGTAGAGGCGCGCCGGATATGTTTGGATATGCTAAAAAGGTTTATAGAACTACAAAATAAATAGATTTTGGGGGTAATAGGATCTTAGTTTAGTTATGGTGTGTCTCTGAAATTTTGGTCATAGTCTAAGGGGTACATGTTTCTTATCCCTATTTATTTAATTATTTCTTAACATTTTTAGAAGTAGTACTATATTTTTCATTTAATAAATTTCAATGTCTTTTTACAAATTTGTACAATCTAATTATTTATCTAACCTCCGAACTTAGTTGAAGTAAATAGAAGATTATATTATTACAGAGCATGGATTTCATGTGATACTTGATTTTACCTGCCACGAAATTATTATATAATGAAATTCTCATTGTTCAGTTGTACACATTTTGAAAAGAAACTATGTTTGGCAGAATGCAAACAGTCAAAAAACTCACACGACACTGACTAAAAAGAACAAAGCTGACTTCATGTCCTAAGAAATCAAAATTTGGTAGTTACTATCTTTTCCCACATTCTTAAATCACCCAATATAATTCCCTCATTGTGAGAGGGGATCATCAAATTTTTCTAGCATTTGAAAATAATACCATCGACGGATAGAAAATGAAGATCCCTCTATACAAATGCAGAATAGAGTGATGGCAAGACAGGCACTGTAACATTCCAAAAATTTCTAAGCTAAGATATGAATCATTATTTATTTGCGTACAAGGTTGTATCGTGTGCTTCTTAAATCATGCTTAGATTTTAAGGTCAATTCTTTAGTAAGGGAACAAATTTGGAGATGAATTAAGGTCAAGAGGCTCTCAAGCAAAAAGTTGAGTTGAAAGTTTTTTTTACCGATTAAGAGCTTTGATATAAGATTCTACTTAGGTCAGTTCCAAACAATCATATCTTTCAACATGTACGGAATTAGGTATCCTTTTAAACTATCAAATTAAAGGTCTATGAGTCTTCTTTCCAACTCTGTCAAGCTTGCATCATTTAGAGTTCGGAGTAAAACAATATGACCATTTTATCATAGACTACCACAACAGAGTTTTCACAGTAACCTACGAACCTTATCTACGAGTCATAGAAAGAGTTACTGACTGTAGTGTTAACTCGTAGAAAAAATTCTGAAAGTCAAAATTTTGGGTTCAATTCTTATGGGTCGTAGAAACTTCCACAAAACCCAGTTAGGGCACGTAGAATAAATTTCTGGGCCTTAAAATTTCAATATGAATTCTACAGATAATATCTACGGTTTGAAAATCAAACCACGAAATGTAGATGACCTCATGAAAGGTTTTCGATAGCTTTTAAATTTTGTTTTTCTTAGACTTTTCCTACTTTTTCTAAGTTCAAACCATGACATTTTAAGTATTTTCTATTCTACTTATTTATTGTCTAATAAAATAATTCTTTTATCATTTAAATTTAGTTACTCTAGGTTCATGTGCTAGCATACTGTCAGAATTATTGTGGCTTGCATTTACTTTTACTTTTTTCCTCATTTTTAATTTCACTTTCTCTCTCTTAGAATGACATGAAAATATATCAGTGTGTTCTTCTCTCTTTTCTTATCTCTTTCTCTCTCTTAAAAAAACAAATGGAGAGCTCCTAAAAATTGATTTAACTAAAGGAAAATATACGATGGAGCTCATTTTGGAATAATTTTTTTTTCAAGTGAATCAATTTTTGAGATTTCTTCTGTTCTTCTTCAACTCGAGATATGAGCTAAGTCTTTTTGATTTTGCCTTATCGATTCGGTCAAGCGATTTTGGTTCTTCAACTTCACATTTTCAATGATATTTTCTTAAGCTTTCAAATTCAGGTAATACACTTACATATTTGAAGGTTTTAGTTTCTTCTAAAGTATAAATAGTGTGTGCATGACAACTCTAATTTAGTTGATGTGATGAGTATGGGTGTGATGAACTAATTTTGGGGAATCACCTTTTCTTTTGCCTGAATCTATTTGTATCCCTTTTAAGATTGTTGTAACCCCTTTTGAAGGTGTTGAAAATGGAAGGTCTGAGCCTGTAGGTCTAATAATTGCTTTACCTTTCGGATTTCAACGGGATCCTTGTCATTTGCGAAGGTATCTTTCACTTTGTAGTATTGCAGATTGATTAATAGTGAAACTAATAGTTATCAACATTCAAATGTCCTATCTCACTAAAAATCAGTAAAATGTGGTTAAGTGTTAAGTTTGCACTGTTTCTGTAGTACTCGAGTGAAATTATTTATCTTGATTGTGAAGAGACAATATGCATTTCAAAGTGTTGGTATTATATTGACTTGTAAAGCGTGATAGTGAAAAAACTAATTCTAGATATTAACTTATTGGGTTGTTTGATCTAAGATTGTTATACGGGTTTTGCATTAACTTAAATGGTGTGTGGATGCGGGAGACGAAATTAATAGTTGTGATAACGGAGTCAGATATCTGGCTTCATAATAAGAAAGGTATTGGAGAGAAGCACGTTCCCATATCCATTGTCGAGACTAGAATCTGGGATGATGAGTGGCCTTATACAGATACCAATGACGTTCTGATTTCTCAAATGGAGCTATATGTTTGAGAACATATATACACCATGCCTTAAGTAAGTGCATATCAGTTGTGAACTTATTTTTATGGAGCTTATAGTCTAACTACTACTCCTTTATATGTTATGGGAATTGCGAGCTTCATTAATCTATTGTAAGTTATAAGACAAACTCATCGTGAACACGTTTTAAGTCTACTCTATTTTGTCTTAAAAAAAGTGATAGGAGTTGCCTTCTTGCTCAAGGTTTGAAGAGTTCTGAAAATTCATCTGTTTGCATCTCTGAGACGGGAGATGAGCAGCCAGGAGTTGCAAAGAAAAGAAGGTGTAATTTGGCCGAAAAACCTACAGAATCTTTGACTGTTGAAAAGAATAATCATGCACAGATGGAACTTTCAACATTGATGCGTGAAGATAATGGTTCTCATCCTGCTGAGTTATGTGAACAGAATGCTTCTGGGCATGCAGAATATACTGAAAGTGGTTCTTCTGAGACAGATTCTGTGGAAGATACTGATGACGAGTTGGCCACAATTTCAGGTTTCTCCCTTTTCACTCTTGTACAAGCCACTTTATATGTAGATGCCGGAAAATAAATTAGGAGATAGAAGGGTCAAGTTATAGACTGTGAATCCCCCTCCAGTGCTCTTTCAATACATTTTTTAGATATGCAGAAATATAACAATCCTTTTATTGTTAAAACAATGGATTGATGCATGTGATCTTGCTATAGTTATCTGCAAAAAGTTCAAATCAAGAACAAAACCAAACTGTTTAAGTTACATCTAGTTTTAAGAGGAAACAAAAACATGTCACCAAAGCATAAACAACTTCAAAGTCAATAGGAAAGAGAACAATCTAAACTCATGCACCCATTGTCATGAGAAAATGTTTGGCATTTAAGGAACATTTCTCTTCTTAGCATATGCTCTATTTCCGATTCTCTTTCTAGTTTGAGAAAGCGCCTCCTGTAAGCTTGACAATGGGACATATTGTTTTCCCATTCTCTGGATGAAATGTAGCCTTGTGCCTTCTCTAGAATGCTCATTAATTTCTTCTAAAATAAATGCAGAACTCCTCAATGGGATTTGAGGTTGTGCCCTTGGCTTGTTAAGTTGACTGGCCTACAATACATAATAAAATAAACTAAGTTAGTAAAGTTCAATACAGACAACATAAATAGCCAATGTCAATGGTAATTACGATTTGTTTAGTCACAAATGAGGAGTTGGATTGTACTGATGCCACACTATCAGAAAGAGTGCTTGAAACCTACATCGAAATAACATTTTTAGTGTTGTTATTCTGAATATATATTGAAGGGAATCAACTTATTTTGAAAACTTACTTCCGTTTCATTATTAAGTGTAGATGAACCTTCTTTGTTGACTTCGTGGTGAACTTGTTGCTGTTGAACCTCGGATTAATTGGTTTTTATAAGAATAGGAAATTTTCTACTATTATGTCCTGTTTTTCCACACAATCCGCATTTCTCTTTTTTGCCCTTTCTTGACGATTTTAAAAGGATACTACTTTCAAAGTCTGAATCGTTTTTAGTTTTCTCATCATTTCCTCTCTTTCTTAGTTTTCTTGGTCTACCTGGATGAGCTTTATATATGGGTGGCAGTGGTGGTTCTACCCCAGTATTAGACCATTGCTCAGAGCTATTAATTGGCAAAATAGATGGATAATAACTTTTCATATACTGCTCAACAGTGTAACACTCATGCACATACTTTTCAGGTTCATCCTTCTTAACCCATATAGCTGCGATAGCATGATTACAAGGTATGCCTGTTAAGTCCCATCTCTTACAAGAACATGTCCTCTCCTTAAGATCAACAGAGAATAATCTTATATAAACGTCCTCAATTTGGTAATGAAATTCATCAGATTTAATGGCAATACACTCAGCAACCTTATCCTTATTTTTATCTAGCTTCAATAAGATTCGTGTGCAGATTATGTGGCTATAGTTTTTCATTTTATCTCTATTCTTCTGAAGTCTTGACATCATATAGATCCTTATTGATTCAAGCATCGTCAGAATATGTTGGTCTCTTGCTGGTAGAAGTACGCTATTAAATGACTCACTTCAATAACATGTCACACTTTGTGAATGAAGAGAAAAAAACTCTTGACCAGTGAATGGGCGACTTATTCATGAACCACTTAGGGGCATCTATATCTATCTTTGACATTTCTTCCATTTGCTTGGAAAATTCAGATTCTGTAGTTGCCCTGGCAGCTTTCCATAGGACTTCTTTCAATGCTTGTCCTCCAAACCCTTCATTTTTGAAATTATTGTGCAGATGCCTCACGCAAAACCTGTGTGCGACATCTGGAATTATGTCATCAATTAAACCTTTTTGTTTATCAGAAATGAAAGTCCAAGCAAAAGAATTTTGGAAAATTCCTAGATCATCATCAAGAAGTGTAAGAAACCAACTCCATGTTTCCTTCAATTCACCTTCCACTATTGTGAATGCAACAGGATACATGTTGTTGTTGGCATCAATGCCTACTGCAGTCAATAGTTGCCCTCCCTTTTGGCAGCCTTTCAAAGATGAAATCCATCAACTCCTATTATAGGTCGACATCCAGCTAAGAATCCTTGTTTGTAAGCTGCAAAACACATATAGAGTCTTAAAAATCTTTTTCTATCTTTGACCATTGTTTCTGGATTATCATCCAACTTCAAAATACATGTAGTCCCTGGGTTACTCCTCCTTAAATCTGCACAATAGTCCCACAACATATCAAATTGTTCTTCTCTAGTCCCTGTAATCAGATCTAAGGCTTCTTTTTTGCCCTATAAGATTGATGCCTACTGATTGTGCAACTATGCTTCCTCATCACATGAGCTTGAAATTCTTTCACACCCCAACTTGGATTTATTTTGAACTCATCTGCATATTTGTTAGCCAAAAATCCAGAGTCAATGGTTTTATTTTCTCCTTGATTGCCACATGAATGATCAGGGCCTATTGTTTTGATCATGAAAGGTTAATCTTCATTAGCCTTTGATGCGTATATAAACCATTTGCAGTTTGATATCTTACAAATTGCCCTTGCCCTCCTACTTTCATTTTTCTTGAACTTGATGTCTTTTTTCATCATCACAGCACGCACTTCCACTGCCATTTGAACTCTTTACTACTACTGAAAATCATATCAAGTGTAAACTCAAATTTTGGATCTTTCAGATCTCTTTTTGCATTAAAAAAATGAATCTTTTTGAATCATCGTCATCTGAATCTCCTTGCAAACTCATTAGTTCATTATCCGATGCATCACAAATTTCTTCTTGACTGTTATTGAGAATCTTAGCCATATCGGAGGCAACATCAAACTCAATAGTATTTTCTTTAAATTGGTTGTCTCTGATTTTTTCATTAGCACCAATCCACTCAGCAGTAGTCTCGACAATTTTATCAAAAATCATGTCATCTCCTTCCAAGGAATAATCAGAGTCATGAAATGACTCACATTTGTCACTTGTGGCGTCACTTTCCTTTATTACATCAACATCTACCAAACTCTCTTTACCTTGAAGTCGAGCCCCTTCAATATTAACCACATCGTAGGTCCATTGATCTTCATTTGTGTGTTCCACAAATATCTCCACCTATCTACTGTCAGGAACTTTGTGGATAAGATTGTATATATCTATATCAGTTGACAAAAGTCCTAAGCTTATTTCAAAATAAGGTCCAAACTTAAATCAAAATTTTACTTTTCTATCATCGACTTTCAACTTTTTCATACATTGTCTCATTTGAATGATAGAATTTTCCCTCCCTTACAGTAGTTGTAGTAGGCTATCTGTCCACCAACACAGTTCATCTCGTGATCGAACACCCACTGACCATTATAGTGCAATTTAAGAGTGTACATTTCTGGATCTTCATCTATTATCAGGAAAGTATGATATTTAGTGTTAGTGTAACAAACATCACCAATACAGAAAATACAAAAAGAAACGTACAAGTCCAACAACAAAATGCAACCAGTCCTTTCAAGATCAAATATTTGTTGAATTTGAATTATTAAGTAATTGTTCAACTAATGTCCTTAAAGAAGGAGTTGTCAACTTGTCATTTTTGTATTACTACTCAACTTTTGAAAACTTCCTTTTATATACTTTTTCCGAAAACATGAAGGTGGGACAGTTTTGGGAGTGAATTAGACATTGACTCTTACTTGTGTATTTTATAAAAAAAATAAGACTTTGAATATTGACATATATTTTAGCGTCCAATACGAGGGGTGTGAGTGTTGTAACTATGTAGCAAAGTTGAGATCAATATGAGAGAGTTTATAGGACTCATTCTCCTTTACAAGTTGATCACTGGACAATGTCCAAAATAACCAGAACACCAAAAAAAATATGTTCCTACTATAATCTAAAGTAAACTTTTCTCTTCGTGTATTCTCCTATATTAGCCATATAAGCAGTACTAGTATTCACTTTTTTTTATCCATATAAGCAGTACTAGTATTCACTTTTATCTATAGTGAGATAAAAATATTTCATTGTGTAGCTCTAATAAAGCATCAATATAAAAAATGTGAGTAATCATTCAAATTTAGAATATATACTATAAACATGTTATTTTTATGTTTTCTAATACTACTGATTGTTGATCAGTTATTTTGCTTTTCATTGTAGTTTCTTGATATTGTTTGTTATCAATTTAGTACCGAAGACCAATATAGCTTTAATTTATGTAGATTAAGTAATAGATATATCAATATAAACATAGGAACATCTTCTAAATAGTTATAATGCATATTCATCTAGTATGTATTTATGTATTTATGTTTTGATTTGCCACATCAATATTTAATCTTTTTCTTGATCAATTAATATCAAAGTTATAGTATAATTAACTAGATAGAGTACTTACATGTTGGTGTGAATTGTAGTCCATTCTTATAACGCAATTTTATCGTCATCCTTTTTCTTTTTTCAGGAGGTACAGTAAGCAAACTTTGAATACCCTAGAATTGTTCTCACACTAGAAAAAACAACTAAAGAGAAGTTATTTGAATTCTCTCAATTATTCATGATCAAACCATTAATTTGCATCAAAGCGGAAGAAGTATGAAGATGACATATGATTATGAGGCAAGGATGCGACAGAAATACTTTTAAATTTTTGTACAATTAGATTTTTTCAAGTATTTAAGCTAATACTATCAAAATTGCCCTTTTCATTAATAAAAGATCTGTTAACAAAAGTTAACATTTCTTAGTGATTAGATCAAAATCGCTCAGCCTAGTTAATTTAAGGTTAAATGTGCACAATCAAATATCACACAGGGACTAAAACTGGATTTAAGCAATAACACAGGGACTAAAAATATTATTTCCCCAAAGAAAAAAGAATGTTAATGATATGGCACAAATTAAAGAAGACACTCTCATTTAAGCCTAAAGTTTAACAATTTCCAGAATGAAACATACCATTGATATTCCTCCGTCTTTCTCCTCCTTGTGTCTTTTCCTCAGTTCCACCACACGATCATTCAAGGTCCTTTTTTTATTTTATCCTCTCTTTTAATATTTGTTTTGCTATGTTCCGTATCCTCTCTTTTTTGCTAGAAATTCTCCATCCTTGTTCCCCTTCTTACTTTGTGACAACCGCTAGATTGCTTTATCATTAGAAGTGGCAATTACGAAAGATCGACAAAAAAATTGGGGATGAATTGCCTTAACTAGACAGATTGCATTCAAACGGATATATTTTCTTTATTCGAATTCGAAATTTAGCAAATTCAACTTTAAACTATGTGAATTTTCTACAAGTGTTTGTGATTAATTATTTTCTGTGATAAATCCAATAATACATTGATGTTGCTCTTGCTTTTATTGTTGGGTTGTGTGCATAATCGAAGCATATTTCTTTCATTTGCCAACAAGCTTGTTTGTAAACACACCGGAGGAACATTGTTGGAATTACACTCAACCTTTTATTGGAATTGCTCAAGCATTTATTCCATCTAGTCAAATTTGCTTATTTGACTTAATTTCTTGGGAATGCTCAAGCATTTATTCTATTGTACATGTGTAATAAGCTTCAACACCTTAGCACAATTGGGGGAATGCATTAAAATTAGGCTATTCAATCTATATGAAAATCTACAAATGTATTCTGAACTCATAAAAAATATTTCCTACCGTCAATAATAGTTGTTCACTATATTAAAAATATTTTTTCAATAGTATTTATTTAATTTAAAAAATTAAGAGATAATTTATTTTTTGTATCTATTTTATCGTTGCTATTAAATATTATTTATCATCTAACAAACTTTTAAAAATATTAGATTTAATAAAGTCAAAGAATAATATAGTAATATTATCCCTATTATTGTTTCTTAAGGGGTGTGTTAAGTCAATAGTAAACAGCTATTGTTGGACAGAGTAATACTTTTTAAAAAAAATTCAACATAATAACATTTTTAAAAAGTTCGACCAATATATGATAAAAATAGCAAAGATCAATAATGTGGGGAAGTTGCTAGCAGTTGTGATCCTTGGCCGTAGGGTGTACATGACCGGGTTGGCTCGAGTTTTTCAAAAATCAAACCAAACCATTCGTGTAAAAAATTTAAATTTATAAACCAAACCAAACTAATAAAATTCGGATGTTTTCGGGTTTTTCAACCTCGGGTTGGTTTAGATTTTTCATATACCAAACCAAACCATTGTGTCGAATTTTTAAATTTTTAAATCAAATCAAACTAATAAACTTCGGATTTTTCCAGACTTTTAGATTTTTTTGGTAAAGTTTGCATACAAACATATAATTAACTTGTGCTCCAAATATTTCTTTAGTCCAACCAAAATACAATTATCTAAGGTGTTTCTTAAGAAAATAACACAAATATGAGATGAGTATTGATGACACAAAAATATTTAATAAAAAATAATAATGAAATCATCATGTATAATAATGTTAATTAAAATCTCAACTCCTCCGAACTAATCCTTACCCCCACCCCATTACCCTATATACACTCTCGCCCTCATATACTCTCTACACCAATATATGTACATTGTATGTACACTACGTAAATATTGATCCATTATATATATATATATATATATATATATATATATGCACACACACACAATTCACCTCTCTTCCACTCTCTGCCTCTCTCGCTCGCCTCTTCCCTCCCTCTCCCAATCTCGGTCGCTTCTCTTCTTCCTCTCCCAATCTCGCTAATTGCCCTATATACAAATGCATATGTATAATTTAAAATTATATACATATACAATCCACCTCTCTCCCACTCTCTGCCTTCTCTCACTCGCCTCTCTCCTTCCTCTTCCAATCTCGCTCGCCTCTCTCCTTTCTCTCCCAATCTCGCTCGCCTCTCTCCTCCCTCTCCCACTCTTGCTTGTCATATATACAAATACAAATGTATAATATACAATTATATAATCGATATACATATACAATTCACCTTTCTCCCACTCTTTTCCCCCTTTCTTTCTCCTCTCTCCTCTCTCTCCCAGTCTCGCTCGCCTCTCTCCTCCATATAACATGTAACTACGAATTGTAATTATCAAACTATAGCTATGGAGAGTAATTAGACTATTTTTAAGTGGCCATATGTGAAAGTTCCCCACATATAAAATATTGATCTATTACATATACACTACATACTTATTTATACATCATATATACATGTTCATACACCATTTATACAATATTCAATCATAGTTATACACTATCTATATCACATTGATACATTACAGATACACTACTTAATTGTTTGTTATTAAAAAATTTAAGAAAATAATTATTTAGCCACGGTGAAATCGTAGTTAATAAAAAGTAAGTTAAATTGTGGCTAATAAAAAAGTAAAATAATGTTATTTAGCCATGGTTAAACCTTGGTTAAATAGCGAATTTGACTATATTTCATGTATGTTATGAAACTATATGAATTTAGAAGAAGAATAAAGTAGGGAGAAGAGAAAATACTTCTTATCCATGTTGAAGTATATTCAATATTCATAGATCTTCTTTACAATGAAGGAAAACCCTCTATTTATAGGGGAAATCTAATTTGGTCCCCAAGTAGGATTCCTAACCATATCCTAAAAGGACTCCACATAATTAGACATTCACTATAATACACATATGTGTATTAA
Source organism: Solanum sitiens (assembly GCA_016801875.1). NCBI lineage: Eukaryota > Viridiplantae > Streptophyta > Magnoliopsida > Solanales > Solanaceae > Solanum > Solanum sitiens. Next base: position 126,470 of record JABWTJ010000278.1, read on the forward strand.
CACTCTCCCTTGAATGTCGGTAGATTATGTGCCTCGTTAAAACCTTACTAGATAAAACCAATGGGAAAAAAATCTAGTGAAGGAAAAAGAGTACACATATCTAATAATACGCATTATAGATGTCTCATTAAAAACCTTACAAGGAAAATCCAATGGGAAAAAACCTTGTGAGGTAAAAAGAGTACATCGCGTATTAACTCTCCCTAATGACAACATCAATTCAGAGACTAGAATCTTTGTTTTCCAAACTTGTGCAGCATCTTCTTGAAAGTTGTAGTTGATAGGGATATGGTGAATAAATCAACTATAGTATTACTTGAATAAAGTTCTTACATGTTGATATCACCATTCTTGGGAGCTCAAGAGTGTAGAAAAACCTTGACGAAATATGCTTTCTTCTATCTGCTTTTATGAATCTTTCCTTCATGTTAAAAAATTTCTGCAAGTTCCTTACTTTAACTTCTTTAAGCAAATAATCTATTGCCTTTTGAAAACTCTTCAAGAGTTTCAATTCTAGTTATCAACTTGCATAATAATACTTGTATATGCTTCATGCATTTTGAATCGATTTAATCCTTATAAGGATTATAAACAAGTTCTCCAAGAACTTGCACATACTTTAGATTTTGAATCTTTCATGACTTTTCATATTAATTTTGTCAAGTGATTGAAAACATTCAATATTAAATGTATGACGTCTTCTAGTGCCTAGATTGCAAGTCAAATAAATTTTACGCTTACCAAGATGCATTATTCCACTTTTCACTTGATAACTATTTTTACATCAACATGCTTTAATAGAGGTAGAATTCATATCCTCATAATCTTTTACAATATTGCGCGCTATTGTATCAAAGATATCATCAACGATATATCATTTTGTATCGATTCTCAATACGACGTAACTTATTGAGATCTCATCACTTCATTATTATTATGTAGCTACCCCTCTCATGAGGTTTCATAAAGTGTTATGTCGTAGGCTTTCCAAGAGCACATTATCTCCTTATTATGATCATTTTGATTCTTTGATCCTCCCCCTTTTTCAAGGATTATTTTATTTAGAATTGATTAGTCTATCATGCTTCATGCATGTCATAAACTTTATCCTTAAGGGACATTCAATAGGAGTATTTATAACTCTTGTGTTGCTTCTAGTCTCCCCCTTATGTTAGACAAACTAACATATATCTCAATCATTTGGAGAATCTATCTTTGTGCATCATTGTATATTTATTGATTCTATACTACATACCAAAACAATCAGATGAAAAATATTTGGTCCCTGACCATAAATCAATTGAAAGAAAATCTGATCATAATTTATTGGTTTGATGCATACAATTACTTTTGTATGCGGTATCATATTTCAGATCAACACATGGAGTTTTATTTTACAAGCAATGATTTCACTATCTTAGACATTTAATGTCACAACATCTTGAGTATTTATTAACATTATCAAGATAAATTGTCTTGATTACATATTCTGAAATTGTGCTCTTAACTCAATTATTTTTGCACAAACAATTTTGTGAATGTCAAACTACAGGTTGACAACAAACGCACATGTGATTATCTCATAGATGCATCTTTGTATCATATCACATGATAGGTGAACGGGCCCATATTCACCTTTTACTTTTCAGAATTTAAAGATTTAATCTCAACATTAGTTGATCCAATCAACTTGTCATTAGAACAAACAACAAAAAGAGTTCTTTAAGAATCTTTCAGTTCTTCAATGTATGTCTATTTACTCAATATGTTCATTTTTGGAATGACCATATCATTCATGTCAACTAATAAAATTATTAGTACTTGTAAACTCCAAGTTTACTATGTCATGTGCCTTTTGCTTTAATAAATTTACTAATATATTAGTAAATTTCAATTTTATTACTCCTAGTGTAAGTTTCAGATTTTCTTCTTCTTCTTTTTTTCACAATTACTTTACTCTTTTTAGAGGTGAGTCGTGAGTCATGATCCCATCACTGAATGAACTACTCTGATTATCAAAAAATTATGCATGATCGTATTATTCGTGCCAACATTATTATTTTTTTTGCAAACATCAAGTTGCGAGATAACAATCGGCACGCATGAGACCATCAAGAAGAAACATCTATTAGAACCATTAATTATCTAAACAATTCACTAGGTGGATGAATAGGTCCACAAATATCTGTATACATTCCTAGAACGCATGTGAGCAAGCAAAACAACATTATCTTGATTTTTTTATTTGAAAAAAAACTAAAGAGAATAAATTTTGAAAAAAATTATTTTTTGGAGAAAATTGTATATAATAGCAAACTATTAATTTAAATTAAATGTTATAAATATAGTTTGATTTAATTGTACCCCATAACAAATTCTTGTTATTTCGCCTCTCTCCAGGTGAATCTCGCTCGCCACTCTCGTTCTCTCCTCCACCTCTCTCGTTTTATATACAAATGCAAATGTATAAAATGTCTTTGTGTTTGTATAAGCGAGAGAAAATTGTATATATACATATATTTTCGTTTTCCTCTCTCCCCTCTCCCAGATTTTGCTCGCCACTCTCCCAATCTCGCTCACTCACTTGCCTCTCTCACTTTATACAAAACGCAAATGTGTAAAATGAGTTTGTGTTTGTATAAAGCGAGAGAAAATTGTATATATACATATATTTTTGTTCCCCTTTTCCAAATCTCGTTCGCCACTCTTCCATATCTCGCTCGCTCACTCGCCTCTCTCACTTTATACAAACACAAATGTATATATTGTGTTTGTTTTTGTATAAAGCGAGAGAAAATTGTATATACAAATAAAAATGCATATATATTTGTCCAATACAGTTATGATTATACAAATACAATCTTCCCCAACCCAATTTTCTTTTGTCATTCTCTTTTTCTCGTTTTATACAAACACAGATTATACAATTGATCTTTTGTATATGTATACTAGAGCCATCAAAATGAGTTGGCCCAACCCAACCCAAACCAACCCTAACGGGCTAGAGAGTTAAATGGGTTGGGGCGGGCTGGCCCTTTTAATTAAAGGGCTAATAAAATAGCGGTCCAACCCAACCCTAAGCAGGCCACGGGTTGGGATGGGTTGGCCCTTCAACAAAAAAATGAACAATATTACTCTCTTAGAAGGTGTATCTAAGAGTATCGAATGTTGATGCCTATGAACACGACATCAATACATACAAATTTTCATTTATGAATCACACACTTTAGCAAATACTTACAGAAATACATTTATGAATCTCACAATTCGGTGAATGCTTACCAAAATACATAATAGTCAGTGTAAGATTTAGCGGAAAAATATTGATCATTCATTCCTCCCAAAAAAAACAAGTTAGTTTAAAACACTTGATTTTTCATGTTTTTAACATATTTATTGATATAAACATACAAATAAAAAACTAATATATATATATATATATATATATATATATATATATATATATATATATATATATAATATTTTAAAATATTCATAGCACACGGGCTGGGCTCGGAGGCTTGCTGGTTGGGCCTACGAGACTAGCAAGCCAAGTGAGGCTAGGCTAAAAAACCTCGTTCCTAAATGGGCCAAAAAAATAGGCCCAACCCCAATTAATTCAAGGATTGGATTGGGTCGGCCTCGCGGGTCAAACCCATTTTGATAGCTCTAATGTATACCAAAGCAGATTATACAACTACTTTCTTTTGTATATGTATAGCGAAATTATACAACTGTTTTCTTTTGTATATGTATAGCGAAATATACATATTTATGTTCACTATTGAGCGCATTATGCAAACAATAGGTATATCATATAAATATGATTTTTATGTTTGCTATATGTGAAAGTTTTTCTACGTTTTATCATATATAATTATTTTCTATAAACATATTAACTCATGATTTATTCTTAGGTTAAAATAAAATTTTGAGGGTAAAATTAGGGTCTTTTAAGACATTTGTCTTATTTTCTTAAGCATAAACCAACCTTGATATATATCTAAGAACAAACATAAGAATTCTATCACCAATTAAATACTCCTTGAGTTCCTACTCTAACATATTGTGATGGAGTTTCATTTGTTAAAATTTTAAATTTTTGCAACATATATTTGCTAATTTTTCTGTATTTTAGTTAAAATATGTTTTATTCAAATTTTTTCCCCACATTAAAAAAGTTATTATTTGTCAGTTACATTTTAAATGATGACTAACTAATTACATGAATATTCCCGCAGGATAAAATAAAAAATTGCCCATCTATGTAGGCTTACCAAATTTTCTTATAAAAATTACACTAACATATATGTGAACATTGTATATCTTTAAGGTGTATATTTCACATAATTGTATACTTGAAAGTATACAATATTGTGTATTATTAAGGTAAACAACATGTGAATTATGAGTGTTGGAGGTATACAATGTATATATCTGTCGGTATTTTGTAAATAATTTTCCTTAAAGTTGATTTATTATGTTTTTACCGTTGTTGAATGTTATTGAAGAATAAGTTAAATAGTCCTTCCTAAATCTCGCATAAACTAAAAATATTCGAGAGATTTATAATATACATGTATATAAATTATCATATATAATCAATGTATAATTTATGTATACCACCTGAGAAAAGTAAACATTAAATTCGGCCAACTATTTTTTATCAAACTATTCATGGAGAATCTGTCCAATGACAAAGTATGAAGCTCTTGATGGTGATAATTTGCACTCAAGAATCAATTTTTTTTGGTCAAAATGGCTATAATTACTCATCAAGGTAAAAATGAAAACTAATAGTTATGTAAAAGTAGTAGTAATAAGAAGTTAATGAGTATCTTTAGGTTGGTCACTTTCAAATCATTATATTTTTGCAAATCTTATGCTGTTTGAATGAAGGAGAAAAGGTACATTTATATATATATATATAGTTTCCTTATATTAGAGCCATGAATACTCAAGTGTTTGATGACAATGCAAGTAGATCAATTGGCATATATCTTCAAGTCCTATCAATACTTCCACTCTTGTATGAATAATGGATTCCCACTAGACTTATATTGATGAAAGAGTCCTTTTAGCTTTGGCTCCATCCAATGAGGAAAAAGTGTACCCACTATAAATTGTACATGTTGGGAAGTTGAGTTAATAGTGGGTGAACATGAATTTAAGGTTCTAAATCTTGAAAAGATAAAAGCATAATTATCAATCATGTTGCCCTAGATGTTAACCTAAGTATTTTTAGTAGTCTCCTTAGTTGTAATGTGTGGTTTTTTATAGTGCATTATGCAAAGTGCAAACCCCACAAAATAAGAAATCTTGTGAGATGAGGACATTTGAATTATAATTAGGCTAGTGGAGAAAATGATGTCTCCATCAACCATGTGTCAAAAAATACTTTGAATTATTCCTCCATTATCTCTTTCCAAGTCTTTGCTTTCCAACCACTTACGGCAAGAAATCAGACTTTTCGTAGTGATTTATTTTTTCGTCACAAAATGAAATGAACTAGTTGCAATAAATAAATATTGCCACAAAAATGTATACTTTTAGCGGCGACTGTTGTACTTGCAACGAAAGATAACATATTAATAGCGATTTAATCATTGTCTGATGTCTCCACAAATAATTCTATTTTGAAAAATTAATTTGTTACGGTCGAAGAAATTGTTGCTTTAAAAAACTTCATTTCTTGTAGTGATAGTCATCTATTCTTGATGATTCAACTAGAGAAATTAACAAATCTCTTTAGTTGGCTTTCATTCCACTCCATTACTTTACCAATTGATCCCAATTCACCAAAAAAGTAAGGTTTTGACAAAAGTCATGAAAATTCCCATATAAAGTAAACACAATGTGGAATGTCATTATTCTACATGTATGGGGTGTTGCATGGCCCCAAATTCCCTTCACCTTTCTCTATCAACTACTATTTGTATATTTAGTGTATGGACCCCATTTCATAAAGAGCATATGTGTTGTAAGAAAAACAAAGTAATCAACATCAAATTGAAGATGGATGAGTAGATATGTGCCATAATCATAGTGACACACCATAAGGTAAGGTTAAGTTTCACATCTTGGGGCCCCTACCCTACACATTTCTTTGACAGTATCCATACTTTTGTGCTAGGTTTTGTCCCCTCTATAGATCCTACTAAAATTCCATCTCAGGTCAATGAAGTGGGAATAAGGATAGACAACTTCTGGTGACACACACCCCTTTCCATTTCTTAATTAATTATATTGGGTCCACACCCTCATTTAGTCTAAAATTTTGGGACACAAACATGGGCCAAGATAATTGGATCCTACATTTTGGGTTACATGGGGACCATCAACAATACTATAAAAAAAAACATTGAATGTGGGGTGACCTAAATTGTTGGATTGTTAAGTCTCCTTTAATTAGATTTCATCTTCATCATATGTCCATGTTCTTGTAGGATGAAAATGATGTAATTGTGACAATTACTTGTCATAAAGGACATTCACATGCATCAATCAAATACTTACTTCAAATTATTGTCACACCAAAATATCAAGTTTTTAACTCTTTTCAAAATGGGGCAGAGATTTTGGTTTTAACCTAGCAAATTAATCACCATGGAATTCAACTTTTGATTCCAATAGGAAGTGCTATCCCTTTCAGTGCTAGACATTGTACACATTTTCACCCCACTAAATTGATACTCCCTTAATTTTAAATAAAATATCACTTAATTTGAAAAGAAGAAAATAAACGAAGAAAGGGATTGATAGTAAAAGTCTCCATGGGAACCCCACCTCTCATTTAGACCAAAAGGCAAGACAAGTGGTGGAAAAGTATATATAACTCTTGTGATTATTTTAGAAAGAAGAAAAAACACCATTTTTTGTGGAAAATAGCAATGGGTCCCAGAAATGCAATCTTATGACAAGAACATCTTCAAAATTATATTTATTTATTTCTTCAACAAGATGGCCAATGTCTTGAAGTAATGGGAAGTTTAAATCATAATTACTCCTCCTTTGTCATATATTAGTTGTTATTTTAGCTTATTTTTGTGCTCAGAAAATAATATATATAATTTAATTTAATTTAATTTAGTAAATTATGTTTATTTATCAAATATTTTTTTAAAAGTAGTTAGTATTATGAAGAATTATCTTTAAAAGTAAAAAACATTATAAAATACCATTAATGATTTTAATTCAAATTTTTAAAGTAACAATTATTTTTTAAGATAACTTTTTTTTTTAGCTAAAATGACTGTTAATTTGGGGAGAAGTATCATTTTCCACCTACCAATGAAACGAAGATGTACAGTTGAGGAACTTAATAAAGAATGCAAGGACATGCTTGATGCTATTAAATATCAATCGTTTTGACAATGAAAAATCATTTAATTGATTAGTTTTATATAAATATTCACCTTATTGTTGCATGCATCTAACGAAAAAGAATAAATTATAAATAAACATTTTACGAATTTAACCCAAAAAAATGCATCCTTGAAACAAATAGTCATTGAGAGAAAAAAAAGGTACATAATTGTTTTTTCTTTTTTATAAGAATATACTATTGAACTTCATTACTTTGGTTTTTGTTAAAAACGGCTAAAATTGATTTATATGTTGTGCACTGGTTCCCTATTTATTCATAAAATTATTAAGTGTAAAATAATACTTGATAAATATTATTAGTATTGATAAATTTCAAGAGGTGAAATACGCGTTGTACTATTTTTCTAAATCATGGATTCGTTCCAATTGAATTTTTTTGGTAAGGTTTTTAATGAGATAATATTTAAGATGTAGTATGAGATGTATTTACTGTTTTTCTTTCACTAGGCTTTTTCTCCATTGGATTTTTTTCAATAAGATTTTGATGGGACACATTATCTATGGACATCCAAAGGGGTGTCATAAATCCATTAATGAATTAGTGTATTGTCCGGCCATTTACTCAATACATGAACTACTTACATTCATGTATGTATATTCTCTAGGTTCTATGAACCATTTCGATTAAGAATGAATCCATTAATTTGGACATTTAACATAGTGACTTTTGGAGTGGTCTCTCAATCCCTCCATAAATAGAGTTATCATCCACCGTTATAAAAAAAACTTAACGACATTTGAATAAGTTAATCTTTATATTTTACCCTCCATATCTCTTGTCTATATTATTTGTTGTTTAATGCTTATGTTTTACAACATATCTAAGTTATACAAATCATTTTTCTAATTTAGTAGCGTTGATATTTTCTATTTTCACGCGATATTTAGTTGTACCCAATTTGATGATTATGACTAATTTTGATTTATGCCGCATATAATTCTAAAAAGGATAGTATTTCTTATCAATTCTTTTTGTATTTTAAATTTTAAAATTGAGACATCTGATTAAGAGGTGAAAATTTTATTCTATCAACCATAACCCTGAATAGTAATGAGTAATGGGTAGTTCGAAAGCAAAGAAAATGATGAATCAAATAAAAATGAAAGTGGGGTCATAAGTTGAAATCATGAAAATTGATCACTAAACAACCTTTTCTAAAATGTCATTTTCATGACAAAGGAAAATTGTAAAAAGCAAAGTAAATGCTTCTAACTTATCGTTGTAGCCTACATTATTATCACCAATATTTTGTACGCATTATGGATAACCTTGGCAATTGCTTTATTTATTTATTTTTAAAAAAATATAAATAAAAAGAAGCAAAGTAGATAAGCATGATTCTAGCTAGTAGTTGCAAATAATTTTAGGGCATAATCTCAACTACTTCATCATATATTTATTTACTTCGATACATTATCTCCAAAGTTTACACAAATCTAAGAAAATATCTTAAGCTTATTATTTACTTAGACTTTTGAATTTTATTTTTCATAATTTGGTGACTTTCTCTTAGTTCTTACGCCTCACTCGTGTATTCGAGGGCCCACTTAAAATTATTTAAAAGAAAATTTAACTCTAATCACGTCTTCATTAATTTGTTATATTATTAGGCAAAGTTTAACAACTCTAATCAGCCATTATAATAATGATCATACGAGTTTTGACCATTTAAATTTGTTTCATTAGGCATGATATGCTCATGTTTAGTCAATTTAATTAGGCCGTCCAACTCTTCCTACACCCAATTATCTCTTTATTGAAAAAATTAATCAATCTTAATGAGAAATGTTTTTCTTAACATGTGATAATGATGTTTAGTGAATGTTTCTTTGAACGTTAACATACATGAATCATTAATGTTGTACCTAATTAAAGACGTATGTGGAAAGTTCAAGAGAAATTTTCAACTTAATTTGTTTTTTAGTCATCCATTAAAAGTATAAAATATTCAACTCTATTTAATTTATTCATCTATTTTGATGTGACAACAAATAATTATTTTTTCCATACAGTAATAGTAATAATTTATTATTACACGAACTTGCTTAATCAATGATTAGGATGGTTGTTTATTTTATTTCAATATTTACCTCAAATTAAAAGAAAAAAACTAAAATTGTTAGTCAATAATCCATGAAATGCTCTAATAATAGTATTATTCCTTTAATCTATCTGTAAACGTGCACTTTATTAAAAAAACATTATCATTGTAGACAAGAGAATAATTTTGGAGTTAGTAAACAACTAATAATATAAATATTACTGAACAGTAAGAGCACTAGATCAGAGAAAACAGTAACTTTAAACAAGAAATATAAACAAATCAATTAATTAATTATTTTAATGTGACACACAAACCCCACAATTTAAAACATTAATTAATTATAGACAAAGAATATATGGGACCAATTCTCTTGTGTCCTGTCATAACTGATAATATGTAAGTTGAAAAAAAAAAAACTAACAACGAGGAAATCCAGATGCTGCTTTTTTTGAAAATGATATTAAATAAATCACATGATCACTTCCCAACTTATTCACAATATATTATTCAATTTAAGATTTTATTTTTGGCTTTTTCTACACATACACTCATAAAGATAATCAACTATATTCCTTTTTACAATTAAATAAGAAAATTAAATGATGACATTATACTAGAAATTATGTTTTTCTATAATGTGTCGGTCGCAACTAAGAGTGGCAAACGATCGGATTGAGAGGAATAAAAAAAATTACTCATTTATCGTAATAAGAAATAAAAAAAAAACATTTTTTCCTTATTGTCCCTACCGGATAGTCTACATCTTAAAAAAAAAATTACTGTCGCTTTTATTTCTTTTTTTATAAATGAGTCTTTTTTACATTTAACTATCTACTTTTAAATGAGTAATATAAGTTTGACTCAGTTTTTTATCCTTTTTAAATGAGTTGGGTCGGTAATTTGAATGGATACTCATATAATTATCCATTTTACCATCCCTACTTCTACCCTAATATGTGCCTCCAATATATATTAATCTAAGGTCATGTACTCGATAACCTGTAGTTGCATCATATCATGTTTTATCACCTCTTCCCATTATTTTTTTGATCTACCTTGCCTTTCCTCGTACCTTTTATACCAACCTCTGCACTCCATCGCTAGTGCATTGTCTACGCATCGTCTCTTCACATGTTCAAAACATTTCAGTCTCACTTTTTTCAAATTGTCCACCATGAAAGTCACTCTCACCTTTATTTGAATAACCTTATCACTCCTAACATGCCAACACATTCAGCTCAGCATCCTCATCTTCACAACGTGCATTTTCAGGACATACGTGTTTTTAACTGGTCAACACTTTGTCTCATGCAACAATATCGGTCTAACCACACAATTGTGTAGAACTTACGTATGATTTTGGATTGTAACTTTTTATTATACAAGACTAAATAATGAACAATCTTGCTTACTGCTTCAGTCGAAGATATATTAGGGGTGATTGGACACCAGGCATTGATATAACACCGTACATTGCACGTTTAGATTATTCTATTTTATTTCTATCAATTAATTCGATTGGATTTATTGTTCTATATCATTTATATTTCAATTGCATTTATATGGACGAGACGTGGATTAATTTTGTCTCTTGTGATGTCATTATTAATGATAGTTTGGTTACATCATAAGTATTCAATTAGGATTATTGAGTAACAATGCAAGAAAGTAAATTGAAAAAGATAAGGATTAAGAAATTCTAATAAAAAAATAGAAAATATTTTATTTGTTAATCTTGTTTTTTTAATTGAAGTAGGAATTAGGATAAATATTTGATAATATATTCGTTGGTTTAAAATTCAATATGAAAAAAAGGTGCCAATAATAACCCCATTAATGGAATTTGAAGATATTTTATAATTTGAACAATTTAAAATATATTTTTGTTTTATAGCATCATGATTGTTTCATCTTAACTTTACACCCAATGAATATATTAGCAATTGAAAAATAAAAATATTCTTTATTTTGTTGAGCGAATGATTTTATCATGATCTAATGAATATGATTTTATATATATATATATATATATATATATCAATGATGAACTACAAAAAAAAAAGTTTATTAGAAAAAAATGTGTTTTAAAAAAGTATTTACCTTTATTAGAAAAAAAGAAGAAGACATGTTTACTCCATAAGTCACTAAAAGGTATTACTGAATCAAAATATTTTTGAATATGCTATTAACAATGACGTTTTTGTTTAATTTTAATATAAATTACAAATATATTTTATTCTTTTCTGTAAAATAAAGTAGGAGTGATTTTCCACGAAGATGGAAGGAGATGATTTTGGAATTGAAAAATCTTGAGAAATCTAGAAAGTTAAAGACAAATCATCAAAAGCAAAGAATAAATAATAAGGTTAAATTCTTGGAATGTGTCTATCAAACAAGATGGGTTGTTAGTGATAGCCATTATTGTTGAGGACACTAGCTAGCAAGAAATCCTCACCCCACAACCCTCCAATTCACAAATAAAAAATAAATACTTATTATATATATAAAAAACAAAGTACTACTATTAGTAAAATGGAGTAGAAATGTAAATAATTTTTCCACTGACAAATAAGTATTTGTCTTTAGAGGACCTAAAAGATTGTGCCTTGCTGATGGAAGATTCCAAGAAGGAAACAAAAGGGTCACATTGATGGCATATTATATTGAATCTGTCGATGACCAGTACTAATAACTCTTCATGATACACAATATATTAGTCGCAATCAATCCATTGTCATGTAAACTCGAAGCTTTTACTCTAAAAAGCTTTTCCTCCTCATTTTTATATTTATGTTAGTGGTCCTCAATATAATATAGACATTTGTCATGACCCCACTTTGTCATGTCACATAGGCGTAAAACTAAAGCATAAGTGAGCTAGCGTGGGAAGAACCTAGAGACTTCAAGAGATTTGAAGGAAACTCTAGAATATTCAAGAAAATTTTTTGGAAAACTTTAGAAAACTCTAGGTTTGTAGAGATTTCTAGATAATGGTCTATTTGTAAATATGTAGAGACTGGTGTAGCTCTACGTATGTAGTATAAATAAAGGGACCTTAATTTGTAAACCAACAAAGTAAAAATAAGCAATCTTCCACAGGAATTCAAAAGCTTCCTTACAAATCTCTTGTTTCTTTCTTCATTTTCTTAGTGATCTAAGTTTGAAAGACTTACTTAAGTAGACAAGTCGTGAAAGAATTGTGAGTAAGTTATCGAGTGCCGCACGGAGTGTTAGTTGAAGTCTAAGTTTGTGACAAAGTGGTATCAGAGTGAATAATTATACTAAGGGAATGGATAACGAGAGAGACATTAACACTACTAGCACCACCAACGTTAGGAAGGATGGTGGAAAGAAGCACTAAAAAGGAAGGATGCACCTTAAACGTAACAAGAAATTGTTGCTAGACCCTACACAATTCAAAGTGCTAAAATCTCAACCACTTTCGATAACTGAAGCGAGTGATGATGAATGTGGTGAGAATCCTATCAAAGTCACACTCGAAGTAGAGCGGATCGCGAGGGTTGACACAACAAGCCATGCGGAGCTCTCTCTGGCTGGGGGAGAGAATTTTATGCCTTTCTCCCGTCAGTTCTTTGAGATTACCCCCAAATTTTCCTTCGCATTCGAGGGTTGGAGGCCCCTGTGGATGTTCGAATGGTGAATGAGGTCCAGGGAGTGTCGAGTGTTCCTAACGATGATTTGAGACCAAGTTAAAGAGATGACTATGAGATTTAGTTGTTGATAAGGCATACCATGGTAAGGTTTATTAGCCAGTACCAAAGGTATCACCAATGTTTATTTTCTATAGACACGCGCAAGTGGTTGGCCCTGATAGGTCGGAGGATTCGCCAATATTGCAATCTTAGTGATGTGACTTATTCCTAGGCTTTGGTGGTGGCCTGTGCTATCAGGAGATTTAGATGAACGAGAGGGACACAAATAGCGTCTGAATGACAAAATTTTTACAAAAGTAGCAGGAAGGACACGTTCCTTCCTAGGATAGTATACGAGCTTTGACTAAAAGTGAGGTGCCTGAGGATGATATTGATCGAATAGAGGTGATAGACCCCCCCCCCCCCAATTAAACCCTCTACTAGTGATAAAGCTTCCTTTTGTCAAGAGGAAAAGAAGGAGGGTTGAGGTGGAGAAGAGTACTTGTGCCACAGTGGGTTTAGGTGAGGAAGATGATGTAGATGTTGAGAATGATGCCCCTCCTTCCCAATCCTAACACCCACTTTTTGGCTTTCGTGTGAAGGAGGATTTAGTTGTTGTTTGGAGGGATGTAAAAGATGACACTATCAAGACCATAGTCCCTCCCCCTACTGCCCATGAGAAGGAGCTGCCCTGCCGGCAACTGAATTGGGAGAGAAGGAAGAACCAGGAGTAAGACCGCCTAATGCTTAAGATGTGGAAGCCATTAAAGTCAGGTTTACCTGGGTTTTCCCCCAATAGGAGATTCCCGCCCTTCACCCGGAGGACTTTTGGAAATTTTCCTTTATGTGCGAACCATGTACTAGCGAGCGGCCCTTAGAGGATCTCTCACCCAATTAACTTTGCCTCCCCTTTGGACATGTTAAATTAAATTTGGGTTTTTCCTCACTCAGATTTGAAGACATCGTTTTCCTACTTTTCTTCATTTTTGTTAGCATATGAATGCTCGTTTTACCTAATTAATAACCACTATTATACAATATGATTGTTTTGGATGTCTTTCTATTGTTTTCGCATCGATATGGACTTGAACTAATGATTTATTAACGTTTAATATGAAGGCAAAAATAAGGAGAAATAGGGCTTTGGTTTTCCCTCGCTCTGCATGCTATAGCAATTGACATGTCGCTATTATGACTATTGCTATAGTGAAAATAATCCTACTAGAATGGCTAAGTACCATTATAGAGTCCCCAATGAGTTCTGCTCAAAATTTTAAAATTCTGCTAGGTTTCTCTGATTCCTTTATACATAAAAATTCCTGGAATACAATTATATGTATTAAGATAATTACAAGACCGTTCTCAAACATTTATAATACATATTTTGCATCATGGCGTTGGACATAATCCTAAGATCATACCCAATATACATAATAAGAAGTTACCGATAAGATCACAAAATTTTAAGACTAAACTATACAGACACATTTAGCAAATCATATAGAAAATTTTCATTAATCATTACACACAACCAAGTTATAACTTTTCCTTGTCCACAGTATCATAAAGGTTCAAGCAATTAAATCCGACATAATTTGCAGTCATTCATACTATGCACATAATAAAATTCATCTAGATTTATAATAAAAATTATTTAGGTTTATTATCTTATGATCACATCATGGATAACCACTAACTAACCATCCATGCATTCATATATCAATTGGAACCTTTTCAGTTTTAATTTTCATTACATGTGTTCCTCCAATCGTGACAACGACATCCAATTTGCATAGTTGAGATACCAACTGAAATCTAGCTATACTAATTGGACACAACTCATACAACAAGCGACACCGAACTAAAGGAGTAAAGGAGTGCGATGACTTTCTAGAATGCTTCATATCTCCTTAATATTAAATGTGTACATCGACACACCAGTTCTAAGGACTCTATTCGACATTTTCTATTACACTAGGAGATCAGTAATTTAGGCTTTGATACCAAATTGTCATGATCCAATCTACCGGGCTATGGTAACACCTACTATGACACCTAGATCGGAAAATTCTTATCATCTATTTTTATAAAATGAAAAATGTGAAAATTAAATACACATCTGGCACTTAAGAATCATTTCTGGCTCCAAGCAAACTCTTGGCCTGGCTAGAATCTGAGCGGAAGAGTCTAAGAAATATTACAGTAATCAAATTCACTTATAAAAGATTTGTCTCAAATTAAACTCGGAATGTTTAAGGATGAAACATTCAACTAGCCATAGATGAAAACTCAAGTCTTAACATACAAAATAACAATGTAAAGAAAGCTGCTACTAACTATCTATGAAACCTCTAAAACTGCGATGAATGTTGGGGTAGGACCCCTGATCATCCTAAATGCTAAAGTACCAAAGCAATGTAAAAGGATCTCTCTAAAAATTAAGGAGGCTCACCAACTAACTCTAAGTGCTCAATTGGATCAACGAGGCGATGAATGTCGATCCTAGTTACTTGTGTCTACATAATAAAATGATACAAGCCAAATGACATCAGTACATTGAATGTATGAGTATGCGTGGGGAATACTAAACCAGGCACAAGCTTGAAAGAAATTTGAAAAGAATACTTACCTTGAATTTACTCAACTCATGAATAGCTCAACTCAAATGCAAGGTAAAATAATAATAATGGTGCAGTTTTACAAAACATTTAAAATAGTAGTATCAACTCAATTTGTTAAAGAAATGCAATAACATCATAGTTTACATGTAAAGTAATATAATATTGTCGGAGTTTCTCTAATCGACAACCACCAATATGAGCCTAAGTGGTGATACATCATCTTGCTCACGCTGCTAGAACTTTCCTATACTTTGACGTCATATAAAACGCCTTAACTAAGAGGATGCACTAGTCTATGCTAAATTGCACTAAAGATTCATCTAGAAAGTCTGATCTTTTTCTACCCATGATGACTACATGGTTTATGGTGATTTGAGTTACTATGAACTCGTGTCTCCATATTGATACTGAATACTACATCAAAAATATACTCAGCTCATATGTTTTTAAAATAAAACTCTTTCTTTGGTTTGAGATAATTACTAAAAGCTTAGCTTAAATCTCTCTGGGAAATCGATGTTTCCTTTCTTGCTCAAACGTGAAAAATATTTTAACTCTTGGGAATACTTAGTTCCCGTATAACATTTGAAGAAATGACTTTTACTCTTACTCTTTACTCAAATCAAGGTTTAAGTCTTAAATAAAGTTAAAACATTTGTAAAAGACTTTTAAAAAATTTACTAAGGAACTAGTACGGAAATAAGGGGGAAATGGAAAAAATTGACGTCCATGGCGCTCTAAGAGGCGCGGGGCGCCAAAGCCCAAACTTTTGGAGTTGTAGTTGTGGCTCTCCGACTTTTCTCCTTCATTTTTCAACTCTAAACCCCCTAATTAAACTTAGTTCTTTTCCCAAAAACTTAGAATCGATTATAATTCGAAATCACAGCTAAATAGATGAATCAACCTCAAGAAACTTCAACAACAAGAACCCATAAGATTTCAAACGAATTAACATCAAGAACTCATAGGTTTTCCTTTCAAAACAATACAACTTCCCAGAATTGAATCATGATTGGGGTGTAGGTGAACTAACCCAACTCTATGTGATCTCACATACCTCGTAGAGATCAACGCTTGGCGAAATCCACACACAATTCTCTAAGAAATCAACGAATCCTTGTTTTTTCTCCTCTTCTTTTCTCTTTTCTCAAAACCCTAACTCTTTTCCAAAAGCGTAAACTGACCAAGTTCAGTTTAGATCCCAACTAATTACCAAAAATTAAATTAAATTAAATTAATAGGGTAAGAAAAAGATCATAATGCCCTTCTAAAATCTGGATTAGACTTTCCTTATTTGAACAACCCAATTTCAAATTAGCATCTCACTTATACGAACTCTGAATCGAGTAAACTCGGCAGTGTTGAAAAGATAATTCTAAGATATTTCCTACGGTATCTGAAAGTACACTTAACTCATCCTAAGATGGAAGTTATGGTCATTTGAAGTTGACCAAAAACTCAAACTTAACATAACGTTACAAATTTCCAGATTTTTCCTTCTTTCCTAAAATTACTATTTCCAATTCTATATCTTTCTAGTTCTTTCAATTAGCGAGATGCACATACAAATCTCTTAATACTTTAGAATAAACATAAAACTCGAATATAAGAATCATCTTTTTAAGATTAACCAAAAAAAACTTCCCAAGAAAATAGCCTAAAAGGGTAAAAGAGCCACTAAGAGAGTATAATGTATAAAAGGAAATACTCCCTCCGTCCGAAATTGTTTGGCAGGTTAAGTGATGCACACCCCTCAAGGAAAATTTAATTCAGTGTGTAATTTGACTAATATAATCTTACTATCAATCATTATTAAAATTGTTTTTCAATAATTAACTATTAAATTTATAGAAAGAATATCAAAAGTCTACCTAACTTTTCAATTGAATAAAGAATACAAAAGGTCCACCAAAATAAGTCTAGATTACTCAATGAAAACTTTTACCGCTTTCTTCGTGGATGAATATTTTTATTTCTAAATTTAGAATATGAAAACTTAAAATTTCTCACTAAATTTGACATTATAAAAGAATACATGGTATTGAAAATATGAATATAAGATAAAGTTATCAAATTTCAAATAGTTTTAAATATGTCCGTTGAACCTGATAATGATAATGATGTTAGACAACAGTTGTCTGATCTCAATATTGCTATAGATTCGATTCAAAATTTGAATGATATTTCAATGAATGTAACGGTTGAAATATTTTCAATGAATCATTTTTATTGGATTTAAACAAAAAGCCACATATTAAAAACGATACAACGACAACGAAAACAAAATGCACGCGCTACATGAAGGATCATATATTAGTACTGTAAATGAACTTATAAAATTATTACAATAATTTTTTGCTCTAAATTTTCACTATTGTATGCTTCTTGTTTTCTTTTTAAATGAGACAAGTGAAGACATTGGTGATGGAATTGAAAATGAAACAATATATCGAGCATCAAGGCAATCAAAAATTTTGAATAATTTTGAACGTCGAGCGTTATATGAAATGCTACAAAAAAAAAGTGAATATGGAAAATTGAAAAAATAGGAGCACTGGAAATAGTGGCTTCACATTTTTCAGTTTCATGGATAACAGTACAACGCATTTGGAAACAATTTGAATGTGGGTTACGTTTTGATGTAGGTCATAGAATGACGAAAAATTATATCGTAAGAGAACTGAGTTGGATCATACTCGTTTTCATGAGGTGTCTTTACAAAGACAAACGACTATTCGATCTCTAGCTTGTGCATTGAATATGAAGAAGTCCACTTTACACAGTCGTTTAAACAATGGAGGTACACGAAAACATTCGAATGCAATCAAACCACACATTTAACTGAAGAAACTAAAGTATCTTTATTACGATTTTGTCTTTCGATGATTGATCCTGCTAGCATGCCACTTGATCCACTTTTCATGAATATGTACAACATTGTTCATATTGATGAGAAGTGGTTCTATATGACTAAAAAGTTTGAATCTTACTATATGCTTTAAGATGAAAACGATCCATTACGTAGTTGTAAGAGCAAAAATTATATTGAAAAGATTATGTTTTTAACTTTCATAGCTCGGCTGAGGTTTGATGCAGAAGGAAATGAATTATTCTCTGAAAAATAGGTATATTTTCTTTTGTCACACAAAAGCCAGCTAAGAGAACGAGCGTCAATCGAGCTGCAGGCACGCTAGAGATGAAGACAATAACTTCGGTAAATAGAGATATTATAAGATCATATTTAATTGATACTTCCATTAAGGAAAAATGGCCAAGAGATGACTTAAGTCAACCAATTTTTATTCAACAGAATAATACAAGAACACATATCAATTATGATGATGAAGAATTTTGTCGAGCTACTACAGATGATGGATTCGATATCCGCTTGATATGCCAACCTGCAAATTCTCCAGATCTAAATATTCTAGATCTTGGATTCTTTATTTCTATTTAGTCCTTACAACATAAGGAGGCACTATTGATGAACTTATTAATGCCGTTGTGAAGGCACACGAAGAATTTTCTACAGTGATGTCGAATCGTATTTTTCTAACATTGCAATCATGCATGATAGAAATCATGCGAACAAGAGGTTCTCACGAGTATAAAATTACACATATCAAGAAATCTATGTTAGAAAAAGAGAGAAAACTTTCTACTCAATTGAAGTAATCGATCATTTAGGGAGAAATTCGTTCGTAAGTTTTTGGATAATGATGACAAATTGTTAATTAGATCTTTATAACTGAGGATTGAATTCATGTTTTTGTATGAGAATGTTGATTGAATATTGGTGAAAAGAAAATTGTAGTTGAATTGAGTCGTAATACAAAGAATGGCGATATTCTAATTTACGTCGCATTCATTTTAAGCGATAATGACAAACACAAACATAATGATAATATTCTCATTCTCGTCGCATTAACTTGAATATTTAATTAAAATACATACATGTAAAGTGAAAATTATTTTAACATACACTAACAAAGTAACTTCATAAATTTATAAAGCCAGAATAATTGTTGGAGTTCTTCATGTAAAGTGAAAATGAAGAGTGACTAATCTTAATAAAATTTGGGAAACAATATTTTTAGCATTGTTCAGAATGTTTGTTGGAATTCTTCATTTTCAAATGCTTCTTCTCCTTCATATGGAAACTTGTTCAAGTCTAATCTATCATCAACAACATTCAAGTTGAAGTTAATATCTGCTGAAATTTCTTGAGTTATGGTGTCCATGTTTATAATGAAATAGTAGTTCTTAATCTAATGACTCTTCAAAAACTGTACTAAAAATGATTTGCATTTTTTTGAAAAGTGTAAAAGCATCATTTTTTAAAATTAAAGTGATCTTGTAACTTTAAAATGTTCAATACTTTTTGAAACTATTAATTAATTAAAATGGAGTAATTATCAAGGGTAAAATTGGAAAAAAATGACTAATTGTTTGCTGATTGTTTAAATTGACAATTAATCTTAGACATCTATTTTTAGTATACCTGCCAAACAATTTTCGACTGAGGGAGTAAGACACAACTCCTATCATAAGAAAAGAGAAGTAGAAATTGTTCATGATCATCATTGTTTTCACCTAAGAAACATATTGAATCCTACAACTAGAATATGTCAAGTGGCGTAGCGAGAAAAAATATGTACTTAAAGGCATCATTAGTCGACTTGAATCCATCACATAATATGAAGCACATAATCAAGAACATAAAACTTAAAATTTTCAATAAACCCTACACACTTCACCTCAAGTCACCCACCTCCTTCCACTGTCAACTCTATCATTCACGGTTTCCAAGCTGAGAGTGGCTTAAAAGAATTTTTGAAGCAACCCTCGCCTAATTTCTTTATGAAAAGTGGGAGAAAAAATAAAATGACATCATTTTACTTAGGGTCTGATTTATTAACTCAGCTATAACGGTCATGCAGGTGCTATAGTGTCAACGATGTAACGGTTTGATTGATGAAGTTTTCTTTGATAGAGTGCGCAGCTCAAAGTCTATTCAGTAAAACTCGACCTCGGGTCATTACTAGTTAGGATCACAAGTTGGGTTTACACGAACGAGAAAGAAAAAAGTCATGTTCCGATGATATAGTAAAAGGATAAAAGAACACATACTGTAATATCTCGCAAATTGAAGTAACAAGGAAGAAGTTAAGAATTGGAAAATAGTGATTTTCGGAAATAATGAAAATCTGAAAATTTGCTTAAGTTAAGTTAAAAATGAGTTTTTGGCGAATTTCAAACAATCATAACTCCTAGACCAGGATGTTTTAGGTTGTTTCTTGATACTATATAACAGATCATTGAATTATCTTTCCAATGCCACCGAGTTTGCACGATTCCAAGTTTGTATGAGTGAGATATGCCCTTAAAAGTTGAGTTGTTTGATTAAGGAAAGTCCAATCCAAATTTTGAAGGGGTAGTTTGGTATTTTCCATACTGAACTTAATTAATTCGTTGTAGATAATATTTTTAAGGTCTAAACTGATAGGATTCACCTTATGCTTTTGAAAAAATAGAGTTAGTGTTTATAGAGAAGGAACAGAAGAGGAGAGAAAGAAGAAAAGAGCCCAGATCGTCGTTCGTAAGGATTTAGATTGTGAATTTTGTCAAGGAATAATTCCTACGAGGTATGTGAGATCACACAACGTTGGGTTATATCACCCACGGGCCAATGATGATTAAATTCAGCAAAGTATATTAGACTTGAAAGTAACCTATGATTTCTAGATGATAATTTTATTGAAAATCTTGTGGGTTCTTGATGTTGATGTTTATTGAGTTTGATTAGTGATTTTAGTTGTGATTTCGAGTAAAATCTTATGTACTTTGATGGTTTAGTCGATTCTAAATGTTTGAACAAAGAACCATTGAAGTTTAGAAGGTTTGGAGTTGAAAAATGAGCAAAAAAAGTCGTCAAACACTTGGGAAAGGGGTGGAACGTTGTGCCAGCCAGCGCCCCCCAAGAAGGGTCTCTGTATTCAAAAGGTTGGCACCCCGCGCCTCTCAAAGCGCCAGGGACGCCAGTTCTCCCCATTCATCCACTATCTTTTCGTACTAGTTCCTTAAGAATGTTCCTATGTTTATGAGTTGATTCCAACACTCTTAGGTACATCTAAGCATCATGAAATCATCCATAAACATGAGATCATGAACCTTGTATATATACTTCAATTCAAGAAAAGTCAAGAGTCAAGTCTAGAAGTTAAGAATCAAGTCAAAAGAAGTTCTCAAAGTTTTCAAAAGTCTTTCACAAATGTTTTAACTATGTTTTAAGACTTTAAGTTCAAGTTAAGTAAAGAGCAAATATTGAAGTTCATTTCCTTAAAAAAGTATATGGGGACTATATATTCTCAAAAAATCTAAAATGTTTTCACATTTGAGCAAGAAAGAGAACATCAATTTCAAGAGAGCTTTTAAGCTAAGTTTTGAGTAATTATCTCAAACCAAAAAAAGAAGTTGTTTTAAAACTTGTGAGATAAGTATATTTTGGAAGTAGTATTGAGCACCAATATGGAGATGTGAATTCATATTTACTCAAGTCTTCATAAACCTTGTAGCCATCATGGGTAGTAAAGGATCATACTTTTTAGATGAATCCTTAAGTTTTTTTTTATCATAGACTAGTGGATCCACTTAGTTAAGGCGTTCTATATGAAGGCAAAGTATAGGACAATTCTGGCAGCGTGAGCAATACGTTGTACCACCACTTAGGCTCATAGTGGTGGTTGTCGGTTAGAGAATCAAAAAATTATATTACTTTATTATATGAGTAAAGTTGAGTTTGTTATTGCAATTTCTTTAACGAACTAAGTTGTTTTCCATTGTTTTTACAAGTTTTCTATATATTGCATATGTTTTATTGTTTTATATTGAGTAAGTCATTCAGGAGTTAAGTAAATTCAAGGTAAGTGTTCATTTTAGATTCTTTTCAAGCCTATGTTGTGTTTAGAATTTCAACTCGCATACTCGTACATTGAATGTACTGATGCCAGTTGACCTGCATTACCTTATAATGCAGAGCAGGTAACCAGGATCAACATCCAGTGCATCATTAATCTAGTTGAGTACTCAGAGTCTTGTGGTGAGCCTCCTTGCTTCCGGAGGATCCCTTTTATTGCTTTCAGTTTTATTATTAGTTCATTAGGATGTTGTAGGTCTGTTCGATATCCATCTCAGTTGTTTAGAGGCTTTATAGACAGACAGTCAGTTAGTTAATTCATTTGTCACTATTTTACTATTGGCTTATGTTTTGAGACTTGAGTTGCCATTTTGGCTAAGTTATTATTTCTTTACGTTATTGCATGAGTTTTATTTCTTGTGTTTAAGTCTTCCACTGAGTAAGTAAGTTAGGCCAAGAGTTCGTTTGGACCAACAATTATTTTTGAGTGTCAGTCCCGCTCAAGATGTAGGCTCGAAGAGTGATACATACATCAGATATATTTGTATGACACCTGACAAACAATATAGAATATTAGTTTGGACAATTAACAGTATTCCCAGGTGAAATATTGCTAAGTAGGTGTAGAATTTTAGGGCTCTAGGAGAGATTTTTTATTTATTGATGTATTAACTTTGTTGCAAATGAATAGAAATTTGAGCACACTTATTAAGAGTTGAATTCTAAGTAACTGCTACAAGCTTATTATATTTTACTAAGTCTTTGCTCTCATGTATTTTTATATAAATATCTTTGAATCTGAGACTAACAAAACTTTAAAGTCTCTGGATACGTTGCAAACACAAATCATCAAACACTTTCATTTAGTTTCTTAACAAATATTTTAACTGTTAATTTTTTTATTTTAAGTAGTTAAATTGAGATGTGTGTCCTTGATCTTAGAGAAAATACATCAAATCTTCCCTGAATTTGGCACGAAAACTAGTTTCAGTACTTGAACTACACGGGTGTTTATATACCCCTTAACATGTTTGATATGAATTATTATCAACCCTCCGATCACCAACCTCTTACACGTGTTGATACAGCTTGGAACGACGTGTAATTCATCTTTTAACATTTTCTAAGAATAAAATTTCATCCAACGGTAATATTCGACTCATTACGTATTTGAATATCAATCTTCTCTTTTGAATAACCCTAATTTCCTCTTCTCCTCACCATTCCAATCATCCCAAAATGGTGACCTAATTCTTAATTTTTCTTGATTTGTTTCTGGATTTTTCTCAAATCTTAACTCTTCGAACCTAAAATTTGAATCTTTGAAGGAATAATTTTTCTTCATAATGTAAGCTTCAAACCTATTCTTCTTTATCCATTATTTTAATTTTTATTTCCTACCCTTTTTTTATTATTTTTTTTTTTCCAGATTCTCGTTACTTCTTGCACAAAACAGTAGCACACAATGTGATCAATTAATTTTAAGAATCTTTGTATGGAAGAAGACGATTATACTACAAAGAAAAAAAATTATTGTGATCATGGACTTGTGATGCGTTTGAAAACATCTTGGACATCAAATAAACCCAAAAGAAGATATTGATCATGTCCTTATTATGGGGTAAAGATTATTTTTGTTTAATTTCTTTTAGCCGATTAAGAATTTGATTAACCACTAATTCCTTCATCCTTTTCATTATTGAAAGGTCCCAGATCTTGCAACTTTTGGTGTTGGAATAAAGAAAATATTGATACGAGATCGAAATTTGTGATTCCTAAACTAATACAGAAATTGGGTGAGCTTGAGAATATAGTAGAATCGTCTCAAACCTCAGCCACTGCATTTGAATTGGTTGAGGATACTGAAGAAGTTGACAATTCGGGATGTTTCAAACAACATGATAATTGTCTAGGTATGAAATTAAAAATGTTGCAAGAAGAGGTTGAAAAGATGAAAGTAATGCAAAATAGACAGAGAAGAACATGGCAGAATGTGCTCTTTTTTTGTTGTATCTTGTTGTTATGTTGTGGTTATAACTATAAGCTATTGGTTCTGGGTGATGTATGAGAAGAAAGGTGCAATGAAGTTACCTTAAGCTCTTGATGTAGTGAGATCAATATTGTTGGTGTAGTGTAGCATTGTTTATGTTGTAATTAATTAGGTGCAAGATTATTTTGTAATGAACTGTGTGTTTTTCTTATTCTGTTAATGCAATTTGTTGATTTGTGTATTTCGTTTGTGTGTTATTTATAACTGCATTCACATTATTGTAGTCACAACTGCATAATTGTACACGTAAAAGTAATGCAAAACTGACGGCACAATTATTTCAAAAAGAGACAGCTAAAATATCAAACTAATGCAGACACAATTGCATAATTATTTCAAACATAGATCAAACTAATAAATTCACAACTGCATCATAATTATTTAAAAAACAAACATAGATCAAACTAATGCAGTCACAGCTGCAACATAAATGTTTCAAAAACAAACAGATCAAAAACTAATGCAGTCACAACTGCATAATTGTTCCAAAAACAGATAAAATATCAATTTAAAGCAGTTATAGCTGCATAATTATTTTAAAAACAGCTAAAATATCAAACTAAAGCAGTCTCCAAATCAAACATCATCAACATTAAACCTTGTTCTCATTCTTTTGTTTTCTCTCATCTCTTGAAGACCTTGTTGAGTTACAACAACTTTTCTATCCATTTTAAGTCTGATCTTGATTTATGTTGCCCAATATTTCAAGTCACCATTGAAGAGTTCATAGGCATTTCAGGCTACATTCACAACATAAATAATGTCTTAGATGCTTCATAAGTTACAATTGAAAAAAGTGTAAATATTTAAGACAACTAAAATTGTGGATTGTAAAACCACTCTATGTATGTAGTATCCCCATTCCAACTATTTTTGGCCTCTTCACTCCTCCAGTAGCACCAGGAACATTAGTAGCAGTAGCAACTACACCTGTTCATCTTTCTCTTCCCCTTCTCCTTCCAACTACGCTAGTTGCAGTTCCTCTTCCCCTTTCAGCTACACCAGTTCCAGTTCGTCTACCCCTTCCAGTAGGACCAAAACAATCATTAGCAACAATTCCTATTCCATTAACAGTTCCAGTTCCAGTTTCTCTTCCCCTTTTAGTTCCAGCTAAACCTGTTTCAGTTCCTCTTCCCCTTCCAGTAGCACTAATCTATAGCATAAGTTGATTAACAAAAATATTAGACTGATTAATATGTTAAATAATAACTAAATGAATTACTATAAACATTACATGTTTTGTAGATCCTCTTGGTTGACCTCTTCTTCTTTTTGTGCTTGATTGTGATTTAGTTGGTGCTGTAGAAAAACCAACACTTGACCTTGTTGAACTAGTCTTTGTTCCTCTCCCCTTTCCTCTTTCTCTACCTACATTAGTTTGATTATTCAATTGACAACCCCTATTATCAACACCTCTCTTGGACAATTTTTCTATTTTGTTTTCATTTTGCTCCTTTCTCCTACACTTTCTAGGCCTTCATGGTAGTATTTTTATAACAGGTGGTAATACAGAAGGGTTTATTGATTGTGATCACATTTCCATATTAGTAACTGGTTTAATGTAGTGACTATGGACCTTGAGATAAGTATCCTTGTTATATCAACATGCAACATAGTTAATGGGCTTCAATTTTCTAAAATGAAGTGTAGCTATAGCATGAGAACAAGTTATACATGTTAGCATCCAAGATCTACAAGTACATGTTTGTGTGCCTAGATTCACAACAAATGTGTTACCTGTGTTGTCTTTGACCTCAAAACCATATTCACCATTTCATTCGAGGTTACACTACATTGACTTTGTTGTGTTCTCTGACAATACCTTTAGGGACATTGGAGATATGTCTGTTTTCCAAGTATCACTGAACTCCCTCAATTTTCCTATTATTCTCATCACTTTGACCTTTATTTCTTGAAGCATTGTGATGATAGTTTTGTGTCTTGCCCCCAAAATCTATGAATTAAAGCTTTCAGCCATGTTGTTGTCAACACTATCACAACAGCTAAAAAATTTAAAGTATAATTTAGACCACTCTCTATATTTTAGTACAATAAGTTATCAATTATTTCAGTGCCTAACTTCTCCATATGATCAAAAATTCTTTTCAATTCTTGTCCATATGTAGATTTGACAGATCTCCAAAAATAGTTTTTTCTTTCAATGCCTTTTCAGTTGATAGAACAGTTGGTATGTCTTGCACACATTTTTTGTTCTGCATTTGATAGAAGTTCTTGAATAGCTTTGTCAAGAACCTTTAACAACATTTAGAATATCATGAGATCTAACTTAATGAATAAATGAAAAAGAAAAAAAATGAATAAATAAAAAAGAAAATAAAAATACCTTCTTAAAGTATCAGTAATGGTTGTCAATTATGTCCCATCTTCTAGCTCAAGATCATGTGTTACAATCTTGATAAATCATTTCCAAGTGAATGTGTTTTCAACCTCAATAACTGTCATGCTAGTGGTAGCATTTGGTTGCTCCCATCCTTACAAACAGCCACAAGTAATTGACCTCTAGAACACTTTTCAATAAGCAACCATCAAATCTTATACATCTCCTAGCTCTAGTTTTGAATGCTTTCTTTAAAGCATCAAAGCATATGTAAAATAATTGAAATATTTTTCTGCCACCTTCAAAAGTTTCTTCACTAAGTCTCACTAAACATGTGCTGCCTGGATTAGTCCTAAAGAGTTCATCTCTATAATCAATTTGTTTATGCTCCTCCACATGATCACCCATAATTTGTTGCAACATAATGTTTCTAGCTTTCCTTACTACAGTCCTCCTCACATACACATTCAACTCTTTCTTTACTGAAATTTGAAACTAAAAAACTCTAATGCCAGGCTTAGAAATAATTTTATCCTTGTACTAAGTGCTTTGAATTCACCAATTTATTTTCTGGTTGTGACATTGCATTTATGTACTGGATTGTAATTCTTCACCACAAAATCTCATGTTCTTGAATCAGTACTTCAAAACAACAACCATGGACAACCAGTTGTACACTTTACCCTCACCCTTGTTGCTTCATTAACATATTTATCTAATTCAACATGTTCTTGAACTGCATATCTAGTAATAGCTTCTCTAAACTTCTTAACACTTTCAAAAGCAAGACCAGTCTTCCAAACTATTAACTGACAGGTAGAATCAAATACAACTTTTTTTTATTTCTTTTTGCTCTTCTTTTGTAGTTTAACCTCATCTTCCTCATTAACATCTTCATCAGTATCTATTTCAAAACTAATAGCTTCATCTGAATCAAATTAGGGCTCATCTCCAGCTATCTTACCCTCTAAAGTAGTTTGTTTCTTGGATAGATATTCATCATATCCCAAATCAACTCATTTTTTCCTAAATCAACTCCTTCAGATCTTTTAGGGCCCTTTTCTTTTCTCTTTTTTATTTTAGTATCTCTTTTCTCTTTCCTAAGATTTATAACCTCCTCATGAACATCACTACCATACTCATCTTCTCCTTCATCAGACAAATCTACATTGTCTGGATCATCACTTTATTCTGTTTCACTTTCCCAATCAGACCCAACTTCTGGAATATCATATGCAGCAACAGAAGAAGTACCACACAAGTCATCTCCAACACTAACAGAAGCCCTATCCAAGTCCTCTGCAACACTAGCAGAAGTCCTACCCAATTCCTCTCCAGCACTAGCAGAAGTCCTACCCAACTCTTCACCCACAATAAGTTCTTCAGGTTGTGCAGGTTCTTCAAATCCTAAACCTTCAAGTCTGACTAAATTTCTATTCAAAAGTAGCATTAGATTCCCCATCCCACCCGACCCACATCATTTATACAATTGTTGGTGGGGCCATACAACTTCTTCAACTAAATGAGTCACATAAAGTTCAACAATATCTCTATATTTTAATTTAGGTACAATACTCATAATATCCCTATCACATTTAACTTCAACAACATGTCGATATTTAGGTGGTTTAATATAAACAACACTAGCAGCATAGTTATACCCAATTTCTTTAACATATCAACAAATTCGAAGTAGGACAATTTATCAACATCTACGTCAAAACAATCAATGACAGTACCTCCTTCATACTTAATGCGAGGTTTTTGTTGAAGTTTTCCACTATGGTGAAACCTTAAGGTAAGGTACACATCCATCGTCAAACTGAAAAAGATTAAAAAAAAAACTAACCTTTACGAAAACCCTAAACTCGGTCAAATGCTACAATCATCTAAACAAAGATTACTAACTTGATAACTTTGTTTCTTCACGCAATTCTTTGTTTCTTTCACAAAAATCCTAAAATCAACAACTCCTTCATGCTAAAGAAAGAGAAATCTTCAAATTCGATCTTGTAGATTTGAGAGAAGAGAAACGAATGAGAATCGCGGGCTTAGGAATTTAGGGATATTTGTTTATAAGTGGGTCGGATTGTATTTTGGGGACGGGGCTTAGAGATTTAGGGATATTTGTTTATAAGTAGGTGGGTTTGTATTTTGGGAACGGGTTTTTTAAATCCTTAGCGACGTGGACCACTGAAAACGTGTGTGTAACAATGCTCAGCCTTCAATTGGGCTGATGTTCAGAGGCTTGAAAATAATGTACATTAAACATATTAACGGGGGTATATAAACACCCGTGTAATTTAAGTACTAACGTGAGTTTTCGTGCCAAATTCGAAGTTATATATATATATATATATATATATATATATTGCCTTGATCTTATAACAAATTTAATTATTTTTATGAATAAACATGAACATAGGCAATTTATTTAACCTATCCCTGTTAATTAGGTTTTGAGATAATATTGGTTGTGATACTGACATTAAAAGGGGGAAATAGCATTGACATGATTTATAAAACAAGGAATAAATAGTACTTTACAACTATTAGCTCTTTTCAAAATCACTATATATGCCTGCAAAGACACGGAATTGCTTGGTTTTGGGGCCACATGGTTCTGCATAACTTTTGCTATCTTGATATAGTACTAATTAATAAGGTATCAAATTCAATATTTTATTCATGTCTCAAATTATATGTCATGATATTTTTAAATTGTTATCTCAATTATATTATTTTATAATCATCTATTGCAATTCATTCTTAATATAAATTTCTTTTGAAAGACTATAAACACTTTAATCATGGAGAAATTATCAATAAATAGAGTATTTATTTAATAAAAAAAGGTTATATCTTAAAACATAAATAAAATAATCAAAAAAATTCTTGATTAAAATTTTATAAACGAACGTGTAAAAAAATAAAATAATTTGAGATAGAGCAGTACATCCTTTTCATTTCGATATGTTGATACATCGGTCCACCCCCAAAAACAAATAAATAATATGAGTATTACTCTTAACATTTATGTTTTAATATCCCAATTCTATCTCACTCACCCCACAAAAAAAATGACTCTTTATGTCACCATAAATGTGCAAGAAAAGTCATATGACATTTTGAAAAAGAATCATTAATGTCTCAACCTCTTAGGGCATGGCTTTGCAAGTAAAGTACCTAATTTTAAGAGGACCACATATTTATTAAAGATGTGATACAAGCCATTCCTAATTTATTCATAGAGATTGATTAAAATGCCCAATATCTATAAAAGGGGAAAAAGTGACCTAAAGCTATAATACATTTCTCATGTTCTACTACCTCACAAAAGTCTTATCATTAACCTTGGCTATAATTTGTTAGGTCCTTTTTTAAAAGATATGATCAAGAAATAATAGTTATTTTAAAAAAGAAAATAAGATGTGATTTAAATGACATTATTTTACATTTTTGTAATATTTCTACTATATAATGTAAGTTCTAAGTGTGATTTGATAATTGCAAATTTTTTGAAATTTCTTCTTCTTTTTGTAATATTTTCTACGATCAGAATGTAAGTTTTAAGTGTGATTTGATACTTGCAATTTTTTTGAAAATTTCTCCTTTTTGTAATGTTTCCTACGATTACAATGTAAGTTTTAAGTGTAATTTGATTATTTTTCTAGTACATTGTATATTGGTTAAACTATGAAGTACCAGTGTAGTTTATTTATTTATTCACTGAAAAAATAATCATATATATCCAGCAATAGAAGAGTTTAAGTGTGATTTGATTTTATTCAAGTAAGTTGATATTGAGGTCTGAAATATCGCTACACCAATTTGATTTATTCATTTTATTTTTAAAAAAATAATCTTATACCTTGTGAACTAAAAGGAGATTAAATTTCTTAACAACAAATTGTACTAAAATTTGAATGCAGTTCTCTTTCATTATTCTTTTTGAAGATATACTTGTTATTTACCTTAAAACTTATTTTACAATCATAAGAAATATTATAGAAAAAGGAAGAAAATTTTAAAATTTTCGTTAAGTAATAATTTGAGGAAGCAAATATGTATTTATCGTTAATAAATAAAATTGTGTGAATAAATTTTAGTATACCTTATAAAAAAATTACCACCTATTTAATGTATAAAAAAAGTACTCTATTATTTAACTTGAATCTCAAGAAAAACATTATATATTTTTTATTCACATCTCTTTGAAAATTCAACATATAACTTAACATATTTTCTTAATTATTTTATATTCAAAATTTTCTGTACCAATTAAATACAGATTATGCTCACCAAAAGGTGAAGCCTTTCTCAAGATATTCTTTCAAAACTTAAAAATAATTAAAACTATTTAAAATAAATTAATTCAAACACCCACGAATCTGTTTGAATTAACTTATAAATTGATCAAACTTACTTTTAATTTATTTTTAACATTTTAAAAATATTTAACAAAATCAAAGGTAACTTAAAAGAAGATTAAAAATAACTTTAAAATTAAAAATAAGATTTCTCCTATTTTTTATTTTTTAACTTAAAAATCATTTAAACAATTATTATGAAAAGATGGAAATAATACTTTTACCAATGTCAAACTTTTTTTTGTTTTTAGTTCATACCAAAAAAATATAGGTTATTATAATAAAAAAACAATTTAACTAGCGGAAAGAATATATGTAGAGAAAGAATGAACAATTCATTTACTAATCATACCAAAAGTGACTTTACAGTAACCTAAATCTGAAACTTCTAAACAAAACAACAAAAAAAAACAAAAAAAACCTGTAACTCTATTTTGTGTTATCTTCATTAATGTTGAACATTTCCATGGATGTATCAAGAAGACATGTTCACATGAAGTGTTGCATTCATATTTGAATTACATATTGGGCAAACATCCTGTAAACTTGACCCACATACTGTGCATAAACACAAGTGTCTGCACGGTAACAGTAACACACATGATTCCCTCTCTCCACACCTTCTGCACATTCTGTTTCTCTTATCCTGCGCTTCTCCAGCTAAAATGCGCACTTCCCCCCCTCCTCCTTCTTCATCACCACCCTCGTCGTTGTTGCTGCTGCCGCAGCATGACTCGGCGTCTTCCTCCGCGGAGAGGCGTTCGTCGGTGACGTGTGCAAGGACCTGTTCTAAGTTACTGCGGAGTGAATTGGCTGTGGCTTCGTTGGTTTGTGCTAAATCTCTCCATAGTTGATTTTCCATGTAGAGAGTTTTTAATTTTTCTTGTAACACTTGATTGATTTTGCCTATTCTCTGTATTTGTTCGTCTTTTTCCTTCATTTTATTCATTACTCTTTCGCTAATGGCTGATACCAGCATTCTCGATTGATGTTTCTGTTGTTGTTCTAATTCCAATCTTATTTTCTTCGTCTGTAAATATAAACAAACACATCATAAGTAAATGAAATTAAACAGATAGAATTGAATTGGGGATTGTTGATTAAGCTAACTTACATGGTGAGAAATAATGGAATTGATATCTAGCTGATACTGTTGAACAAGTGGCAAAACATCATCACCGACAAACGATAACGATGGAATTTGAGAGAGTCCATTGCAGTGTTTCTGAGGTGTAGAGAAAGAAGGAGTGAATGAATCTCTTGAACGTTTCCTTGGAGCAACTACATCATTTGTGGGTAAATTGAAAGTAAGACCACTCTCAGTATTCACC
This sequence comes from Solanum sitiens, assembly GCA_016801875.1. Lineage (NCBI taxonomy): Eukaryota > Viridiplantae > Streptophyta > Magnoliopsida > Solanales > Solanaceae > Solanum > Solanum sitiens. The sequence goes on from JABWTJ010000278.1 coordinate 159,180, forward strand.
GATGTCTTGGGCTGAATCTGAATCGGCAAATAATTCTCCGGCATTGGAATCAGCCCTGAACCCATCTGGGTATTGTAAACAAATCCATTCAAATTCACCAAATTCCTGTAATTTTGCCAATAAACCCATGTTCAACAACAAAACTAAAAACAAATCAACGTTACCCAGACAGAGTAGAAGAAGATGAAATCATGAGAAATACATACATACCTTTGTTGATTTAAGAGATTGAGATGTCTTGCTTCAACACTAGCCATGAACAAAATACAGTATATAATAATATCTTGTTTTTGTTTTGGAGAAAGAGAGGAAAAAGCAGAGAGAGAGCATGCAAATGGAGTTGGGGGAAGTAGAGAGGGAAGAATGGGAAGTGGCCTTTATTTAAAGCGTTTAGAGAGTCAAAGAGAGAGAAAAAGTGATAAAAAAAGAGCGAGAATACCGATACGAAATGCTTTGAAAAAAGTAAAACTAAAAAAAAAAAAAAAAAAAGAGATTGCCTGCATTTGCAACAACCATTCATCATTCAACTCTCTAATCAATTAATTAATTAATCATATGATAAAAAATATACTTTATTTATTTTATTATTATAAAATATTGAAAATTGATTAATATAATAAAATATATAATTGAACAGATCGAGTTTAGTGCATCGAGCGCATTCTGCGTTCTATTTCTACCCATCACTTTCCTACCTCCACGCACTTGTCTCCAATCAATAATTACATCAATATTCTATTTAATTTTTCTTTCCACACTTTCAACAACTATAATTACAGTTACAAGCAAATCCAAAAATCTTAAATTTACAAATAAATCATGTTTTTATTTTTTATATCACTTTCTCCATTTATTTTTATTTGTCATGATATGTTTTACATATTATTTGTAACACATATTCTTTTTAAAAGCGAGGTGTCTGATTAAGTTTTTACGAGAAAATAAAGAATTTTTGAGATATGATGTACAAAAAAGGTTAAATATAATTTTTTTAAAATGTTGGTATTAGTTATGCTAGAAATTATTTTTTATATTATATTCGATTTGATGTATTAAAAATATTATGTATTGGATAATTTTTAATATTCTTTTACAAAATTACCTTCACAAATATGATAGAATGAACGTGAAAATGATTTTCAAAAAAATAATTGTGTTTTGAATAATGTTGATACATGCATTTTAAACTCTTTGCATTGTTAGTACATAATTTTACATGTATACTAAATAAAAGATATAGCTAAATAGTGTAGGAAACCAAATATTAGTAGTATACAAAATTAATGCATTCATAAGTTTTGTGCATTAGTGATATCTTATTTGGTATATTTTTCAATCTTTTATGTATTGAGATGTGTATTATAGTACATGAAAATTTACGTGTTAATACTAGAGGTTTTAATTGATATATACATTATCATCATGGTTAAAGGTCTCATTACTCCGTAAAATATTTTTATTTTTGTACTTTTTCTACTATAATTATGTAGGATATCTTTATAAATATGTTTATGCATAAGTGCTACTTTTAATAGACCAGAGAAGAGATAATTTATGTATAATTAGTGAAAAGAATTTTATTTAACATTATTTTTATACACGTTAATAAAGGATGAATCAGCTAAATTGTAGGGACTTGTCCGTAAATTGAGGTTTTGTGATACTGCGGGGATAACGTGATTACGTGGCTGTGAATTCCGATGCACTAACTGACATTTTGGGTCCAAACATCCACGTCACCCATACACAATACTTTTTCGTTTTCTTCTTTTCACACTTTTGTTTTTATCCCTATTTTAACCTTACTAAAATGGACTTATACCTTCAAAATAAATCTAATTTTAAAAATTACTGTTACTGGAATTCCGTAATTTTGTCCTAAACTTTTTACAGCTTCTTTAAAAAAAAAGAAAATTAATAAGAAAGGATTTGAACAATTATAACCTCACTCCATGATTGAGGTATTATACTTTTGTTTTTTAACTTTAAAAGGATATAAAATGAAAACACAAATACTTTAACTAATTAATTGAGACAAAGAAAGAATGTGTATTAGCGGATGATTTTTGAGTCAGTTTTGTAAAATTTCAATGCAATGTTCAAATTATGAATGAATTATAATTAAGATTTATTTTCGCTGCATAATATTTTACTCTCTAGAGAAAATATTCATATAAATAATAATTTTATATTCAAATAAATTCGAAATCTCGTTAGAGTTAGGAAGGTTAAGGGTAGAGCTGTTCATGGTTATGGTTAACAACCAAACCAAATCACAATTCGAATCAAATCGATATTTGATTTAGTTTTTTTAAATTTTGAAAATCGATATTATTTGATTTGATTTTTCTTATACTAAAAAACAATCGCGAAAATAACCAAACGGAATCGATAAATTAGATATATAAATTTTATATATTATTCATAAATAAATTAAAAATATTTTTTTATATTTTAATTATTTTAAGTATTTAACTTTACCATTTTCTCAAGCCCAACACTTTAGCCTAAGTATAACAATCTCAAATTCAAGTCCATCAAAATCTGTTTTAGTCTTTACCTATTGTAATTCACATAAAATAGTCACACTTTCTCTTAAATGAATCACTTTGTTCGTGTAATGATAATTCTAATATTGCTTAATTGCTTGGCTGAATCAACATTAGCTTTTCTATAAATTATTCATGTACTTGATATTTGTGTCTATCGAAATACGTACGTTCTCAAAAAAATTATTACTTTCAAACCAAATATACTAGAAAAATTAAACTAAACCGATGATTATTTATTTTCGTTTGATTTAATTTAGTTTTAAAAATTTAAAAAATCAATTAGATTGATTTGATTTTACTTTTAATCAATAATTATTTCAAACCGAACCACGACTAGTGAGGGATAGGTTTATCTTTAATAGTTTTTTATAAGTGAAGTGGGACCCACTGTGAGTGTCCCACGTGTGAGGTACTGAGATCTGAACAGGTGGGTCCCAAAGTTTCATGTGCGGTTTCCAGTATTGTTAGTTTGTCGCTATTCCTTAACTGCGTCTTGTCTGTGTACGGATGGATCATCACAATACAACAAAACAAAATAAAATAAAACATTACGTGCTCTCTTCCTACACCTTTATTTATTTGCTCTCTACTTTACTTTTTCCTTGTATATGCTCTTTCAAAATTCAACATAATCCTCTAATATTTTCATTTTTATTACAAAAAAAATAGTTTACTTATACTCCCTTCGTTCGATATTATTTGTTAATTTCTATTTTTAAGGTAAAATTATAAAATTTTAACATACTTTTTTCATCATATTAATATGCAAAAAAAATACAATTTATAGTACTTTTAATATAATTTTAGAATATCTACTTTTTTTAAAAAAAATATTGAATTGATGTGATCTAATTTTACTTTAAAAATTAGTCAAATTGCTTTCGAAAAGTGCAACATGACAAACAATACCGAACGGAGGGAGTACTATTATTACTGTTATAAAATAAAAAATGTGAAAAAAATATTTTTGATTTTTAGGGGAACATGTTCTTCTTCATATATGTTATTTTTAATCATTATATGAATATTTCTTATTCTTACTTTATTTTATTTCGTAAACATATATAAATAAATAAAATCTGTGAAGGAAAAAAAAGAAGAAAAAAGTATAATATATTGTAATTTGTGTTTTTATCTATAAAAAAAACAGGCATATAAGATAAATATACAAGAAAGTTGGTGAAAAAGAATTTCAACGATCAAAATAATAAATCAAATTCGCCATTGAATCCAAGGGAAAAAAAGGTTTGAGAAGGAGCAAACATAAAATACATGAATGTTTTTTTAATAAAAATTTAAAAAATAAGTTGAAAAATATTTTTTGTTCACCTTCATTTGAGAAAAAGGTATAATGTAAGTTATTTATGATGTATGTGAGTTACTTTCGTAAGAAAATTATAAAAGATATATCAATTTTAAATGTCAAAATTAAGGGATATATATATCACATTTTCCCCTAAAATATTAACTAAGAATTTTTAAGATCATTTTATTTCTATTTTTATTTATGATGAACTCTCTCTTCATTACTCTCTCCATTTCATAATAACTTAAGCTTTGATTAATTATTGTCAAAATAACTAAACATTAATTATAATAACTAATTTCAATACAAATTTAAGGTTAAAACTGAAAGAATATTTTAAAAATAGTCTTGAAAATTGAAAACTTAAATTTATTTGAAAAATGAAAAATGACTCAAAGCTTAAATTATTATGAAATGAAGGGAGTAACATTTTGTTTTATTAGTTTTTTTTATTTTTATTTTCAAGAATAATTATTACTAGTGATAAACAAAAAATAAATAATTAATTTAATCCTACACTTTTAAAATGATATTCCACTAATATGAGCTAACTAATTCTAAAAATTAGAAAAAAGTGTAAGGATCCTCTAAATTACAGAGAAATTTCAATGACTCAGCTTAACTTAACTCGAGTTTATTACCCTCCCACTCTCTTCCCAAGCTCAATTTTGTATTTTTTTGCAGTTTTTGTGCCAATAGATCTAGACACCTTCAATCAAAGTAAATTGGTTGTGTTGGATAACACACACTTCCACATGTGTAAATATTTTTATAAAATACACAATTTTTTTTTAAAACTAGTCAAAAGAAGGGAAATATAGGAACTATCCCCTTTTTCAATGCAAATGACTTGTTCTTGGTCTAAAATAATGATAAAATATAATAATTGCCTAACAATACCCAAATTGTATGCTCATATTTCTTAAGTTAAAAAAGGTTCCTAGTTCTTCGATTGTCACCCATGCACGTTGTTCTTACACCACCAAGGCTCAATACCCAGCTTCATGCATAAATTTAACTTACATTTTCTTAAACCACTTTGATGAATTTAATTATATAGTTTTATGGGTGAATATCAGTAAAAGTGATACGTAAAAATCCTTTTGGTCATAAAATTTGATTAAAATGGTAAAATAATATGTTTCACATTATGATACTTTTATATTTTTGAACAATTTTACCCTTTTAATTTTAAAACTTTTTAATAAAAAAAAAGTCAATTTATTTTAAAATTAAAAATATATTATAGCCTTTTTAAATTTTTGACCAAAATTTTTAAACAGTTAGCATATCTTGCTTAAAACTTCCCACTAAATGAAAATGTTCACATGCACTAGTTTACTTTAATTACAAGTTACAATCCTTTTCTATTTCTCTTTTTGGGTTGAAGTCAAATAATATTGGATAGTGTGAGTACGTATGAAAAGATAGGGATATGTAAATTTCAAAGAAATGAACGTTTTTCCTTTAGGATCGGTCCACACGGAGTCTTAATTAAGTACTTTTCACCTTATTCTGCTCAATATGTTGCTTTAAAGCCATTTATTTTGGTATCTAACTTTGAATGAGCAACTTTTGCCTCTCTTCACCCAAACATTAATCAATGGGTATATATCTAACTTCCAATGAACATTTATTTTATGTATATTATATGTACATAAAATTAGTTACTTGTACATTTTTAATTCGACTTTCTAAATTTAGAACTCCCCATGCATTATTTATTAAAGAAAATCATATTTTACTAAAATAACTATCGTAATTGATGTCTCGTTGTACTATTATTTTTCGAAAGCAATTTTTCTTTTGCTAAGAGGATAATTTTTATATGTATAAGTTACAGAATGTGCTAGTTGTAACGTCTTGCCTATACAGGTTAATAATTACAACAAGATTATCGAAACGAACGAGCTAACTTATAACACGTAGTTGACCTGATTTTTGAGTCATAGCATTGATTTATTTTGTAGAAAATACTAATTTCAAGGATAAGAGACACTTAACTTTGAGACCAGAACTTTTTATATATTACACTACAATAAAGGCATTGAAATTTGAACAACTGATAAAAAATTACTCCCTCAATACTCAAGGTTAGCACTAATTTATAATTTTGGTTTCTTTTGCCGTAGATGTCAAAATACTGAATTCTTGAACTTCGGTTTGGTAATTTGATAATCGGTAAATCAAACTTTAAATTAGTACAGTAATTCAGTATTCGGTAATATATTTGTATTGAAGTTGTAGCTCATTGTATTAATACTATTGCTTCAATTATTTTTATTTTTCTATGTGAAGACATGATATAATAAAAGACCAACAAGTAAGAATACATCAAGCAAATCAAATTGACACAACTAAAATACATATGTATATTTTGAGTTGTATGTTTAATTTTTAATTTTCACTTTGGACTTGTACTGATTAGTAACAGAGTTGTTGATATATGACTTTCATTAAGCAAAGATTCGGTATTCAAGAAAGACCGAATACTAAATATTACTAATGTCTCATACTAAATCCAAATCCAAATCCTGTAATTCTAAAATTTTGCATCTGAATACCCTTTCGAACATCAAATTATCAAATAACACATTATCAAAAATTTTAATCCGATAATTTCAATATTTTATACCCAAACCCTAGATAGAGAAATTAGAAACGTGTGAATATCCATTATCATGCTAGTTGATACACATATTATATTCTTGAAAGCAACGCCCAACAATTAATTTATTACACATAGTAATTTGTTTGAATAGATCCAATATCTTAGCCTTGTTTGCCTTTGAAGGTTCTATTGGAGTAATTGACCGTTCACTTTGAAAGCTCAGGGAGAAAGAAAGAAATATTAAAATTTAAAAATATTAGCCATTATAAATGTATTTCAAATTTTTGAACTACTTTTCTTGTTTGACCCTACCTAAAATTAATTGAAAGGGAAGATAGGATGTAAGTTCAAATATCTAATTATGGTGTTACAAATTTTGTCAAATACATTATTCATTTAATTATTCATGAATGACAAATCATTTGATAAACAACCAAGATTAGGAAAGAGGAGAATCAACTAAATGTAATGATTCCAACAGAATAAAATAAAGGGTCAAATCAAATCTCAAGTGAGGATAAAACATCATCAATTAATTGCTCTAATCTTGACTTATAAGTAATTATTCTTAAAATAAAATAAAATATTTTGAGTAGTTAAAACATCACATGCAATAGCATTCAACTTTAGCTAAGCGTGAGGTTGAACATCTTCCACTTGAAGATCATGAACTAATTAACTACATATAAAATGAATGATTAAAATAATTATTATAAAATATTACAAGTTCTAAGTGTGTTAGTACTTTTCATGACAACATAGTCTGGCATATTATACCAAAAAAATTATTTTGCTTAAAAAAGCTTGCGGGGTACTATCATTTATTTATTTATATTAGTCTGCCATTCTTCTAATTAAAAATAATTTCACATGCATCCACTACAACTTATCCTAATTGTATGTAATAAAAAAAAAACTCCATTATATCGAGAATTTTGATTTATAAATAATCTCATTTTTGAAGTTTCAACTCTTTTACCAACCTTCCCATTGACCAAGATAAATTTCTTTATTTGCTTATATCATCCATATATAAGTAAAATATAAAACAAAATTATATATATTTTAATATTCGTACCTTGTAAAGAGAGTATTGTTATTGTAGTATTATAGGATGTCTAACTAACTTTAACAATTCATGATAGTAGCAAAATTAGAATTATTAATAGATGGATAAGCAATTAAGCATGATGAAAGAAAGAAAAAATTTATTTTGAATACATCAAATCAAATAATGGATAAGAAATTATTCAAGCATAACTAATCTCAGCATTATTAATATATCATATGCAATTATTCTTATATATTCTGCTAGGAGTGTACATGAGTGGGTTGATTCAAATTTTTTCGGGATTTTCCGGTTAATATTCATATAAACATATAATTAACTTTTGTGTCAAATATTTCTTTTATCCTACCAAAATACAGTTATTTAAGGTGTTTCGTAAGAAAATAATACAATATATTAGATGAGGGATGACAACAAGATATTCAACAAAAAATAATATTGAACTCGCATAAAACAAATATTGCAAATTAAGAAGTCATAACGAAAACTATCATAAATACTAAATCATGCTAAAATAATTCTAATAGTATTGATTACATGATTAAACTTCGAAAAAAATTAAAATTAGGTTATGTATTTTAAATGTCTAAACCAATGTAAAACTAAAGAATAAATATTCAATATTATTGTCATCCTTGGTGTTGAATTAATTATTTTTGTTAGCATTAATATTTATTTGATTTTGTTTTGAGTTGTATTAGACTTATTAATATCTATGGACTATAACATTTATTGAATTATTCAAAATTCTAAGTCTCAAAAACTTGAAATAATGTTAAAAGATAAAAATTATGAAAAGTATAAGATATATTTAAAAATCATATCAAATAAATATCTTTAAGTATAGAATAAGTTTTAAAAATTATGTATATAATGTCAGTTTGATTTGGTAAGAGTTGCCTTATTTTAGTTAAACTCAAACCACCGCAAGAATAGTCATATTTTTTTTTTCCAAATATTAATTAAGTTAAAATAAGTTGATTTTTTTTTAATTTAACTTAATTTATGATTTGATTTGATGTAATTTTCAGTTTAATTTTTTGCACCTCTACATCCTCCTTCCTAAGATGCCAAGTCATCTAAGCGATTTATAAAGCCAAACGAAAAAAAAAACAGCCACAAATTATTTATAAACTGTATTTTGAGAATGTTTGTTCAATAGATCAATTTTATATTAGATATAACATAAAAAAGAGTAGAGATTCATATCATTTTTAGAATAATGCGCAAGCACTATAACTTCCTATGATGAATGATAAAATCACTTACTCTATTATAGTTATCACGGTTTGGATAAAAGTTAATCTAAACTAAGAAATCAAATTAATTAAATAAATTATTTTATTTGAGTATAGTTCGATTTGATTTGGTTTTAGATTTTATAAATATTGATAATATTTGATTCGATTATGATTTTGGTCGAAAAAGTCGAAGAAATAGCCGAATTAAACCAACAAATTATATACATATATTATTATTATTATTATTATTATTATACATACATAATATGTTATTTTTATAAACAATAATTTTAGAGATCTTATATATGTTTTCATCAAAATTTATTTATAATTTATTAATGAAAACAAATTTGTCCAATGTGAGAACATTTATCTTATTAATTTCATATATTTGAGTGTCTATGGAAATTCTTTATGGGATTGAAAATGTCAAAGTCTCTTCCTTCTAGGACAAAATAGTGAATTTTGAAGCTTTATTCATAGTAAATTCAGTGATCGAAAGTTCTGTAATGTCATTCATTCTAACTAATTAACTATTTTTTCATTTTGAATGGATTATTGTCACATTTTCATGTTTTGAATTAATTATTTCTTTTATTTTTTATATGGTTAATATTCGAACCAAACCGAATTGATAAATGTATATGATATTTGATTTGGTTTGGTTTTGATAATTTTAAAATCAATTAAGTAGAATTAATTTTGATTTCGATCACTAACCAATCCAAATCGACACTGAAACATCCCTACTCTAATTCTTACCTTCAGTGGCCTACCTACCCTTTTGACACCCCTTCGTCGAAAAATTACATTGTATATAGAGGTTAAATTTAATTTATTAAATATATATATAAGTATTGACACTTCTTGACACAAGTTGAAATTTTAGTATAGTGATTAATTATTGTGAAAATTCCTTGAGATTGTGTGTTCTAACTCTATCAATCTCATAATTATAGTTTTTACTATAATTAGTGACACTCCTAGTTTTACATCCGCTACTGCTTAACTTTACTTATTCTTTCACTCAAGTTTTGGTTATTTTCCACTAAGTAAATGGAAGATTACCTTACATGTCGAAGCCAAATAATCGACAAAATCTTCACACATTTTTTTGTTTGAATTTTAATTTTGGAATACTATCCCTAGCTAGCAATGCATGTGCATGACAGATACTTCTTGGTCCATTGAGTTTTAAATGATAACTAGATCAATAAATATCAATCAAGGAATAAAATAATTAAGTTAATAAGAACCAAAAACGGGAGAACAAAGAAAGGAAATTGTCACGATTCAAAAAGTAGACATGATGATATTTGTCTATTTCTACCAAGACAAGTCAATTTTAATCCAACGAAAACGAAAGAAATGTGGAAATATAAAGTAAGAACAAGACAAAATCGAAAAACTTATTCATTCTAAACAATATCTCAAAATCTGGTTGTCACTTGTACAATCCACTAATAAAAATACAGAATTTGATAAATAAATACAAGTCTTAAAAGTCTTTGCTTCTCAAGTAGAACAAAGCATGATAACATGAAAAAAGGGCCCACCGAGATGACAAGCAGCTACCTCTCAAGTCCTTCAACGAGCCTCGAATGTAAGGAGAAGAAGAAGAGGATCACACGTGTTCAGACTCGAAACTTACACAAGTGTAGAAGTAATGAGGGAGTACAAACGACACGGTACCAACAAACAACCTAATAAACAAGGCATCAAGCTAGAAATAGAATACTCCTTACACTCCAACTACCGAACCTCCTTAAGCTACAACCTGCACAAAAATCAATTAAACCTAACAATTCTACAATACATGGCTCACAAGGTCCAATATCCATAGCTCAATTGTCACAATCAACAATCAAACGAACCAAGTAAGTCATTCTCAAAGTCAAGTTATTCAGTCACACACAACAAGTAAATCAAAATCAAGTAACAAGCAAGTCACGCATAAGCATCGAATGCATCAAGTCACAATAATCAATCTTTTACCATAACTATTCCCATAGGCATAATCACACTAGATAGATCCATTTTCTATCGACTTTATATCAAATTAGTACCTGAAACCATTTCACATCGACTTTATATCAAATCGCTAGGCGAAATCATTATTCATCGGCTTTATAAACACTTGTCGAAAATGACCTTAACATCATAACACCATAATCATCACATGCCTCATCACAGTGTACACAATCAATGCTAGGGGTGGGCATTCGGTATTTTAGTTCGGTTTTGTTTTTTTTCGTTTTTTTCAATTTTCGGTTCCTGTAAATTGTGTACCGAATACCGAACCGAAATATTTCGGTTTGGTTCGGTTTTTGTTATTTCGGTTCAATTTTTATTAATTCGGTTCGGTTTTTTTATTTTGATTTTTTAATGGGCCTGCTTAGTGGGCTGGCCGGACTGGTCGGTCGCCGGTTGAAGACTTGAAGTCGCTGCAGGGGGCTGCTGCTGCTGCTGCTGCTGGCAGGCGGCGGCTGGCCGGCTGCTGCTGCTCCCTGAAAGAGGAAGAAGAGGAAGAACCGAAGAAGAGGAAGAGTTGCGCAAGAGGAAGAGGAGGTTGCACAAGAGGAAGATGAATATTAAAAATTAAATTAGGAATAGGGATATTACATAGGGTTTCACATTCTTTTTTCTTTTTTTAAAAGATTATTTAACATTAATAATTATTAATTAATATAATATAAAAATAATATAAATTATAGTATAATATTTCGGTTTAAACCGAAATACCGAAAACCAAAATAATACGTATCCAAAATCAAATCAAAATACCGGAAAATACAAAAAAGTAAACCGAATACCGAACCGAAAACCGAAATACCGAAACCGAAATTCTGAAAAAATTCAATTCGATTCGGTATTTCGGTTTTCCGGTGTTTATGCCCACCCCTAATCAATGCGCACAAAAAATATCACACACACAGAAGAGACAACAATTCACACAATTTAAGGTCCAACATTCATGCTTTCAAACATTTCATCAATCTATGAACAAAGGTCATAATAAGGCAATTTGCATCATCATGCTCATCACATAGCCTTTTGTATTCAATCCTATTTTTATTCATTTAGATATATCAAGTGGACAGTAATATCCTTCACGTCATTCCCATTACTCCCAACACACAAGCAACGAAGGAAGTATACGAATCCTACTAGAATACAAGGTTAATGAGATCACTTGCCATAAGCCTATCAATTTCACTCCTTGAGTTGAGTCTTTCCCGTCCGAATCACTTTCAAAGCCACATAATCTATACAAAGCAAGTATTCACAATAAATTTTTGGAAACAATACCCACATCAAATCTCTTGAAAAGTGGTCAATCAACATAAAACTTAATTCCGAAAGTAAGGTTTGAACCCATAATTTAATACTTGAAAACATTACTTAAGGATTTAGGAACTCATTGGTAAAATTATTTTGAAAAAAGATTTAAAATCAGTTCTAAATCTCCATTTTAGCTAAGAACTTTGAGTTCTTGAAAAACCTCATCGTTCATCAATCAAAATAGGGTTAATACATATATTGGATCCTAAACTTGACTTCAAATTTTAACTTTGACCTCCAACTTTCATAATGCACAAACAGACACTTTAACTATCCAACTTTAAGTAAATAAACACATGAGTCCTACATGGCACACTACACGTAGGACGTCACGTAGGACAAAAAATGACGTGTAGGATGACATGTAGGACATGTGTGTTTATTTGTTCAACTTTATACAAGTTTAAGTGTCTACTTGTGCACACCCAAAGTTGAAGGGCATAAATGTGATTCGAAGCCAAGTTAAAAGGCACAATTATGTATTATGCCATCAAAATATCATATTTTGATGTTAATACCCATAAAAATATCAACGGAAAATGAAAGTTTAGGATTATAGAAGCTTACCAAATGATTTAGCACAAGAAAATGGCCTTCGCTAAAATTAAGGTTGCTTAAGCGACATGTCCTTCGCTTAAGCAGATGTTTCTTAAGCGACAAAAACTTCGCAGAAACTAGGCGTGCAACACTAGAAAACACATCTAACTCTCAAAGCATCAAAAGGACCCTCGAGATTTATGCGGAACCTCGTGGTCACAAACCACATATGAAATTCAATCATATTTCACGTTCCAGACCCAATGGAATCGTCAAAACATGAATCTGAGGTCTCCTTGAACTAACATCCGTGAACATTACGAGAAACTAACTCAACACCTAAAAAGGCTAAAACAAGTTCAGGTTCTCTCAAAATTAACCAAAACCTCACATAGGCCTAAAATCATCCACTGAATTCAACAAAACTCTCCTAATTTCGATCGGAGCATTCGAACCTCGAATGTTGACCCAAGTCAATCTGAAGGCTAAAATTTTACAAATTTACAACTTAGAACCTCGAATCCTCAGAAAGTCTCAAAATCTGAAACCAACAACTCTCACCGCTTCGATTTGAAAATTCGGGACTGATTATGAAATTCTATTCTGACACTCGAAACTCAAAAAGACACCAAAAACCACCTTAGTTCAACCACATCATTCCATCATCTCATTGCATCACATTGACCAATTTTGTTGTGTTGTGTCACTTGCTTATTTTTTTATTTGAGTATTATATGTTCCTTTTTTATGTTTACTTTATTCACGCCATTATTATATAAACTGGCAGCACCGACACTCAAATGGAACTTTTCTGCGTGCAGGTGGAAGCGTCTCATAGTTCATTTCTTAAGTCCGTTTAGTTGCTTATACTCAGCCGGTTTAGCCTACTAAGTAAATGAGGATTGTACTCACCCCTAATTCTATTATTCCTTTGATGCAGATCCTAGTCATGGCGATCCTCGTAGCGGTTGATTGGATCCAACGGTGTCTTCTCTTTTAGAGTTGTGGTGAGGTCATGGTTTCTGGATTGATATTGGTCTCCATCTATCATTTTAAAGTCTTTAACTTTATTTTTGAAGACTTGGAATGTATATTTCAAATTCTAGAAATGTATTAGATGCTCTTTATACTTAAGCTATCAGGTTTTGAAAAATTCTTTGTTGTTTTCCATATTTTGTGGCCTGACTTCCCTTTGGCAGTCTCACATGTGTTTTTCTTTTGGCTTACACGTACACCATTTTTGAGATTCTCGATATGTCAAGACCTCGATTTTTGGATCGTTACATAAAGGTAATTTTTGTTATTAAAATGATATGAGAAGTCATTGAACTCATGGTTGTTATGCTTCCTAATAATTTGATAAGATTGTAAATTTTTCAAAGTAATATAGAGACGTGTCATGTAAATATGATAAATTTGAAAGACATCACAATAAATTCATAATACAAATATACGTAATACATACAAATGATTAATTAATTCAGTAAAGAAAATGTGTCATGTAAATATGTATGTAGTATGTACATATATGAAGTACATACATTCAACTCGTCGCAAATGTCACTTGAGTTCAAATTTATAATTATGTTCACATCTCTTCTTGATGCAACTCTCTCTTTCCTAACTTATTTTTTCAAAATTCGAATTTTGGAAATAGCTAGTGTTTTACCCTTTCATCCTAAACAACCTTCATATCTTAAACTCGACCGTGACTTGAAATTACATCATCTAATCAAATATACACTACTCATAAAAATATAATATATTTTTAATAATAAATATCTATACCTAGTCCAATCTTAATCAAGCTTGATAGACTTAACTTTCTATTCTAGTATTTTGCCACCAAAGTGGACTTTTTGGGCTTTTTTTTTTTTTTTGGGAATATTATAAAGGCTTACGTTGATACATAAACTTGGCCTTTTCAATTTGAAAGCAATTAGTCTGAAATAAGGGTTAGGTCTTTCTGATTAAGGAATGACAAGTCCACACAACCACTCGTGTAGATCTTATTGCCAACCAAATCAAGCGCAATTCATGCAGATTCATTTAAAAAGAATGTATTTTATTGAATATTTACATCAAATTAAAAATAAATACGTAACATATAATAGTGTCATCTTTATCGTTTTATCATGTCTAATTAATATCAATATTCTACTTAACAATAATTAATTCATGAATAGAGATTGGTGTTAAAGACGAAGTCTCATCTCTTTTTTAAATTCATAAATAACCAATACTTGTGAAAGATGACAACAATGACATTAAATAAATAATAGCCCTAACATATGATGGCTCTTTAGCAAGAATTGCCAAGAAAGAGCTAACATCATCCAAAACAACTCCATCAAACATTAGTTCCAATGAATTATTATTTGAAAATTATGTATGCGGTCGATATTAACTAAGACAAAACAATAGTTTATAATTCAATCGAGACAAAGAAAACAACAAATGTATATTAAATTTTACTCTATGAAAATGAAAAAGAGAGGAATATAATACATGTGGAATTCATAATATATGCGAACTCTTTGATAACTTAGGCGATAATTGTATTAGTGATATATTGATTAGTTTTAAGAAAATTTATGTATTATTTTATGGAGAGATTAAATATGCAAGGTTTAATTATTCATGTATTATTTATTTCATTTTCTATCTAGCATAAAATTATACATACATTTACTCACAACTTATACATAAATCAGATATACAAGTTTCTCAACTGCAAATCAAACACTGTATTAATTTTATACATAATCCAAATTAACTATTACTAAACATGGTATTACTTTTATGGGATCTAATAATACATTATGTAATATTTTCCTAACCAACTATCATAAGATCTCTCAGTGTTAGCATATATTGATGTGCATACCACAAATTATATCAACTCACAGTAGAAAATAAAATAAATGAATAAATATTTTGGTTAAAATATGAATGTTTCGCACTCGTTAAAATATTATAATGCACGAACACAAATAGAGGTAGAGTCAGGATAAAGAGTTTAGTGTTCTAAATTTTCTTTAGAACTGTCAATTCACAAATTAATATACATATATATTTAATTGATTTTTTAGTAATTTTGTTAGTGATTTTACAAATTAATATACATATATATTTAATTAATTCTCTAATACAAATATAAAATCTAAAAAAAACTACTGAATTTGTTTTCACATAAATAACATATCTTTTTTTTTCCCCAACTAATCAATAATGTCATATTCCACAGAAGTAAATCTTGATTAATCTTGATTTTTTTTAAAAAAAGTATACTGTCTAATTTAGCTTTCTTTAACTCACATCGACGACGTGATATCATTTTAAATGACAATTTAGTTTTGCAAGAGGGATTTGACAGCTATGAATAAGAATCCAATAAAAGCTTCAACATTTGTATTATATGCCACTTTCCACACATCCAAAATTTGACAAAAACATGATTTGTCGACTTGATTTAAATTCCTAAAATCAAAGGTGTTAATTGATTAGCAAAATAATGTGGTGGGCCGTGGGTTCCTCTCATTTTCCATTGACATAAATCATATTTTTTTAATAATTTATGTCCTCGTTGAAAAATCTCATATTCAGAGTAAAATATTTTTTAACAAGACTACTAATTTTACTTGATAAAATTCAAACTTAAAATTTTTGATTAGCTAGAAAAAATTAATGCGTAATTATCACTTTAAGACATAGACCATACTATTGCACGAAAAATATCTAAACTGCATATATCCATAACCAACAAACTTATAAAGATCAAAGATCATGATATAATTTTATCAAAAATTAATTCTAACTTTCCTCCTTTTAAAAATAGATCGTTTCAATTATTTGATAAATACTTTGGGAAATCCAAGATTTTGTTTGATTTGGAGTATAAATATTGTCTTCTTGATTCATGGTGCTTTTTTTTTATTTCCAATGACAGAAGAAACTGTAGAAGCACACAGCCAAGGCCCAAGAGAATGAGAAAGGATCATACGTATATTGCTTGATAGTTTCATCACTACACCAAGCGGCATTTAATTAGTGACAATTGCTTAATTGTTACTAAATATATATTTTTAACGACAATTAACACTCTTTTGTAAGTGTCTCAAAAGCCTAAAGCGACATTAGATCCAATAATAATTAATTAATGTCGATAAAGACTACACTATATATTAATGCGTATATTTTTACAGCTAAAAATTATTTTTGATAGAGCTTAGATACATCATCTATGCCTCTATTTATAATTCACTGATGTTATCACAAAATAGTGTTTGTGTTGCCTTCAAATATACGCCTATATATCTATCAGAATGTAGGTGATGTTTAAGTGATTTCAAATCCGTTGAGCTTAACTTAACAAATTACTTTCTCCGTTTAAAAAATTATGATCTAATTTTTTAGTATGTTTTAAAAAGTATGATTTTTTTCTTTTTTTTTTGGCAACACTTTAATTTCAATTTTTCACGTGACATGTTTAAGGCCACAAGATTAAATGACATTTTGGTACAATTGACATAATTTTAATTTAGAACATAAGATTAAAAAATCTTCTTTCTTTTCTTAAACTTCGTTCCAAGTCAAACTAGGTTTTTTTTTAAAAAAAACAAATGGAGTAATTTTTTAAAAGTATTTTAAAAAAGTCAAACTTTAGTAGCTTTAAAGTTAAAAAATAAAAAGTAGGAGAGTACTTATTTTTAACTTTTTTTAAATTTATTTTAAATTATTTTTAACTTTGTCAAACACTCTCAACCGCTAAAATAACTTACAAGTAAATTTGACCAACTTTAAAATCAATTCAGTTTGTTGTTGACTCTACCTCAAACACTTGATCTTGACATTGTGTGTTGCTTTTTGGGTGCCGAAGATATGCAGTTTGCACCCAAATATATTGAGTACCCTGTGTGGTTGCACTATAGCAAATATGATTGTTATCAACCTCTCTTACAATTAGGATTAATTAATTATCTTTACATTCAATAAATTTCACAATTAACATTTTAATGATAATCAAATATTTTTCTATCTCATCAATCTCCCATAATCTCCAACACTATCAGTATCTCTACCCTAACGCGCCCCACATCCTCCTCCAATCTTTGACAATGAACTTGCTACCGATAAATCGCCACACTTATGACATTTAGAGTGTGTTTGGAATGCTGGAAAATATTTTCTGGAAAATATTTTTCAATTTTCCCATGTTTGGTTGGACAAAAGTTTTGGAAAATGTCTTTTAAATCAACTCATTTTCCTCAAAATTAAGGAAAATGATTTCCCTTCAAAAATTAAGGAAAACATTTTCCAAAACTCTCCTCAAATTTCAAATTACATTTTTTTTTTGGAAAAACATCAATTTTAACAAAATATTTTCAATTCAAAATTTTATTTTTTCACCCGATCCCTGAACCCCCCACCCCCCGGCCATCCCCACCCCCCAACCCCACCCCTTCCCCAAAAAATTAATTTTGCTTTTTTAAAAATATTTTCAACTTCAAAAGTTTATTTTTAAACTCCTCCCCCCTTCCCCCCCTCCCACCCCCAACTCCCCAAAAAATTAATTTTGTTTTTGAAAAATACTATCAACTTCAAATTTTTATTTTTTCACTCCTCCCCCCCCTCCCCCCATTACCCCCACCCCACCACCACCACCACCCCCAAAAAATAATAATTTTGATTTTATAAATATTTTCAATTTAATAAATTATTTTTTACTCTAGTAAAAATAAAAGATGTCTCTCAAAAACATTTTTCATTCATAAATCAAACACTAAAAATCATTTCCGGAAAATATTTTCTACTCACCAACCAAACATGAGAAAATAAGTCCAAAATCTATTTATTTTCCAGAAAAACATTTTCTAGAAAAAACATTTTTCTCCATACCAAACACACCCTTAGTCACCACTAGGACCCGTCGTCAAGGAGGACATCACAAAGTGCGAGCCTAACCAGGTATCGATGCAACCTATATGAAATTCGTGGTTGCACTATGACAACAATCAAATTTCATCTCTAACGACTTGAGGGCCTTTTTCTTCAAACCATTATTAGTCGAAGGGACGAAAAAACAAAATTTTGGTGGTATCTGGCGAAGGTCCGTCGGATCTAGGAGCAACGAGCAATATCAACAAATCAAAAGTTGCAACATACTACCGCGCTGAGATGACTTGAACAGCCACAAACGTAATCAAAAAATTTTAATACATGGAGATTTACACATGTATTCGACACATTATTGATATATCTGATACACTTCCATTTTTATCAGTGTATGATTAAGTGTATTTATCTAATAAATGTATTAGAGATTTACGGAGTTTTTGGCTAAATTCATCCCTCAATTATAACTGAAATCTAATGTACATCCTTATATTATCTAGTAAGCAAAAAGCATTCTTATACTATTCAAAAAATAACACGAATCATCCTTTAGTCTATTTTTGTTAAGAAACTAATTGAACAAATAATTATTATTTGTTTTAATTTGATCATGTCTTAGCTACATCTAGAAGATCAATGTTACCCAAAAAAGAATAAGGATATGGATAAAAAATGAATATTTTATTCTCATAATTTAAATTTTGTGTGTTGTTAGTTTATATGTTTTTTTTTCATAATCAAGTAAATTGACTCGCAACAATACATAAGTTTTGAAATATTTATATAGTAGGATCCAATGATTTGAAAGATTATGCAAAAAAAAATCATTTTAAAAATATTATGTGCAACTATTTAGAGATTCTCTTTAATAAAAAATATATAGTACATATATACTATATAGACAATACAATTCACATTTTATACAATATATAAGAATGCTGGTAATTTAGTGAAATTATGTAGGCTTCTTGTTGTGAAAATTAAATAATAATTACTTTACTTGAAATTTTTGAAAATGGAGTTATATTTGGACAATTTTTTTACAAAGAATATCTAGAATTTGAATATATTTTGCCTGAATATTTTACTCCTCAATTTCAAAAAATAAAAAAAATCACCCAACTTGACTAGCTTATTCGTGTGTTCATATATTCATTCAACTTGACACTTTTTTTTTGTTGATGGCTTGAGTTTCTTAAAAAAATATACAAATAGGCAAGGATGTTTTTTGTTCATTTTTATAATACAAAAATGTACTTTAGATTTAGGTCATAATTGAAAGATAATTTTAGCCAAAACGTTATTAAAGATTTACGCATCTATCTTAATATTATGATATGTATTTGTTATGTTATTGCAATGTATCTGACTATTTTTGTATGTATCCGATCTATATGTATAATTTGTGTTTGATTATTATGTATTGTTAGTCATGTATATGTAGATACAGGGAATGAATACTAACTTTTATTTATCTCAGGCAGTGTGTTTATTTTGAGATATACTGTTATTTAAATTTTGTTAGAAATATGAAATGTACATTGTTTTAAAGTTCCTCCCATAAGGATGAAAAGGATTTCGAGATTTTGAAACTTTTAAGGAAGTTGTTATGCTACATATTTTCAAAAGTTTTAAAGGAGTGATTTATTTCACTAATTGAGCAATTTTGTCATGCTACATAAATAGACACACGTTTGTAATGTATCTAGCTATTGACATATCTCGAATACGTATATCTGAAAGAGGAAACTCAAAATTTAGAAAAATAAATTTGAATTTCTGAAAAGAAAAGTTGTTCACTTTGTTGTTGCTCGAAAATAAATGAAAAAATTAATTTTTTTTAATCTTTTTAAAATGTTGTTAGACTAGATATACTCAAAAAGTTATTAAAATAGTGATTTCATCCTTAAATTAAGCACTTCAGTTACGGTCCTTAATTAAACATGTATCTTGTTTTGTCAATTCCTCGATTAGATGTATCTCTTGAGTTAACATACATGTATCCAACCAACAAAATGAGGTACATGAAATAATATTTGAAACTACAATAAATACTAATAATTAGAATTTAAATTAGTGAGATTTATATTGTTTACTTTATTTGTACTCAATTGCTTCTGTCTTTTCTAAATTCCCTTTCATTAGTACTGGACAACTTGAAATGATTTAGATTCTACATTTCATCATAATGTACGATAAAATCTCTATATTCAAATTTGTTGATGATGGTTGCTCATTAAAATTCAAAAAATAAAATAAAATAGTGATGTCTTGTCGAATGGGCTAGCTTTGTTTGTTCTTAGATGTTTCTTGTCCGTCATCTTTTCTTTATACTTGGAGCTTCTCTTAATTTTGGCCAGAAAAGTCGAAAAATAAAAGTATATATGTTATTACCTAATTGGTATAGTTTAATCCTTGTAGGACATTAATTATGCAGATTTTTTAGCATATAATTTTTTTTCCATTTGGTGTTCCGAGTTCATGTTGGAGCACCGACTAAATCCTGATCATGGACTACAGAGCTCATTCAGGGGTGACTCTCCGACTAACTCCATATACCAGGCTCAAACCTAAGATCTCTGGTTAAGGATGAAACAATTTCACCACTGCATCACAACCCATGTTGATATTTATAATCAGTTCTTAAGAAAATGATTTATATTTAAAAATAATTCAATTTTAAATTTAATAAAAATATTTATAATTAATTACTAGCTATTGAATATGAGATGTTTAAAATCACAATTTTTAAATTTTTTATCCCCACACAAATATTGAGACATATTTAAGTCCACAAATTCCAAATATGAATTATATGTTATTGGTATAGTTTAATCCTTATAGTAAATTAATAATGCAATAGTTTTTTAGCTTATAATCAGTTCTTAATAAATTATTTATATTTGATTACAATTCAATTTCAAATTTTAATAAAAACTCTATAATTAATTACTAGCTATTGAATATGACATGTTTACAATCATTAACTTTTATAATTCTTATTCCCATACAAATATAGTGACATATTTAAGTCCACAAATTCCTAAAATATGAACTATATATTATTAGTATAGTTAATCCTTACAGCAAGTTAATTATGCAAATAGTTTTTTTAGCTTATAATCAGTTCTTAAGGAAATGATTTATATTTGAAAATAATTTCATTTTAAATTTTAAGTAAAAACTTTATAATTAATTACTATCTGTCGAATATGACATGTTTAAGATATAATTTTTAAAATTCTTATTCCCACACAAATATTACTGATGACATAGTTATAAAGTCCACAAATTCCAAAAAGATTTATTTTTCCTTTCTCAAGTTTCATGCATACTAGAACAATTGCGAAAATCATTTTTGACCTATTAAACTCTTCCTAACAATATGTGTGTAGGGTCTAGGGTGGATCTATAGGAAAAATGTTGATCCGAATTCTCTTGATAAAAAAAATACATTGTATATATAAGGTTTATTTTTTATTTTTCATGTATACATAGATTTGAATTGCTAAATACAAGATAAGAGGTTGAATTTACCTTGAGGTTTCAAGTTCAAATTTTAGGCACTATATTTTTATTTTTCGAACCTTTGGTAAATATCTTAAATCCGTCACTGATAGGGTCTATCAAAAACAGTCTATGTCTCTCAAGATAGAAATAATGACTTGTGTGTATACACTCTTCTCGAACTCTACTTGTAGCATTACAATACGAATATGTTATTGTTATAGTAATAAAATGTGAGTACATAATAATTGGTTAAAGAAAAAGGTGAAGTAATTCTAACTATGACACTACTATTTTTCTCTTACCATGTATCTGGAACTCAAATTGAAATCTCGATTAAATTTGAATCACACAATGCAGGGCTCATTTGGAGGTGACACTCCCAACATAATTTTCTTCATATACACCCAAAGTTTAAGCCCGATATCTCTCGTTAAGGATGAACCAATTTCATCATTGTAGCAGAGCAAAATTATGTTTGTAGAAACCCTATAGCACTTGTGGAATATGAGAGCATTGAAGGCAAATGGCACCAAAATCATGTATATATGATGTGATGTCTCTTTGCTTACCCAATATGTGTATGAGCAACATAATTGGCATTTGGCATATTCGGATTTTTCCTTTCTTTCACATGAAAACAGAAAGCTATTGTCATCAAAACAGATGCAAGAGCATTTCTACATTTATTTAAGCAACCTTTTTATTCATTTATTATTTTTTTTTAAAAAAATGCATTTGTTCAAGAGAGAATTCAACACATAGAAAGTCATAGACATGATAATTTGATGAAACTACTATATATATTAACTATATATTGTTAAACGCACAGGAAAAATTAATTAAGAAGAAATGTTGAAATTTAATTCTTGGGAGAATCTACAAACATCTACTATGATTTCCTTCTATATATCAATATCAATTATGGATCTAATAGCTATGGTGTTGAATACCTTTTGCAATATACTTTCTTTGTCCAACAATAGTACTTGTCAATTACTGATTTGACACATGTCTTACAAAATAATAAATAATAGGGATAATATTAGCATATTACCTTACCTTTTGAATATATTAAATTAATGTTTCGGGAAATATATTAAATATTGAATAGTATTTAATATCAAAGATAGTATAGGCAGAAAAAGATAAGTTAATCTCTTGATTTTCCAAACTGAATAAATATTTTTAATATAATGGATAAGTAAAAATTGACGGAGGAAATATATGTCAAAACAAGAAGATAGATACCATATCAAATTATTCTTTCTCATAAGTATTGTCAATTTTATGACGTGTATGAATGAGAAGACTCTGATCGTATTATAAATTTGACAAAACCATTTGATTATTTAAACAGGACCTAAGTTTCTAACAAGTTAGAAACCTAAATTGATTTGTGATTACAAGATTACATAAAAAAAAGTGTTGCTACATCAACACATAGGTCCTATAATTATGTGCATAACATACATGTTATAGCTTATTTTTTTGAACCATTAGAATTCTTTGGTAGGTCAATTCAATAACTTATTTTGTGATATTGATGTAATTCAAATAGATACAAAGTCCCTTTTTCTTGGTTGGGGTAAAAAAGAAAAGAAAGTTTGGCTGATAATCTTAATTTGAAATATAATATGGTTGCTTTTGCTTGTCTATTTCTTTGAAATTGATTTGTTCCTTTAGAGCCGTTCACAATTTTTCAAGGTCCAAAATCCTTCTTTTCTTTTCTATTTTATTTTAATTAATTCTCTTATAAAAGGAGAGAATTTTTTTTCCCGCTAAATGACATTGCACAAGCATATGCACAATTTTGAATCTTCCATCCTAATACATACATACATATATCTTTTAAAAATGTCATGTGTCATGCTTAATTTTCCATTCTGACCTTTGTGACATTTGCATTTGGAGTGCATTACTTTTACATTGAAGTGTACTCATCAATGTAGCATCTGTTTTGTCCATTGATGGCACTTGTAGCTCCTTACTCTATTTCACTCTTTATTCTATCATTATACCTCGTAATACATGTAATTTAACACCATTTATCTATTTAATTTACTAGTATTTCATTATTTTTCTAGTTTTTGCAAGGAATAATTTCTCATTTATAAATAGTAATGGTCTTAACAAGCAATTTCGGTTCAACGATACCCAGTGCAAGAGATGGATGGGTAAAATAATTTTCTACTTATATCTTCTCAATATTTTTATGTGCTAACTGAAAAGAATGTCACAGGGTTATTTTCTCAACCTCGTGGGACAGCAAGTGAAGGCTTGCACAGCTCTACAAATGCTCAATCCTAACACACAACAATCGCACAAAGGTGCAGCAACAAGACAGTCAAAACAGTCCACACAAAACAGGCAAACAAAAGGCAAAATCGGAAGGCCAAAGTTGGGAGGCAAGTGCCAATTTTCTGATATATATTTCTCTAAGTCTTTACAAGAGTGAAGTCCCTAAAAACTCCATACAAGCTGCATCTAAGTAAGCCAAAACGTGTAGGAACAAAGTCCCGAAAGAAAAGCTAAAAAGGGAAACCTTTACAAAGGTTAAAAATAGGTAAGAAAGCTTTCTACTTTATTTCCTAAAATAGAAACTGTCCTATCAGCTTTTGTCCCTTGCCTTGGGGGACGTTTTGGCTGGCATGGGCTAGCATTAATTGCTCATCCTAGTCTCCAAGCAACCTCCAAAGGTTGAACTGAAATTGGCACACCGTTCCAGACCCTCCGTATCGCGATATGACTCCGCTACATTCCTGAAAGTGTTGGAATTGCTGGAATTTAATGTAACGCCTTGCGGGGCAGTACACGCTCCCCCACCTGATTTGGCAACGACCCCGACGCCAAACAGCTGCAAGTAATTATGGACCTTGTCGCGAAATTGCCACAAGTCCTCATACTTCTCCCACGTTGCCTCCTCCGGTGATGTCCCTTTCCAATGCACAAGGAACTGTGAGCTTGAGTTGTTTCAGCCTTTGCCACGAATCAGCTGATGATCGATAATTGCTTCGATCTGTTTGTCCACGGCTGACGGAGTGATAAAAATTCGAGCTCTCCAAGACTGCCCCCGCTTTTTGTCTTCCACGTCTTCAAAGTATGGTTTCAGTTGGCTAGCGTGGAAGACTGGATATATCTTCAAGTGATGGGGCATATCGACCCGATACGAAATTTTGCCAGCCTTGGCAATAATCTCGAAAGGGCCCTCATATTTGCGAATCAAACTTTGACTCACACTTCGCAGCGAT
Organism: Solanum sitiens; assembly: GCA_016801875.1. NCBI lineage: Eukaryota > Viridiplantae > Streptophyta > Magnoliopsida > Solanales > Solanaceae > Solanum > Solanum sitiens. The sequence goes on from JABWTJ010000278.1 coordinate 184,491, forward strand.
TTGAACTACCTAGGATTGAGCTTCACCATAACTCGATCTCCAATTCGATAGTCGACTGGACGCCACTTTCGATCAGCAAATTTCTTCATTTTCCCGGCTGTCTTATCAAGGTATGATCGTGCAAGGTCAATCTGCTCCTCCCAAGCTTTCGCCATATGATAGGCACCCGGACTCTTCAAACCGGCGTCAACGGGCAAAGACTGTGGCGTGTTAGGCTGCTGCCCCGCTGCCAATTCAAAAGGACTCCTTCCCGTTGCTTTGCTCCGCTGTAAATTGTACGAACACTGGACAGTATCAAGCAGTTTGGCCCAGTATTTTTGATTCGCACTAACATAGTGCCGTCAATAGCATTCCAAGAGCACGTTAATACGCTCAGTTTTCCTAATCGTCTGTGGATAAAAACTGGTCGAAAAATGTCATTCCGACCCCAATAAGCTAAACAAATCCCTCCAGAATGCACCGATGAATTGAGGGTCTCGATCATTGATGATGTGCTTGGGTATGCCCCAATGCTTGACGACGTCGCGCAGAAAAATACGGTTGCTTCCTTGGCTTTGAAATTGACCATCGTGGCAGTGAAAGTCGCATACTTTGAGAAGCGATCAACCACGACCATAGTGGTTCCAAACCCTTCTGAGTTCGGTAAACACGTAATGAAGTCCATAGTGACGCTGTCTCAAGGATTTTCAGCGATGGGCAGCGGCTCAAGCAGTCCACCCGGCACCTTCGTCTCGACCTTGTCTTGTTGACAAATAAGACAAGTACGCACATACACTTCGATGTCGTCTCGCATCCGAGGCCAATTATATGAAGTCTCTAGCAAGGCCAAAGTTCTCTTCTGTCCGGGAAAACCAACTCATGCAATATCGTGGCCCTTTTTTATCAACGTACGCCGAAGATTGGCCACTTCGGGACGTACACACGTTTGCCCATAGTATAGAGCAGACCACTCTCTTCCCAAAATTTCTTCGTCCTGCCCTGCTGGGCCAAGACGAGAAGCTGTTTTGCCACGGGATCATGCTGCATGCCTTCCCTTATATCATCAGCAATGGTGCTGCAACTCGAACACACGATCGCAGCCAAGGCAGCCTTGCGAATAAGCGCGTCGGCTACAACATTAGCCTTTCCCGGCTTATACTCGAAGGTGAAATTAAACTCAGCCAAAAAGTCCTACCAACGTGCTTGCTTGCCAGTCAATTTCTTTTAAGACTGAAAGTAAGTCGCCGCGACGTTGTCCGTCTTAACGACAAAGTGAGCACCCAATACATAATGATGCCAACTTCTTAGACAATGAACTACGGCCGTCTTCTCCCTTTCATGAGCAAAATACGCCGCTCTGCATCATTCAATTTTCTGCTTTCAAACGCTATCGGGTGACCCTCTTGCATTAGGACGCCACCAATAGCAAAGTCCGAAGCATCGGTATGAACCTCAAATGCCTTAGTGAAATCAGGCAGCGCCAAGACCGGCTCCTCCGTAATTGCTGCCTTAAGCTTCTTGAAGGCAGTTTGACAAGTATCAGTCCACTCCCACTCACGATTCTTTTTCAATAAATCAATGAGTGGAGTAATAATAGCTGAGTAGCTAAAAAATGAAACACCGATAATAGTTGGCGAGGCCAAGGAAGGACCGCAACTCGGGTACCTTCGTTGGAGCCTCCCAATTTTGAATTGCCTCCACCTTGTCTCCGTCCATCCTTATCTCACCATTACTGATCGTGTGTCCAAGGAACTGGACAGTAGGCTGGGCAAAACTGCACTTCTCTCGCTTCACGCACAAGTCGTTGTCACGCAATACTTTGAACACCTTGCAGAAGTGTTCCACATGATCCTCCATGTTGTTGCTATAGACGACAATGTCGTCCAAGTAGATGACCACAAACTGATCCAAGTAAGGATGGAACAACTTGTTCATCAATGTACAGAACGTCGCCTGTGCATTCGTCAAGCCAAAGGGCATGACCAGCCACTTAAAAGCACCATAACGAGTCACATAAGTTGTCTTTGGTTCATCACCTTCGGTAATCCAAACTTGGTAATAACCTTTCTCAAATCCATCTTCGTGAACACCTTAGTCTGTCCCAAACGATCAAATAAGTCAGCAATTAATGGAATAGGGTATTTGTTCTTCACCGTGACCTTGTTGAGGGCCCGGTAATTGATACACAAACGCAGCGTCCCCTTCTTCTTCTTTTGGAATAAAACAGGCGCACCAAATGACGCGTTGGACGACCTGATATATCCCGAATCCAGTAACTCCTTGAGTTGTTTCCTCAGCTCCTCCAGTTCCGGGGGCGCCATACGATAAGGCGTCATGAAAGGCGTCTTTGCCCAGGAATCAGTTCAATCAGGTGATCAACTTCCTTTTGGGGTGGCAACCGTTGGGGAAGTTCTTCCGGCATCACATCCTTGTTGTCACAAAGGACTTGCTCAATGCAAGGAGGCAAAGGTACTGCCTCAGAAGAGCCTTCGACGCCTCCAACAAGGGCAGCAAAAGGTTAGTTCACCTCTCTTAAAACCCTTAACGATCTGCATCGCCGACAAGTGCATCCCATTTTGTGGTACCCAAATAAGGGATACCACGCATGAAACTCCGGCATCGCTGATGTGCAGCTGGTTTTGATGCGAAAAAATAAACGCGTTAACCTCGTACGGAAAGTCCAGCCCCAAAATAATATCGAACACGTTCATAGGTGCAATGGTGAAGTCGGTCAACCCCGTCCAACCTCCTAAATCGATGGGGACTTTAGGAGCGAAACCATGGACAGAAGTGGGGATGGCATTGACCGTCTTCAACATAGTGTTACTATCAACATAAGTCAAGCCAATGTCCTTGGCCTTCTGCTCCGTCACAAAATTGTGAGTCGCACCCGTGTCCACCATAATCCGCACGTCTTTGCCATTCAACCTAGCATTGACGAACAGTGATTCGCGCGGCCTTACACTTGTCGGCTGAGCAGCTAACGCAGCAAATGATATATGATTGAACAACGCCATGTGATTGAACATACCAACAACTACGTCTTTCCCTTTGTCCGTCCCACTGTTCTGCCCACCTTGCTCCTCGGACGGCCCTCCGATTTGCGTCGCAGCCTTCTCTTGCTGCTTTTGGGCAGCCACCATGGCACTCATTTTACTCAAAGACGGCCGGTAATGGGCAGCATGAGTTGTTTCACTATAAATATAACAACCTTAACGATGAGGAGCGCCTTTCTTGCGGTCCTCATAATTCTTGCGGAAATTAGAGAGTTGGTTACGGTTGTTACCTCTAGTGTCGCTGCCTCGGTTTGGTGCGGGTATGCCTTTGCTCCTGTTTTTGTCAACCTTGGGAGGAACAGTTTTTCTCCGATTGTCCCTCTCCTTCGCTGCATCAGCTCGAAAATCAGTGAGCGATTCTGCTATTACTGTCGCTTCGTCCACGTCGTAGACTTGACACCTTTGGAGTTCTTGTTTGGCCCAATTTTGGAGGTCATCCAAGAAGTAAAACAGCAAGTCATCACTTCTTAAACTTGGAATATGGAGGGTCAACTTCGTGAACTCTTTCACATAGTCCCGAATAGAGGAAGTTTGTTTCAACTCCCTCAATCTCCGACGGGCCTCATGGACAACGTTCTACGGGTAAAACTGACACTTAAGCTCTTCCTTGAACTACTCCCAGTTGTCAATAACAGAATCCTCCCTGTCCATGTCCGCCTTCTTTCTACGCCACCACAACATTGTTGTATCGGTCAAGTACATAGCTGTTGTCCTTATTTTGGCAGCCTCATTGTGCATATTCACATGCTTAAAATAGGCATCCATTTGCCACAGAAAGTTCTCAACGTCTTAAGCACTCCTTTCCCCACGAAATTCCTTGGGTTTGGGAGCCTCAATACGTGTCTCACGTACAGTCACGGGAGCAGCAACTCCCACCTCGACAGTCTCATCAACCTGCCGTTTCAGGCATTCCAACTCTATATGAAGAGAAGAGAGAGCCTCGGTGAGCTCTAGTTCGAGGTTGGTCAAACCTTCTTTGTGAACTTCCTCAAGCTCAACCAGGTTGTTCTTCACATCATCCAAACCTTCAAGAGCTACAGATTCAAGAGAATTGAATTGTTCTCAACAACAACAATACGCCTATTTAGGGCCGACAACCCCGCCTCAACTCCGATAATCTTTTCGTTGAGTTGGCTGGTGTCCGACCCTTCCCCTCTTCCCCAACCACTTTACCACTAACAGAAGGGTTACAAAAAGGGTCTCTTACCGTGCTTTTATCACGTTTCTTGGCAAGGTCCCTCCTAACTTCCAGCTCCTTCTCTTGGATAGTCTCCTCGTTCTGTTGGACTTTGACGTCATGCTTAACCGAAGCTCTGATACCATTTGTCATGGGGCTATTTTCTCAACCTCATGGGACAACAAGTAAAGGCTTTCACATCTCTAAAAATGCTCAATCCTAACACACAACAACCGCACAAATGTGCAGTAACAAGACAGTCAAAATAGGCAAACAAAAGGAAAAATCAAAAGGCCAAAGTTGGAAGGCAAGTGCCAATTTTTTGATATATATTTCTCTAAATCTTTATAAGAGTGGAGTCCCTAAAAACTCCATACAAGCTGCATATAAGCAAGCCAAAACCTGTAGGAACAAAGTCCCAAAAGAAAAGCTAAAAAGGGAAACCTTTACAAAAGTTAAAAGTAGATAAGAAAGGTTTCTACTTTATTTCCTAAAATGGAAACTGTCCTATCAGCTTTTGTCCCTTGCCTTGGGGAACGTTTTGGCTGGCATGGGTGAGCATTAATAGCTCATCATAGTCTCCAAGCAACCTCCAAAGGTTGGACTAAAATTGGCACGTCGTTCCAGATCCTCCGTATCGCGATATGACTCCGCTACTCCAAAGAAGAAATGTTGAAATTTAATTCTTGGGAGAATCTACAAACATCTACAATGGTTTTCTTTTATATATCAATATCAATTTTGGATCTAATAGCTATGGTGTTGAATACCTTCCTTTGTCCAACAATAGTACTTGTCAATTACTGATTTGACACATGTCTTACGAAATAATAAATAATAGGGATAATATTAGCATATTACCTTACCTTTTGAATATATTAAATTAATGTTTCGAGAAATATATTAAATATTGAATAGTATTTAATATCAAAGATAGTATAGGAAGAAAAAGATAAGTTACTCTCTTGATTTTCCAAACTAAATAAATATTTTTAATATAATGGATAAGTAAAAATTGACGGAGGAAATATATGTCAAAACAAGAAGATAGATACCATGTCGAATTATTCTTTCTCATAAGTATTTTCAATTTTATGACGTGTATGAATGAGAAGACTCTGATCGTATTACAAATTTGACAAAACCATTTGATTATTTAAACAGGACCAAAGTTTCTAACAAGTTAGAAAACTAAATTGATTTGTGATTACAAGATTACATAAAAAAGGTGTTGCTACATCAACACATAGGTCCTATAATTATGTGCATAACATACATGTTATAGCTTATTTTTTTGAACCATTAGAATTCTTTGGTAGGTCAATTCAACAACTTATTTTTTGATATTGATGTAATTCAAATAGATACAAAGTCCCTTTTTCTTGGTGGGGGTAAAAAAGAAAAGAAAGTTTGGCTGATAATCTTACTTTGAAATATAATATGGTTGCTTTTGCTTGTCTATTTCTTTGAAATTGAATTGTTTCTTTAGAGCCATTCACAATTTTTCAAGGTCCAAAATCCTTCTTTTCTTTTCTATTTTATTTTAATTAATTCTCTTATAAAAGGAGAGAATTTGTTTTTCCGCTAAATGACATTGCACAAGCATATGCACAATTTTGAATCTTCCATCCTAATACATACATACATATATCTTTTAAAAATGTCATGTGTCATGCTTAATTTTCCATTCTGACCTTTGTGACATTTGCATTTGGAGTGCATTACTTTTACATTGAAGTGTACTCATCAATGTAGCATCTGTTTTGTCCATTGATGGCACTTGTAGCTCCTTACTCTATTTCACTCTTTATTCTATCATTATACCTCGTAATACATGTAATTTAACACCATTTATCTATTTAATTTACTAGTATTTCATTATTTTTCTAGTTTTTGCAAGTAATAATTTCTCATTTGTAAATAGTAATGGTCTTAACAAGCAATTTCGGTTCAACGATACCCAGTGCAAGAGATGGATGGGTAAAATAATTTTCTACTTATGTATTCTCAATATTTTTATGTGCTAAGTGGAAAGAATCCTCATAAAGTTGACAACACCTTCATAAAAGATGATGACCTTATTTCTCTTCAAGAAAAAATAAAAAAGTACAATGATAATTTTTGCAAGTATCTGTATTGTATTCTTAATTGGTTACCTGCTCTCTTCTACTAATTTTTGAATGCTTACTTGTATCACATTAACAATCGTTATGTGGGAATCATTTGTGAAGCCGAAATCACAAAAAGACATCATTTTCAAGTTGTAAAAAAAAAATTGATTTATTAAAATTAGTTCACACTGTTTTGTAAACTTTAAGAGCTTTAACTCGTGGAGGAAATAAATATGTTAATAATGTATCATGATTTACTTGTATAAAATATTCACATTTGAAATGTTCTAAGTATAAAACAATTAAAAAACTATACTTAGTAAGAGGTTCATGTCTCTACTTTTGAGAAGGTGTTAGCACTTAAAATTTAACTACCATGCATTTATCTAACAATTTAACTAGAAACATTGACTTAACTTATTGGAAAAATTCAAAGTAAATTGGGGAACTTACATAAATATACTATAATAAAAAATATTTACCATTTATAGCAATAATAATTTTTTTCCACTTGATCAGTTTTAATTTATTTATAATATAAGTTTAATACATATTACAAAGAACAATTTATTATTCACATATAATACAAGTTTTAATGATGGGTAATAGTTTTTCACACATTTTAATACATTTATAATATAATGTGTCAAATTTTTACCAAACAAACATAATATATTTCAAAAAATAATTATAATTCATATATATTGTATATATAATTCACTTTTAATTCATATTGCAGATTTTACATATATTGCTATAAATGATAATAAATAAAAAATATCGCTAAAATCAGTAATTATTTATTAAAATATACCAATTTATGTAATTTTTCCTATAATAAAAGAATATTTACATTTATAGTAATAATAATTTTTTTTTCACTTGAATAGTTTTAATTCATTTTTAAAGTCATTTTGAGGAAAAGTTTAACTTTGAAATGATTCTGAAATGTTTGAAAATGAACCAGACTGAGTCAAAATTGTATGAAAATTTGTTGAATGAAGTAAATCATGATAAAACAGAGGTGATTCATTTTAAGGGAAATTTGATTAACCTAATGTAAAAGTTAAAGTGAGAATCAAATAAATTACAATTAAATAGTTAAAAAATAAAGAGAATCATAGTTTTAATTTAAAATTGCAATCTATCCCTATTTAGTTTGTAGTTACATTAATCCCTGAAAAAGTAAAACAAATCGGATACATAATATGTAGCTCGAATATATTAAAAACTAACTCGGATACATTATAAAATAAATCGAATACATAATATGTAGCTCAGATACATTAAAACTAACTCGAATACATTATAAAATAAATCGGATACATAATATGTAGCTCGAATACATTAAAAACTAGCTCGGATACATTACAAAATAATTTAGAATTACGAGAGAAATAAGGGATTTAGAGGTTTTTAGAAGATGAAGAAAATATTAGAAAGGGAAACTTACGTGGTTAAATAAATTTATACTACTTAATTACTCATCATAGCTATAGTTTGCTGTAGTTACCACTCACGACTAACATTATACGTTAATTATGTCGTCTGACTTCAAGTTTGTATAATTAGCCATATTTGTATATGTATAACTCGCCAGAATATACAAATACATATGTATAATTTACAATTATCTAATCAATATACATATACAATTCACCTCTCTCCCACTCTCTGCCCTCTCTCGATTGCCTCTCTCCTCCCTCTCCCAATCTCGCTCGCCTCTCTCCTCTCTCTTACAATCTCGCTTGCCATTTATACAAATCATATGTATAATATACAATTATCTAACCAATATACATATACAATTCATCTCTCTCTCACTCTCTGCCCTCTCTCACATACCTCTCTCCTCCCTCTCCTAATCTCGCTCGCCTCTCTCCTCTCTCTCTCCCAAGCTCGCTTGCCATATATACATATACATATGTATAATATACAATTATCTAACCAATATACATATACAACTCAACTCTCTCCCACTTTTTGCCCTCTCTCTCTCCCAGTCTCGTCTCTCCTCCCTATAACATGTAGCTACGAATTGTAATTATCAAACTATAACTATGGAGAGTAATTAGGCTATTTTGTAGTGGCTATATGTGAAAGTTCCCCTATTAGAAATAAGGGAAACATAAGATATGTATTTCAATAATTTTTTCATATAAAATGAAGGCCCAAATTTAATTTCTATTCGCCTGGGTTAGAATTTGGGCCTTAAGCTGCTGATTGGGCTTTTGGCCCATTTTGGCTATGTATATACGGAATGTATATCAGGTGTATATTATTAGCATATACTGTATATAGGCTCGTATATCGTCTCTGTTTCCTATATATTTGCTTCCATTTCATGGATATCAGCTTTCTTTTTCTCGAATAGGAATAATGTTGACTTAGAGAATATTGGGCCTCAACCCAACAAAGAAAATGCAACTGATGGAGACTTGAGTCCAAATGGTCTTAATACATACTATTCTTTCAATTAATGCATATCAAAATGGTGGATGATACTTCAAATTTAAAGCTTGATGACAAACCAAACATTAACAAATATGGGTTAACCTAACTGATGCATCAAACATGCATAAGTCAAGAGAAAGCTAATATGATTCGAAAACTAAACTTTAAGCAATCAAAATTAAGGGAATTGAGGTTTAAAATAAAATTAAAAATTTGAAATGAAGCTAAAATTAGGATTAGAAAGTGGGAAGGAAAAGAATTACCTCTGAATTAGCTTGAAAGGACCAGAAATGAGTAATAACACCTATTCTTGAGCTCTCTTTCAATAATGACTTTTTGAGGAAATAAAGAAGATTAAGGGAATTTTACACCAGCGATGGCCTCTACCGCTTAAGCGGTCAAGGGTCACTTAAGCGGTCAAAACGCGATCAAACCCTAGATGGCCTACCACCGGTAAAGCGGCCTGGAAGCCGCTAAAATGACATTTAAGACTTAACAAAATTGACGAAACAACTAATAAAGGTTGTCTCGATTAAATATTGATCCAAGTCAACACTTGCAAGAAAAAAAATTCAACAAACGCAAAACTCTACATAATCATCCTGATCACTTTGATATCCAAACCAAAGATCGTTTTATGTCAAACTAGGCATTTTAGAACTAACGATGGAATTCTCATCCAAATGCATTTATTGAGAATGTTGACCAAAGTAAAATATTTGTCGAACTTTTAAAAATTTCTTTCTTAATGACTCAAACTCACACCGACAACCTTGTGACCCAAACAAAGTATGTCACTACCTCAAAATTTACCTTTACGATTCAATCGAACTGACATATATCTCAAACGACATTAGATTCTCTAGGACCAAAGTCCAGGAGAAAACACACTCAACTCTCTCCTGACCACCTCGAAAAGTGTGTCACCCATTCCAACACACGACATATATTGTATAGAAGCTACGGTAAGGATAAAAATAATATAATATACACAAGAACTAGAAAATGAACATGAGGCTCATTACAATTTTTTTTCAGTTTTTTTTTTAAAAAAAGGACGCTGACTAAAATTTTCTCACACACCGTTTTGGCTTTAGTTCCTAAGATAGACTCCCCTATTAAGTTCACTAATCTTAGACCGAGAAGTCTTAGTAATTTTTCTTGTAAGATAATCACTAAGATTTTATCCAAAAGGCTCAATCCACTTCTCCCTTACGTGATCTCGGAAAATCAAAGTGATTTCTTAAAAGGTTGACTTATTACAGAACATATATTGCTTACTCTAATTAAAAGACCGTAAAGTGAAGAAGACCTATGTATCAGTATAATATCTTGAGCACATATTAGCTCGATTTTATTGACAGATTGAAGGGAAATTGCTCGAGGCATAAAAATTAAGAACCTAGGTGGCAATGTGATGATGCTTAACCATGACATTGTTGGGATATATACTATTAGCCATACGTTAAAATATAATATTTATTACAGAATAAATATCTATTCAGTTTTAATTGATCATATATTCGTTTAAGGTGTCTATTTACTAATATAGTTAATGATTTAGTGTGTAGAGTTTTAGCTTATACATAAAGGATTAAATCATCAGTTCTTATAAGTATTAAGTTTTTTGTTCATAATCTAGGATGAAAATTGGACATGTCATCGGGTACGATTGTAGCACAAGATTAGATGTAATTTATCTTGATTATGGGAAGGGTATAGTTCAAACTTCTTGTGTTTGTACATTTTGTATGTATTGAACGGGACCGAGTAAAGATAGTTGTTTTAGACTGACTGATAAAAACATATTCTCTAACCTATTAAATGTACTTATATTCTTAATCCTGATATAACTATTATGATCTGTATATATTAATTATCGTTTAGATTTACTTAAAGATGAGATTCTGAGATGGGTCAATATACCTGCTAAGTTGGATGATAATAATATATATTGGTGACACAATAAGTTAGTTGATGAAATCCGTGTCTCGTTATAGATATTGATTGATATGCCCTTTTGAGAAACTTATAAGTTTCATTATATCAAACCTTGCAAGTGAATTTATGAATCTGACACATGAAATAAGTTAAATAGTGCTCTAAAGAAAATTAATCATTAAGTTAAATTCTTCAGTAATTTAATTTATTAGTATTGAAATCTTAACATGGGGAATTACATAAGTGTTTAATGGGGAATTACGAAATATAAATTAAGAAGTGCAATTACGAATTTTTAGTGAAATGATTTGTAATTTATTATGGTAAGAATAATTCAAATTAATTATTTGGAATTATTTCTACAATAGAAAACCTCAGTAATTAATTGTGTGGTCCCTCCAGTGCCCATATTTAACTAGAACTCAACCTATTTCTAAAGAGAAAAGGGGAGACAGACACAAATTTTCTTATAAAAAGAAAACAAGCGTGTATTTTTTTGAGAAAAAAAGAAAAACAACGTGAATTTTATTCTCCTCTTTGAATCGGGAAGAAATCTCTATAATTAGGGATTCTTCTAAACCTAGAAAGATGATTAGTTTTCTATCATACTTGCCCACCCAAGTATTGAGAGAGTTCAGATGTGACTTGGGATCACTCTATAAGACCATATCTATTGTTATCTTGTAGATTTGTTTGAAGGTCTGTCTATCATGTAGATTCACTTGAAGGTATCTGTTCACGCTTCAAAAGGTATTTATCGAATTAAATTTTAATATGTTTATGTGTTCTAGCATGATTATGTGTTCTAGCGTATACGATCATTGATTATCTATTATTCAGGTAAGAAGTAAAGATCCTGATATACTTCCACTGTGCATACATGTTTTCCAACAGACATGACTGTTGACATCCAATTTTGGCCTAACATTTACAAAATTCGTGACTTTATTCATTTAATAGTTCAAAATATTTTTTTTAATAATTTTAATTAAGTTTATCGATAACTATCCTTATTTGTCAAAATTTAAAAAATTTTATTAGTTAATTTTAAAGTTACATTTTTACATATCATTAGTTACGTTCATTATGTTTATATATATATATATATATATATATTCATTTTATTCGTTATATTTGTTAATATTCATTTTTATATTTTACACAATCTAAAAAATCATTTAAATATTACGGGTGAGTTTTATACGGAGTTTGATCAATAGTTTTGGGCCATAATCCCGAGCCCATAATTTGAGTCCATTGAATAATAATTCACCATTTAAATAACAATTAGGTCAAAAGCTAAGGGTGGTAAATTTATTTTAGGGTTGTAAAAAATTTCAGATTCTTATCCACAAAATGAATTTCACTAGTCAATAATTTTTTTCGGCTGCCACCACCTCGGAATCCGACGAAGTTCCGGCAATACAAAATCCCAAGCCAAAAGTCCAAGCTTCCTTTTTCTCTTTCCCGTTGCTGCAAGCAGATCGGAAACAACCACCCCTCAACCCAATAGACCCCCCCAAAACCAGTCCCGAAACTGTCAAACCTCTCCGTTTTCCCGTTTCCATTTTGGGCAACAAACAAATACCAAGAGAACAATAACCAAATGACCACCCCAAAACCCCATTACCAACCCCTTCAAACCACCGGAACCCCACCAGAAAACAACCCAAATGATCTCCTTTCTCCAAAAAAAAGACCCTCTCTATTTTGCAAACTATTAGACTTCAAAATTAGTCGTTAATGTCATTCAAAACAGAGCAACCAGAAGTTCCAATGAGCAACAAAATCAGAAATCAACACCAAGCATCGACACTTACCACAAACTCCGGCGAGACTAGACCCCTTTCCCTTCACGATTTTGTTGTTTTGCAGGTGTATCAGCTTCGAACTCCATCGCCGGCAAACAACAATCAGAAATGAAACAAAACCAAAACTCCATGAATAACAACCTCCGATTACAACCTGAAGTCTCCGAATCTTGATGGACTATTTCATTTTCGGTGAAGTTAATTTCTCCATTGTTATTTCCTATATTTTGTTTTGATTTGGAATTAGTTTTGTATGTTACTCGTCCATTCTTGTCCTCTCTGTTATGTTTAAATGTGTTCATATTTTAGATTAAAAAGAATGAGAAACAAACAAAAAAAATTGTGTTAAAATCATTTGCTGAAAATTTTGTGTAGTGCTATGGTCAATGTTATTATTTTATTGTCTTTTCACACCATTTCTAGCTACTGCTATTATTATTTTCTCCTGTCTAGTCTTTTATTTTATTTTTTATGAATATTATGGTTATTATTGTTTTCGTTCAAATGGTTTATTAGCTGTTTTAATTTTGTTAACATATTTATCCTTTTTATATAGGCTGCTATTGATTTATATTATTGTTTGGACTTTTGTTATTTTTATTATTGTTTATTTATTTTTATGTTGATAGTTGTTTGGAAAATCCATTTTGTTGAATTTTTTATGATTGTTGTTATTGTGGTTCGTGTTATTGATATTTTATTATTTTACTTCTTAATATTTGTTTAATTTCGTTACAAGTTTAAATTGGCCAATGAGAAAATCTCTCTATCGGTTTTGGAGGCCTCCACATTATAAAAGACGGAAATAAAGTTAAATTTATATTAATTACTTGTTAAAATTAGCCGATGAAGAAATTATCGTCGATTTTAAGACTTCCCATGTTAATAAGACGAATTTCTTTTTTTTTAAAGTTATTATTTGATTTATTCATTTTTACTCATATTTATTTAGTACTCACATTTTTACTAAGTGACTTTACAAGTACACAGAGTTGCTTTTCCAATAAAGTTATTCGAATTAAATTTGAATGATATTTTTTATGCATTATTTTGTATATATTGACGTTAGGCAAACCTTAGGCCGATTCTTACATTATTATTTTATTTTATTACTTTTCTATATTGTATGTTTGCTTTACTTGTATATAGTTTTATTTTCTCCTCAATTTAAAAAAAAATGAATTCACTCGGGACCCACAATTATGGATTTCGAAGGGTGCCTAACACCTTCCCTTCTGAATAACCAGAACCTTTACCTAGAATCTAACGTTTTCGTAGATCACTTAATTGGTTTCCTAGTTTTCCTAAAATTAGGTGGCGACTCCTTTAAAATTCGTTTATTTTTAAAAAATTCTTTAAAATTGAGTTAAATAATTATTTTTTGAGTCACCACGACGTTTCTCCCTATTTGAACAGAGTAGGATTGTAAATAATGACTAAAACTTATGATGAAGTGTCATGGTCTTTCATTTGTGTAGTTTTAAAGAAACTTGATTTTAGCATGAATATTATTAATTTGTTCATGGGTACCATCGACAATGTTTGGTACTCAATCATTATTAATGGAGATATAAATGGTTTCTTCACATTCTCCCGAGGTTTAAAATAGGCATAATACATATATTAGATTCTAAATTTGGCTTCAAATTTTAACTTTGACCTCAAACTTTCATAGTGCACAAATAGGCACTTTAACTGTCCTATCTTTCAATAAATAAACACGCGATTTTTGGAGCCAAAGTGCGTGAAATGCAAACGCTTCCACGTGTATTAGTGAGCCAATCAGTGGTTGCCAACTAATTAAACATTTTACACGTCTTTTTTTAAAAAAAATATCTTAAAACGTCATTTTGAAACTAAAAAAAATTAAATTAATTTTAATTAATATAAAAGAGATTCATTAAGGGTAGAATTGTCATTTCAGCATTTTTTTTTACCGTTGTGGGCCTCGAAAATTACCCCTCACTCGCGCATAATGCGTGCATTTCACGCATTTTGCCAGGTAGGAATCGCGTGTTTATTTATTGAAAGATAGGATAGTTAAAGTGTCTATTTGTGCACTATGAAAGTTTGAGGTCAAAGTTAAAATTTGAAACCAAGTTTAGGGTCCAATATATGTATTACGCCTTTAAAATAAAGTGACCTTCTGAGTAACATCGTGAAAATTTCTAAGTTAAGGTCCAAACTATTCTTCATTTGTGTGTAAGGTCGTATTGGGTAATTCTTAAATTTTTCTAAGGTGTCAAGGTCATTTCTTTATGGTAGAAATGGATTTGAATGTGAATTGAGGTGCCGCTTGGTTACGATCAAGGGGGTATGTTATTAAGGTCCGTTTGTATTTTATTTATGTATAAATAGTTGCATTAATTTTACTATGTTTGATAGATGTTTTATATTAGATGAAAAAATCGATATAACTTATACCATGTTTGGTTGGTAGGGTTTCAAATGTCATATAAAAGGTTATTCATGTATTAATTTTATGAGGTGTTTGGTTGTTTTTTTTATACTCTTACATAATTAATACTCACATCACTTATGAGGGAATCTATGTATAAGTTATGCACGGTAGAAAGTGAAATAAATTATGCAAGTATTAACTATACATGTGTTAAAATAGTAAATCACACATTCACTCTATAGATTTATTTTTAATTTTTTTATTGAAAACTTTACCTAACTATACTGTTTTTCTTACTTTTTTTTAATTCACGAAAAACTTTTTTTTCCTGTTTTCATTTAAAATCCAAATGTATTATTTATTAATATTACAAATTGAATGGTATATATTTTGCTGGCACATATGTTAATATAATAAGAATTATATATTATTAAATATATTTCACTTATTTAATTAACATGTATTATTATTTTTGTTTAGGATGTGAATTTATACATAATTCATATATTTGGTAAATTAAAAATGTATAAACAATATATGAAACATATTAATAGAATATTTACATTATATAAAATATAATATTATAATGTAATTGAAATATATTAATCATATTTCATTTTTATAAGTTACTAAACACAAAAAAACAACAAAATGAAAGAGAATTGGTCTCAATTAAGTATAGAGGCGGAAAAAATATTTCTTTTACTTTATATTCAAAAAGTGGGAGAACTTACACTATTTGCTTACTTATTTATTTGTAATAATATATGTATAAATTTACAATAAATTCAATATTTAATAATTGATAAATTTTGTATTGTGATCTCTATATAACTAAATAATATTTGCATAGTTTATATTTGCATAACTAATACTTGCATATCTAAACCCTACATAACTAAATACATGCATAATTAATATTTGCATAACTGAACATGCATAACTAATACCTGCACATAACTCTAACCAGTAACCAAACGACCCTTTCATGTATAAACATTATATTAGTTTTACTATATATTATAAAAGTTTTTTATTAGGTTGAAAAGTCAACATGACTTACACTATGTTTGATTGATACATTCTAAATATTGTATAAAAGTTATTTATGTATTAATTTTAGGGAAAAGGGTCAAAAATATCCCTCAACTTTGATATATTGTTTGATTTTACCATCGCCGTTAAAGTGAAGTTAAATTTACACCTCCCGTTACTGATTTCACCAAAATTACCCCATTTAACTGAATCCCCAAAATTGACCCAATTACTCATTCACAAAATCCTACGGTAACCAGAATTCTTTCCCTGCTTAGAATTTCTCGAAGTTCAATATTGTAAACACTATCATCATCAGACATGTAAAATGAATCAACCCTTCTCATGGATTCAACATTCTGACTAGAAGGCATATCTAGCCAATCATTACTCTGTCAGTCCTCATGTTGTTCTTGCTCATAGATTTGTTCTTCAGTATCATTTTCTGAACTTTCTGGGTAGTACCAATGGTTTGCAGCACCTTCCTGCTAACTTCTGCTCATGTCTTCTGTTGTATCATTTGTCGTTTCATTGTGTTCAGAAGAAGACATTTGCTCACTTTTTCCATGTTCGATTACTAGTTCATATGGCGCTTTTGACTGTCTTAAAGTTAAATGGAAGCAGATAGTTTTAATGGGCATTTACCCATTCCCATTAAACAATTAACTCAATGCCCTATTGCCCTCTAAAATTAAAGATTTGTTCTTTATGAGAAAGAATGGGTAAATGGGAATGGTAATAGGACATTGAGTTAATTGGATTAATCGGGTGATCTTAGAGAGGTAGGGTCATTGGGTTAAAATCGGGTATTTGGGTCAATTTTGGGGATTTCGTCAAATGAGGGGTAATTTTGGTGAAATTAGTAACGGGAGGGGTAAATTTAACTTTATTTTAACGGCGAGGGTAAAATCAAATAATAAATCAAAGTTGAGGGATATCTTTGACCCTTTTCCCTTCATTTTGTACGGTGTTTGGTTGCATATTTTGTAATCCTACACAATTAACCTACATAATTTATGAGGGGATCTATGTATAAGTTATGCAAGATAGAAGGTGGAATAAGTTATGTGGGTATTAGTTATACATGTATTAAAAAGTAAATTACACATTTATTAATTACTGTTAATTTATTTTTAAATCTTTTTTTGTATTAAAAACTTTACATAATTAATCTATTTTCCCAACTATTTTTTTTTATACAAATGACTTTTTATTTATTATCATTTAAAATCAATATATAAATATTTATTAATATTATGAACAGGAATGTATAATTTTGATAGCGCATATGCTAATTATATATTCACATTATAAATTACTAAATATATCCACATATTATCATGTATTAATTTTTTACTTGGAATGTGAATTTATATATAATTTATACATGGTATACTAAAAATGTACAAACAACACATGCATCATATTGATAGAAATTTACAATATATAAAATATGATAGTATAATGTATTTGAAATATATTAATGGTATTTTATTTTTGTAATATTTAAAAATTTAAAAACAAAGAGAGAAAAAAAACAGAAATCCTAGTTAAGTATATAGAAAATTTCTTTCTTTATTTTTTAAGGGAGAACTTATGCTATTTGCTCACTTTTTATTTGTAAATAGTATATATTAATTTATATTAAATTTAATATTCAATAGTGAATAATTCATGTAATCTATACACAACTAAATAACACATAAATAACTAATACCCACATAACAAAACTCTACATAACTAGACCTTGCATAATTAATACCTGCATAACTAAAATTTTGCATAACTAATACATGCATAACTAAACCCTGCATAACTAATACATGCATAAGTAAACCCTGTATAACTAATACCTACATAACTAAACCGTGCATAACTACATTTTATTCATGATTAAAAGTTGTATTAGTTTTACTATGTTTGGTAGAAGTTTTTTATTAGGTAGAAAAGTCAAAAAAAAACTTATATCATGTTTGGTTGGTAGGATTCTAAAAGTTGTATAAAAGTTATTCATGTATTAATTTTATACGGAATTTGGTTACGTTTTTTGTAGTCCTACATAATTAATACCAACTTAACTTATGAGGGAATTTATGTATAAGTTATGTGGGGTAAAATATGGAATAATTTATGCGGGTTTTAGTTATACATTTATTAAAGTAGTAAATTGCATATTTAACTATTATTTTATTTTTAATTTTTTTATTGAGAACTTAACCTGACTGACTATACTACATTCTTAATTTTTTTTTCTTTTTTTAACACACGAACAACATCCTTTTTTTTTTGTTTACATTTGGATTCCAAAATGTAAATATTTTATTAATATTACAATTTGGGTGGTGTATATTTTGATGACACATATGTTAATTATATATTAGCGTTATATATTATTAAATATATATATTTCATATATTTAATTAACATGTATTATTATTTTGTTTAGGATGTGAATTTATATTTAATTCATATATTTGGTGTATTAAAAATATATAAACAATCTATTCAATATATTTATAGAATATTTACTATATTAATAATGTATTATAATCTCTACATAATTAAATAATACCTACATAATTAATACCCGCATAACTAAGTCCAACATAACTAAACTTGCATAATTAATACCTGCATAACTAATACTTGCATAACTAAACCTTGCATAATTAATACCTGCATAACTAAACCCTACATAAACAATATACCCCTAGTTATACTTTCGGGCTAAATATACCCCTCTCATTATACTTTTGGGCTAAATATACCCTTATGACTAATAGAGGACACGTGTACGACTGAGATTTAATAGTTAAATAAACGATTAAAAATGAATCAAATTCTATAACCCACCCGCCCCCGCCCTGCCCGTTAACTTAACCCGACCTCATATACATTAACCCACCCAATTTGTCTTCCAAACCAGAAAACCTAATGGGATTTTGTAAGTGTCAACAAACACATAGAGTGGTTCTGTGACACCTATAACATAAGAAACCTAGACAATGCAGCGGCATGCAAGTCCTGCAGCGACCACACTCTTTGCTGCCTGTCTCACAATGTAAGCACCACTCCTGTCCACCTTGGTAGGATCTTTTCCTGAGAAGGCACCTCTACCGTGAGCACCCCAACCTCCATAAGTGTCGATGATGATTTTGTACCAGTGAGTCAAGCGTCTCCATGTGGACCACCAATCACAAAACAATCGGATGGGTTGAGGTGGTAGATGGTGTTGTCATAAAGGTTTTGAGCTGGGATCACATGCTCTTTCAAGTCTTTGCCAATCTGATCGTTTGTGACATTTTCATCATGTTTTTTATAAAATTTGAAAGACACTTGGTGTTACACATTAAGTAAGCTTTTCAATGATAATAATATTTTTGAAATCACATAACCAGCATAACATGGGAACAGTACCAAATTGAGTGGGTTAATGTATATGAGGTCGGGTTAAGTAAGTGGGCCGGGCGGGTTATAGAATTTGATTTATTTTTAATTGAATAGTTTATTTAATCTCAGCCGTCCACATGTTCTCTGTTAGTCATAAGGGTATATTTAGCCCAAAAGTATAATGGGAGGGGTATATTTAGCCCGAAAGTATAACTAGGGTATATTTAAACTATTTCATATAGTACAGGGGTATAGTTAGCCCTTTACCGATAACTAAACCCTGCATAACTAATATCTGCATAGCTCTAAACAGTAATCAAACGACCTCTAAGGTCACATGAATCCCCAGTACAAAGTTGAGTTGAAAGCTTCCTTACCAATTAAGTTTTGATATAAGATCTACTTAAATTAATTTCCAATTAAAGTTTTATGAGTCCTCTTTTCAATGCCACTAAATTTACTGCATTTCGAGTTTGTAGTAAAAAGTTTTGATCATTACCAAAAGCTACCACAATAGAGTTTTCTAAGTCAGTGAATCCCTTCTACGAGACTTAGAAAGAGCTACCGACCGTACTGTTGAATCGTGGAAAATGTGCTGAGAGTCATTTTTTAGGGTCCAATTCCTACAGTCCCAGTACGGTTCATAGAAACTTCCATGAGCCATAGTTTGGTCCTATAAAATGAACTCCTGAACCTTAAAATCTCAATACAAATTCCACGGATGGGATCTACGGTCGTATATGAAACCACGAACCATAGATGCAATCGTGAAAGGTTTTCGACAAATTTTTAAGAGGGTTAGTTCAGTCTATTTTGACCCCTTCTTATCCTAAACCTCAATATTCTAACACCTGAATAATGCTCTAAACGATATTAATAGACCTAGTATGCTCATTAACGCTTCCAAGTGTTGGATCAAGGATTCAAAAGGAGAAAGTTAGGCTTTTCAAGGTAGGCGATGGTTGTGATTTCATGATTGTGTGATGTATGCATGTTCTTGCTTTATTATGATACTTGTATGTATATGAATATCGCAATATTGATCATGTTGTTGCAACAGAGATAGATGAATAATATATCCATGAAATCATGATGTGAACGTATGATCTTAATGATGTACTTGTGATTGTGGTGTGTAATTAGGGACCGGATTACCACGTTCTGGCAAACTAATTTGGATCGGATTGCCACGTTTCGATATAAACATTGGATCAGGTTGCTACGTTTTGTCACTAACTATGGGATCGGATTTCCACATTCCGATAAGCCAACTTGGATCGGGTACCACGCCGGTGCACTAACAGTTTGAGTTTGGATTTCGTGAGAAGATCAATGATGTGTTAAGCATGTGAAATATGTTGTTGAATCGTCATGTTGATAGCATTGTTTGTGTTGATATATATGAATGTGATTATAATGTTTGCTCGACTTGTTTATATTGCACTAGTGGGATAGCCACATGATCCTATCAATACACTGTGGTTGTGTACTGATTCCGCAATTGCTCTTATTTTTATTGAGTATAGGACATCTTTAAGCCGACTATTGATAGACCTCGCTTAGGAGATTAGAGATTTTCGCATCGACTTCAAGGGTGAGCTGCATCTTCCGGGATGCCATGGAGTTCTCTTTAGTTTATGTCCACCAATTCCGAACTTATACCATTGTTTTAGTTAGTTGAATAGTTCATTAGTATTTTCTTGTTTAGATTTGGTTATCATAGTAGTTTTGATAGATTGACTTTTAGATTCTAGGTTTAACTTCCGCAATATTTTTGTTGTTAGATCTTTGTTTAATAATAAATTTCGCTTTTAGACATTTAACTTGCTTCCATAGCTTAAATGCCTTAGTTTTAGAATAATTACTTCACTTGGATAGTAGTAGTGGTTCTCCCACCAGCTTGTAGTGTGGGTGCCAATCACGACGGTTTTTGAATCGTGACAATTACATTATTGATCCAGAGTTCATTATTCTTGATTATAAGTTGCTATATATTAATCATTGAGATTTTTGAGTAACATCATTTTGATATTCTCACACGAATCCCATTTAGTAGTTTTCGTTGATAATTTTTTGATCGAATATCTTTCTTAACTTGATTATGAGAAGTTATAAGTGAGTTCAAAAGTAAAGTTTAAAGTACAATTTTTAGTAGAGTTTAAGGGAATTAAATTATTTTCAAATATATCATTTTTATATGGAGAAAGAGAGCAAATTTCATAAAAGTATACGAGTTTTTCTGACAAAGTTATTATAGAGTAATTACCTTTTCAAGAGGTCCTTTTGAGAACTTATCTCAACCTAGAGAGAGTATTTTTATTTGAGCATTGAGTTATATATATTGCGAGTAGTATCAAGCACCAATAGTTCAGACAACTCACATTTCTCACAAATCATATAGCCGACGTGAGTTAGGATCTCACTAACTTTCATGTGAATACCCTTTTTATTCATTAAGATCAATCAAGTGGAATACTTGAACCTATAACCTCATTTTCGTTACTCTCCAACACACAAAATAAAGAGAAATACACTATTCTACTAGTTTATAAGGTTTAGAAATCACTTGCCTCAATTCCATTAAAATTCAATTCAAGATTTGAGTCTTCACTTTCCGAACTGTAACAGCCCAGAAAAAAAAATTTGACTCAAAGCAGCCTTTGTGTGAGTAGGATTTTACCATCCTTTGTGTGAGTAGGATTTCACCAAGAAATATAAAATTTCTTAAGTATTAAGGTCTGTTCACTAGATATAACATCTTGAGTTCCAGAAAAGAATTAAAGAGAGTTCATTCAAGTCATTCCTAGGTTCTTCTATGTTTTGGGTCAAATTAAAATGACCATAAACTTTAGTTTAGGATGTGTTAGGTGTTATACAAGATATCAAATGGAAGGTCTTTGAATCCTCTTTCTAATGCCACAAAATTTGCTAAATTTCGAGCTAGTATGAGGGAGATATGCCCGTCTGAAGTAAGGTTGTCCAATTAAAGAAAGTTACCCAAAAATACGAGGGGTACTTTGGTCTTTTTCTTACCCAATCAGATTTAAGTGTTTTTAGTAAGGTTTTAGGAGTCTAAAATTATTAGAATTAGTTTCATTCATCTGCAAAAACATGTAGGGTTTTAAATATAAGATTCAAGAGGAGAAAAAGTTCAAAGTTTCAAGTGTTAAGAAATTCAAGATTTCACCAAGAACCTAGTTCTTTGAGGTATGTAAGCTTCCATAGTGTTGAGTTCGTTCACCCACATGCCAATCATATTACTTTTAACGCAAATTTCATTCTGAAGTTGAAAGTTTAGAGTTCTTGATGAGTGCTCTTGAAGTCCATTATAAATCTTGTTTTGTTGGAGTTTTGATAAATTCTTGAGATGAAAGTGAGTGTTCTGAGGGCTACATTGAGTGTATTATAGTGTACTTAAGTTGAGTAATTGAACGCAAGTGATTGGAGAAAAAACTGTTCGATTCTAGGCGAGTTAGGGTGAGAAAACAAGCAAAGAAATTTGTCGGGCTTTCTTGGTTGGATCCCTGCGCGCCGCGCTAGCCAGTGCACCCCAAATTCTATTATGTAGTTTAGGGGCTGTCACTCCACGCCACTCAGTGTGCCAGGGTCATCTACCCCGTCCAATTTGCAATTGGTTGCTCCGTTTGAATTCTTTTAAAGTGTACCTTTACTCCCTTTTGATTCCAAACACTCTAAACTACTTCTAAACACCTAGAAATCATTCATAACATGAATCATAACCCTTGAATCCATAATTCAAGGTAGTGTTAAGAAGTAAGTCTTGGAGTACTTTCGAACATTTTGAGAAAGTCCCTTTGAGTCTTTTTGAGGAGTTCTTCTACAATTTCTAATAACTTATTTCAAGACTCGAGCAACTGAGTATGAGAATGAGAAGAATGTTTTCATGAGCCTACTTTATCATCACAAGATCATTCAGATCATTAACCTTAACACTTGAATTCACAATTCTCATTCAAGAGTAGAGTTCAAGAATGTCTTTGAGTTCAATTGTGAATCCTTTGAGATCAACTATCAATTAAGTTTTGATGTAAGATTCTACTTGGGTCTACTTTAAACGACCATAACTCATAGAATATAATGAGTTACGTGGGCCATAACATATTGAATTTTATTTTATTTGAATCTACTCGCGTCAATCTAATTTCTGAGTAAACGCTATGACAATTTTAGTAACCTATTCAGTGCTATTACAAATTATCCAATGAAAAAATATTAAAAAGGGTTGTTTTTATTTTTACCTCCAAGAAAATTCTACACGAATTTCTTGATTAATAAAGGCTCAAAATAATTAGATTTTTCATCTTTTAATCTATCATTCTCTTCTCTCTCAAGCCCTGGGGCAAAACCCTAGAAAAAATCAAAGTAGAAGACTTCATTCAAGATTCTTTCGATTTATTTTAAGATTCTTCTTCAAGACAAGTCTTTCTCCAAGAATTCCATTCTTTTCAACTCAAATTCTTCTATACTATTATGAATTACTAATGAAAATCATAATTCTTGGCCATAGATATTTTTAAAAACTAATTCAGGACTCTCAAGAAAGGTTTTCTTGGCCATTTACCTCGAAACTAGGGTTTCAAGGCTTCTAATCAAGTTCTTCTTCAAAATTCTTCAAGAATCTTATTTTTCCAGGTATGTACGGCTATCATAGTTTTGGAATAGTTCGTCCACACACCCTACATGTATTCTCAAATAAGTAAAAAAGAAATCTTGGACTTTACCCCTAGATTTGAGTATTATTGAGATAAATTGATTTGAGTTCTTGAGTTCATTGTGTTTAAAATATATTCTAATTATTGAGTTTCTATATTTTTATTGAGATCCGTGAGTTGATTTGTTCAACATGATCCCTATTTTGAGTTATAATTCTTGAGAAGTTTTTCAAAGCCAACACTTGAGTTTTAAATAGAGTTTTGAGGAAGTAAGTATGAGAATTAGAAGAGTACTATATATTTACATCCCTACTTTATTCAAATAGGGAAAAACGTCGAGGTAATTTCTTGAATCAAATATAAAATCCCGTCTTATTAACATTGAAGGCCTTGGAAATCGACGATAATTTCTTCATCGGCCAATTTTATCAAACAAAGAAATATGAATGTAACTAAATTTCCATTTTTTTATAATGCAGACGCCTCCAAAATTGACGGAGATATTTTCTCATTGATCAATTTTAACAAGTAAATAATATAAATTTAACTAAATTCCCATCTTTTAAAATGGGGAGGCCTCCAAAACCGACGGAGAGATTTTCTCATTGACCAATTTTAACAAGTAAATAATATAAACTTAACTACATTTCCGTCTTTCAAAATGGGGAGGCCTTCAAAACCAACAGATAGATTTTTTCATTGGCCATTTAACAACAATGCAATGAATGAATTGAGATATAATGAAGGAACAAAGATAACAAAATAATATTCCAAGGCAATAAACAATCGCAAACTATGACAACAATCAACATATCTTTTAAAGAAATCAAAGTGAATACCGAATTAATCTAACAGTAGAAAAACAACTTAACAACATCAAACAAATGGAAAGATAAAACACTTAATCACTAAAAACACATAAATACCAATAATACTATTAGAACGAATCCAAACAAATATAGATAAAGCACAAAATTTCAATAAAGAATAACCCAATTAAAACAACTTAAAAAAAGAAACTTAAAACATCTAAACTGTATTTGCGTTAAAGAAATAAAATACTAAAACAATGCATTCACGGAGAAAGAAAACAAACCGAGCTTGTAAGATTTACTCTTTTCCGGTGAAATTGGATATGTAAATTTTTTGGTCAAATATGACTGTTCCTTTGTGTTCCTCACCGTAGTTCATGGAGCAGTGATGTGGTGATGAACTGTTGTTTAGTTGAAATTTTGAGTTTGCTAGATGGGTTTGGGTTTCGGTCGGAGATAGAGTTTGATCAGGGTTTAAGGGCATGATTTGGTTGTTTCTTGTCTGGATTTTTCTGGAAAATGGAAAAGAAACAAAAGGGGTTTTGGGTTTGGCTCGCTAGTCTGCCGGAAAGGGAGAATCATTAAGGTTTTAGGTTCGATTGGAGAGGATAAAATGGAGGGTGGGTTGTGTGATATCTCCTGCGAGGATGGTGGTTCCAGCGAGTCTACAGTGACGGGGAAGAGTAAACTATGGGGGTTCTTTGAAGGATTTTGGTTGGTTTTTGGTGACTTTTCACTTGAAAAATCGAAAAGGGAAGAGGTCAGATCAACTGGCGTCTTTTGGGTGGTGGTGGCTCATCTGAAAAATGCTCCGGCAAGGGGTGGCCGAAAAAGGCAATGAACAATAAAGAGACCCTAAAAAATCTCCAAATTTATTAAATCTTATCTCAAATAATTTATCCACCACCCTAACTTAATGACTAAGAAATAGGTTAAATAGAAAATTAAAATAATCTATAATACAATACCATTATCTAAAAATCATGGGCCAAAACCATTAGTTAATAAATTATCTGTGTGCGAAATCTTATCTATATTTGAATGAATTTCTAAACTGTGCAAAATATCAAAAATAAATATTAACAAATATAACGAATATTAAAAATTGTAATGAACGTAATCAATGACATGTATATGTAATTCAACAAAAATGATTTAATCAAAATGAACAAATATTTGAACGTATTTAAAAATAATCCTAAAATTTTAACAAATAAGAATGGATATCGATAAAGTATTTAAAGTTATAAACAATGTACTTCGAACTATTAAATAAATAAAACTTAAAAGTTATGAATTTTAAAAATGTTACGTCAAAATTGAGTGTCAACAGTATACATGAGTTCCACATTGTTATGTAGACCCTCGAGTCGAGTGGTTCATGCCCATAAATTCCGCATGAACTTCATACATTAAGCATCTTTTAGAGGAGTAGTATCTTCGAGTTCTAAGTCTTTGAGCATTGTTCCTAATCCTTTTGAGATTGTATTCCTATTTATGGGACTAATGCATGTTACCCATGAAGTCCTTGAGTTGAGTTGTTCATGCTCATAATTGTTCATGAACCCTATGAGTAGAGTAGTCTAGAGATGAGTAGTATCATTGAGTTTTGAGTTCTGAGTACTGAGGTTCTTTATTTCTATTAAGATTTCTGAGTTGAGTTGTTCATGTTTATAATTTCACATGAACCTTATGATTTGAGTTATAAATTTTAAAAAGTTTTTCAAAGCCAACACTTGAGTTCTTAAACTGAGCTTTGAGAAAGTAAAGATGAATTTTGAGAAAAGAGTATTCTAAAATTCGATTAGTATGACAATCGACTATTTCATCAATGTATGAACAATATGGTATCTAGATATACCATCAATGTTTATGCAGCATGACATTCCGAGTCATCCATGATCATATTATAATATGGTTGTGAATGTTTTTGAGAAAGTGCAGAGTTGAGTTCATTTTCTTTAATATGATATATGGGAACAAAGCGTTCCCCAAAGTAAATGTTTTCACATTTAAGATGAGAGAAAACTGATATTTTCAAAAGAGTTTTGAGCATTTTGAGTACCATCTCTTTTAAGAGAATTGTATTTGAGTAATAATCTCAAACTGCAGAATAAGTTGCATTTCTAAACTTATGAGCTAGTATATTTTGAGAGTAGTATTGAGAACCGATATGAGGGAGAGTCAAATAACTCACAACCCCCATTAACCATGTAGCCAACGTGGGTAGAAAGGGTCATACTTTTTAGAAGATTCATTAATGCCTTTTAGCATAGACTAGTGGACCCACTTAGTGAGTAGGATTTATACGCCGACAAAGTGAAGGACAGCTCAGGCAGCGTGGACGAGACGTTGTATCATCACATAGCTCATAGTGATGGTTGTCGGTTAGAGAAACTCCCACATATTGAACTTTTATATACAAATTGAGTTGTTATTATGTTTTTTGATACATTGAGTTACTTTCTACTATATTAAAAGATTTCCATATATTGCATCTTTTATTGTTGCTTTATCTTGAGTTGAGTATCCAGAGTTGGTGTACCTTTGAGTTGAGTATCATACCTATATCATATCTTTGATTTGAGTAAGTTGAGATGAGGTAAGTATGTTTCTTTTTTATCAAGTTCAAGCTTATGTTTATGCTTTAGAATTTCCCTTACATGCTCGTACATTCCACGTATTGAGTCATTTGGCCTGCATCGTTTCATGATGCAAATACAGATCAGGATCGTCAACAAGCATTCCGTTGAGGTCGTGTGATTTTCCAGTCAGCTTTGGTGAGCCTTCTTATATTTTGCAGAGGACTTCACCTTTATCTTACTGATAGTAGTTTTAAGATGTCGTGAGTCTTGTCCCGATATCCTTCTGTAATAGTAGAGGCTTTATAGATATACAGAGTTGAAGAGTTGTTGTATTTACTTTTATTTTGAGTATTGTACAAACTTTTAAGAAGGTTGAGTATTCGAGTTTATTGAATTTATTTCAATTTTAAGCTTTTGTATACTTGAGTTAGTTTTCCTCTTGTAGCCTGCTAGGATGAGGGTTCGCTTGGGAACCAACAATGGATCTCCACAGCCAGTCATGTCCAGATTGTAAACTCGGATCGTGACATGAACAACGTCCAAAGTCACATAATCTAATTCAATCAAGTAATCATAATAAGATTTTGAAAATTACAACACTCAAATCATTCACTTTTAAAAATGGGTCAAATCAATTCTACAACCCAATTTTGAAAATGATGTTCGAATCTGAAATCCTTAGTTGAAATGTTATCTAAGGCATATGGAACTCATTAATTAAAACCATTCCCCAAAAAGAATTAAAATTAGTTCACAATAACAATTTTACTATAGAACTCAAGTTCTTGAAAAGCTTTGTCATTTGCCAATCAAAATCTTAAAGTCTGATATTAAAATCCACAAATAATAAAATGAAAATAAAATTTTAGTGTTATAAATTAAAGACTTACCCAATTGATGCACCACGAAATATTTCTTAAACATCTAAGAATTTTACAAACTCAAAAATAAGAAAAATAAGGTAAAACCCTGAAATGGTAGGCTAAAAAAGACCTGAGATGTCTCTTAAGAGAACCCCATAAAAATTAGAGGTCTTGCTTTTATGAACTATGGTTTGCTTTCGTGACCCTCGCAATGGCGACCCATGGTTCACTTAAGCGAACACTACCAACAAGGGGCCCTTCGATTTAACGATCAGGGTCTCGCTAATGCAAACCTCACGATCGCGAGTGTCACGATCTATTCCCGGCATTATATGAAAGCAACAGGAGAAAAATTATATATATTTGTAATGGCTTCATTATAATGCATATATATATGCGAACGTTATATTATTGATCACAGTAATCGTAAATGAGGATAATTGAATAATTGTATGCCATTAATCATGACTTGATTATATAATAATGAGAATGTACATTGTGATTGTGATTGTGATTGTGACTTGTTGAATGGTTCAGGTGTTACGTTTCGATAAACTAACTTGAATTAGGTTCCACGTTTTGACACATATATGTGATCAAGTGTCACGTCCGACACGCTAAGTTGGATCAGATACCACGCACCGACATACTAACAGTTTGGATATGGGTTCCGTGAGAGGACCAAAGACTTGGCATAATTGTATATCTTGAGATTAATGAAATTGCACATTGTTCGTAAGTGATAATTGATATTGTATATGTTCGGTGTATGCATGTGTATTATTATTATTGTGGTAATGACTTATATGTGTTTCATCTATTGGGATAGCCCCATGATCCTATCAGTACACTGTGGTTGTGTACTGATACTGCACTTGCTCTTTCTTTGTTGAGTACAGAGCATCTTCAGGCGGCTACTCATAGACCTCGTTTAGAAGACTAGTGATCGACCCGAATTCAAGGGTGAGCCATTCTTTCGGGCTGCCATGATTTCTCTTTTCTTTATGTCCATATCTTCTGGCTTAGATTAGTACTTTAGATTTTCTTATGTTTAATTGGGTTGTACCCATTTTCTTAGACTTATGATCCTTATTAGAGTTTTGGTACATTGACTCTCAGGTCTAGGCATTATTTTCACATTTGTTTTATTAGACTTCGTAGTTTATAGGAACTCCCTAATTTTCCTTTGGACATTTAAATCCGCTTCAGTATCTTTAAATATTTTAGTATTCGTGAATTCGAATAGTTTGATTGTAATAATGGTTCTCCCACATAAGGGTTAATGTAGGTGCCAATCATGATGGTCTAGGTCGTGACAGCGAGACACCCTTTGCAAAACGAGACATACTAGCATAAAGAAAATATCAACCACTCTCAAAACATCAAATGAACAATTTAGATTAGTTCGGGACCCGTATACACAAATCATATATTCAAATTGACTATACTTGATGTTTCCGACATAATTGAACTAACGAAACACGAATATGAGGTCTCCTTGATCTGAGTCCCATGTAAGTTACAAGAAAGTAACATAATGCCTAAAAAGTCCAAATTAAGCTCGAAACTTTTAAAAATTTAACGAAGACCTCACCTACCCCTGAAATCAGGGGCAGACCCACATAGTCAGTTTCGGGTGCTCGAGCATCCATTGACTATGATTTTATATATATATATATATATATATAGAAAATATAATATATACACTATTAAAATTAAATGAGCACCCATTGAACAAAAGTAGTCGTGGCTGCGCTAGTTTACGCCTTGAAATATTAGGCGTGCGAAACACGCGGGAGAGGGTTTGAAGCCCGTCAGCCCCATATATTTTTTTGATTTTTCCAGCGAATTTTGCACCCTTATTTAAAAAAATATATCTTTTTTTAATTAAGGGCTTATTTTACTACGAATTTATACATGTTTTGACTTTGCACCCTTTTTTTTAAAAAAAATCTTTTTTTAATAAAGGGCTTATTTTACTCCGAAGTTTATACATGTTTTGAATTTTTCTATTCTTAATTAGTTTAATCTGACTAACTTTTTCTTTCTTTTTTATTTTTAACTTTTTCTATGCGTTAAATTTTTTTTCACTGCCCGCTTTTATGGTATGATTTCTTTTAACAAAATACGAAATCATTTTTCTTCTTCTTTCAAAGAGAAAGCAGTCAGCCTAACAACAAACTTCAAGCTTTCTTCTTTTCAAAATCACAATACAAAAGCAAGGTAATAAGATTTGATGTTTGATTAAAGTTAGATAATGAAAAAAAAAAGGTTTGGGGAATTAGATTTTGAGATTTTCATTACTTATGGCTAGTACTCTTAAATCTTAATTTCTTTAAAATAGATTACACATATTATTTTTGTTACTTGATAAATAGGTTTAGACTTTAGAGTCTCGCATATTTAGTGTTTTGTGATTAAAAATATATGATTATTATCAGGTTTATGTTAAAAGAGTTTGAGTTAGTATATATTTACACTATGTGATTGCTAACAGATTTATGTTAAAGGAAGTGAGCACTCACAACCTTTAAATTGTAGATCCGCCACTGCCTGAAATCATCCCCCGAAATCAATGAAACTCTTGGAATATCGATCCGAACATCCAAAACAAAGTCAACCCAAAGGGTAAAATCAGACCAAAGTCAACCCAAAGGTTAAAATCTCAATAATTTCCAACTTAGGACCTCAAATCCTTCAAAAGACTCTGATGAATCTGAAACTGACAACTCTTTAAGACAAAATTCCTCCTTCCGGAGCTGATGAAATTCTATTCCAACACTGGAGACTCCAAAAAACACAGAAATCACTTTTTAACAACTTAAGCCTTTCAAAATAAAAAACTTCTAAAATTTACAATTTTTAACTCAAAACTCAATTCAAAAAAATACTCGAAGCCAATATCGAGAGGGATAATGTTACAAAGAATTCAAAAATGGTGACGGGGTCATTACACCTAGATTATCTTAAGCTATACAACTACTTTGATCAGATCCCGAAAGGGACAAAGAGTCTTTATATTTATTTTTTTTGGATAAAATTCAAATGTCTAACATGAGGATTAGATATGATAAGTCCAACTTTTTTGTTAGCTATATTTGTAGACTTAGAGAACTTTGAGAAGGCTTAGCAAGGGAAGCTTAGACATTCTCCTTTTGCTGAATTGTTTATTTAAGTAATCAATGATGTACGATGTTATTATTATAAATAATGGAGTACTAGTCAATGGAACCCTTATTAGTGATGAATATTCAATTACCACCCTAATTACGTGTGTATCCATGCTTCAAAGTATGAAAAGAACATAAATACACTATTTTCTTTCGACAATTAAAGGCATTATTACATGGATTCTTAGAGAATAAATAAAGTAATTGACATTAGAAGAATATATTTTGACAACTAGATTGGAAGGGATAAGAAAGTAGAATGATTTGGTTGTTTGTCACTTTTTTCTTTAGAAAAGTATGGCTTAGATAAGATTGATTTATTTACAACTTGCTATACACACAAATATATGCTTTTGTGACATACGTGCACCGCTTAAATTAATATTCTTTTCTTGACAACATACCTCAAGATTGTAGCTATCTTGTTTCAAGTTAATTTCCCTTTCTACTGCCCTTTAGAATATATATATATATATATATATATATATATATATATATATATATATATATATATATATA
This sequence comes from Solanum sitiens, assembly GCA_016801875.1. Taxonomy (NCBI): domain Eukaryota; kingdom Viridiplantae; phylum Streptophyta; class Magnoliopsida; order Solanales; family Solanaceae; genus Solanum; species Solanum sitiens. Next base: position 216,468 of record JABWTJ010000278.1, read on the forward strand.
TATATATATATATATATATATATTCTCCAGCACTTCACTTTTAATTGTCGTATGATTTTTTAAATATCAATATGATGAAAAAATATATTATAAAATATTAATCAAAATTCTTATAATTTGACTCTAAAAAAACTCATGATAGTTAAAAGTGTATTGAGGAATATATGCTTATTATTTATTGGAAACTTAACTCAAATGACTTTTCATAAAATATAAAGCAAGCATATTTTAGAATAAGTTTTATATTTAGTTTGACTAAATTAATTATTACTCATTCTAGCCAAAATTTAAGGTACAATAACGCTATCCCTAAACAGGATTCTATTTTTAAAAATGTATACGATGCACTTTCGAACCCTTTGCTACGCGTAACATGCATTACGTACGCCAAATGTTCATGTGAATTTTAAGGACAAACTAAGCTAGTGTTTGACCATAAATTTTTAAATATTTTTGGCAAATATTATTTGGGTGAAATTTCACCATGTGTTTGGCCATAGTTTTTGAGAAATATATTTCACTTTTTTAGAAAAATATGATTTATACCCATAAGTTTTAAAAATATCAAAACTAACTATAAGTTTGTATTATACAAGTCAATTGAATTTTTGTTACAACAATAACAAATAGTTTCCATGACACTAGAGCAATGTGGTAATTTGGAGTGAGTGCAACAAGCATCATTTCATAATCGTGAAGTAGACAAAACACATGACTTTGTTATCTTGAGCCGATTGTTTATCATTTTCATCAATAACCATATTATCATTTAACATTCACAAAATGTTTCATCACTACTTTGAAATTAATGTAAAAAATTATGTAATACAACGTAAGCAACAACTATAGAGGGTGTTTTTGTAAAAGATAAAAGTTTTGGGGTAAAATTTCAAGTTTTAAGAGATCCCAAATAATGAGATTTGGCCTAAATACTAGAAAAAACTAGTATTTGAAAATTTGAAATATTTGCCAAAAATATTTGTCAAATAATGGCAAAGTGTATGGACAAACACTATTTGCCAAGTTTTTTCCCAAATATTATTTGAGAAATCTATGGCCAAATGGGCCCTAAGTAGGTGTTTGTTTGACAATATATTTCAAATATTTTGTACTTCAAATTAAATATGTAGTTTTTGTTGTACTTTTTGCGAAGAAGAGAAAAAATCATACCAGTTTATGTATATGTTGTGATTAGGGCTGTTCATGGTTTGGTTTGGATCGATTATTGATTAAATCTAAAACAAAATCAATCTAGTTGGTTTTTTATATTTCTAAAATCAAATCAAACCAAACGGAAAAAATAACCATCGGTTTGGTAATTGTTGGTTTGGTTCGGATTTTTTGGTTTATTCGGTTTGAAAGTAATAATTTTTTTCAGGATGTACGTATCTCGATAGACACAAATACCAATTACATGAACAATCTACAGAAAAACTTATGTCTGTTCAGTGAAGCAATTAAACAATATTAGAGTTATCATTACAAGAACAAAGTGTTTCATTTAAGAGAAAGTGTGACTATTTTATGTGAAGTGGAGTAGGTAAAGACTAAAATAGATTTTGACGGACTTGGATTTGAGATTGTTATATTTGGGTTAAAGTGTTGGGCTTGAGAAAATGGTGAAGTTAAAGAATTAAGTTAATTAAAAGTTAACAAAATATTTTTAATTTATTTATGAATAATATATAAATAATTAATTATAAAATTTATGTATCTAATTTATCGATTCGATTTGGTCATTTTTGCGGTTGTTTTAGTAAAACCAAAACCAAACCAAATAGTAGCGGTTTTCAAAATTTAAAAACCAAACCTAACCAAACTAAATCAGGAATCTGTTTTTTTTTATTGATTTGATTCAGATTGCGGTTTGGTTCGATTGTTAACCATAACCATGAACAGCCTTAGTTGTGATGGTGGAGTTGGAAAATCGATACATTCATTTTAAAATAAAGTAAAAAAATATTATTATAAAAATAAGTGAATAATTTTCATGGCCAAACGGGAGCGTGACATACATTTTACTTCCCTCTTGAATGAATAATTGGTTAACCACAACCCAAGTTAATAATGGTTCGTAAAAAGTGATGAAAATGAAAGAAATATATTGAAGATAAATATAAATGGTACGTACGATACTTAGCGTGTGAGAATATTGGCGATTGTGAGTGAAAGCTTGCAATACAAGCACAAATTAAAAGAAGAATTTCCCTTTTCAATCCCCATATCATGTCTTACTCCTTTACTTGATTCCATATTCTTTTTTTAACCTTTCGCTATTTCAATTCAAACCGACCTGACTAATTCTGTTTCACGCTACATGAACCAGACAAGGACAATTCATTTGAATAAGTTAAATATAAGACCTTTGATATTTAATTGAGAGATTCCATCGCGTTTCTTACGTAGAGTAAAGGTTGCATTTAATTTTAAAAAGCTAACCTTGACAATCCAACTTTAGGTTTCAAGGTATACTCTATATATATGTGTGTGTGTGTGTGGTTGTAGGCAAATAATAAAACTCAAATATTTATAAGTTATCAAGACTTTAATTCAACATGGAGGATTCACACTATGAAGGAAATCATCTCTCTGAGGAATTAGAAAAAGGGACCAAGGTACGTTTAGTATGATCTTCATTATTTTATTTTTTTAATTTCAAACTTAGTCTAGTTAAATTAATGTAATGTTCTGACATATTAGTTTGTCATTCTTGCAGTTCATAATTTATCCTTCAGCCTTTAATATCGTTTGGGGAAAGGATGGACGATATTGGAAATTACCCCAAGAGTAAGTATATATTTAAATAAAATGCATGCCACACTTTACATATTCATATAATCAGAGTGAAATCTTATGAAGATTGAGTAATTATAATTAATAGTATTTGTTTTGTTATACTTGTAAATATGTTTTGAATAATTTGTTTTCTTACTTATATGAATTAAATTATTGAATATATTTAGCGACAATAACTTTAATTAATTGCCGTTAAATATTATTTTAGAGGCAATTAATTAACACTCCTTTTGTGAAATATTTTATTAGATACCTACTATTTTCTATCAGATACCTACTATGTCATTGATTAATGTTGGTAAATGATTTAATACTTTTTACTAGGGGTGTCAAATAGGCGGGTTGGATTAAAATTGAAAATATTAATGGGTTGAGTAGAAATTGGGTTGGGTCTTGACTCGCCCATGTTTACTTTGGGCTCAAATGGGTTGGGCTCAAATGGGCTAAAAAACGGGTTGGGTCTTGACCCGCCCAATTTGACCCGATTAATTTCAATAATTTAACATATTGATAATTAACTTATATAATTACAATTTTAATTTTCGCTCAAGAATTTCTTGTTAAAAAAGTAACAAATGAATAGATAAATCCCAAAAGATGTTAAATAGATAATAATTTATACCTTTAAATATAGAAACATACCTAAATAAAAACTTAAAAACGGGTTGAAATTGGAGATTGAATTGGGCTCAATTGAGAATTCTCCTCAAATGAGTTAAGCTTGAATGGGTTGAGATTGAACCCAATTCAAAATTATCTTGAGCCCAACCCTTAAAATTTTGGACGGATTGGGCTGGTTATATATGTTTGGGTTAATTTTTGACACCCCTACTCTTTACTAATGCGCATATTAATTGTTGCTAAAAATTTTTTTTGTTATAGTATGGTAAAAAACAGTAGGTATCTGATAGAATAGTCAAAATGGGATACTAATTTTATAAGATAATTGTTATATGGACATTGAGATATGTGATGTAATGTTTGGATTTGATGATGAACGTACAGGAAAAAGGATCCAGCAACACTTGTACAAGTGAGTTGGCTAGAGGTAACAGGGTGGTGTGACAAAGTAGAAAAAGACACAAAATATGAAGTTAAGTTCAAGGTGAAATTGACACCAGATTCATTTGGATTTAATGAGTTACCCCTCTATTTTATGGTAAAATATGGATCAAAAAACTCATGGAAGAAAATTTATTTAACAAAAGATGCTAATGTTGAATCATCAAATGGATCATATATTGTACCAAATAATCTTACCATTACAACAACTGACGCTGGATTTGAAGATAACAAGCTTTGTTTTGGCCTTTATGAAGTTTGGAGTGGAAAATGGAAAGGAGGATTAATTATCGAAGAAGTAAGTATTCAGAAGAAGTAATAATAATAATATACTTACTAATTAATAAAAGAAATGCTTCACACAAGTTTTATGTTATAATAACCATTGGAAATAATCCCTCCAAAATTTCCTTGTAATAAATGTTTCTTCCTATATATATCTTTCTGTTTCACCTTATTGGATTGTATTTCAATTTTCTGTTGTGTTATTTTGTAATAAATCTGATTTGTAATATGATTTACAAATTTGAGTTATACAAATTTTGGATCTTGAGAATTTATGTATTTAATTCAGATTAGTCAGAGTTCAATATAATTAATTAAGTATCGATTAGAGGAGAAAAAAAAGATTTGTAGTTTTTATTTTCAGTTACAAGTGGCCTAATATAAGCTTCGATCGATGAAGAGCTATTTGAACCTCGTTATAAAAGTTATTCATTATAATGACATTTCACTATAATGACCTGATTTTCTTTAGAATTAGTGTTTTATGTTATATTTTAGTTGTCTCACTACAACAAAAATGATCATTAGCGATAATTAATTCTTATTTGCCGCTGAATACGTATTTTTAGCGGCAATTGTCACTCTTTGTATATGTACGTAAAGCCTTTAGCCACATTGGTTCTAATGGCACTTAACTAATGCCGGTAAAGACTTTAGCATTCTTTATTAATGTCAATATTTAATGCCGCTAAAAGTTATTTTTGTTGTAGCATCTATAACATTATTCTAGCTATAACAATAATGACATTCATTATAACCATATATTTTATTTTATTTTTGAAAAAGTACTTCTCTATAACCAAAGGCGTATCTAGAGGGGGTTTCGTGGGTTCACGTGAACCCATGCCTGCCTCTCTATATTATATATAATAGTGTTATTGTCACGACCCAAAATAGACGTGATGGCACTCGTCTTGTCCCACCAAGACAAGTCAACCTAAAACTAAATCATTACAATAAAATGCGGAAATTTTATAATCAACTCAAAATACTCCCAAAACCTGGTTGTCACGTGTACAAGCCTCTAAAGTATTACAAATGAATTAATAGAAAATATATGTCTCATATGAAATTGTTCCTAGAGTAGAACAAGATCATAAACAGGAGTAAGGAGGTCTACTGAGATGACAAACAACTACCTCACAAATCTCCAAGAAGCCTCGGAGAGGAAGAGAATATATCACAAAAGATCCGGGCTAGTAACCTACAAAAAAATTGTAGAAGCAAGAGGTGAGTACCAAACCACACGGTACTCAGCAAGTAAACCTCTAAACGCAAGTTAAGTGGATAAAATACGGGTACTCCTTACACACTAACCGAACCTCCACAACTATAACCTGCATAAAAAAAATCAGCCCAACCTAACAGTTCATAGTTTTATAGCACCCATCTCATAAAAAAAATCTTTTTTTTAAATATTACACATCCTCAACTACAAAGTCAATATTCAACAATCACAACTTTCACAAAAAGGCACTCACAATATCAACATCACACAAGATCAAATTCATCAAATAGAGGTAATTAAATATCAAGTACTTTCCAACCACCAATAAAATACAAAATCATCAAGAATGAAGGAGGTCATGCTATGCAATGCAATATGACACCATGAAATGATATGTCTCAGAATACCAAATACTCTCTCAATCGTATATACATGATACTTCTCGGAATTACATCGAGATTTCATGACCCATGGGGGACTCGCGAGGTCCATATACCGACACGGACGATCTCCACGTGCCTGTGCGGACGATCTCAACGCACTATCATAAATCAAACAAATTTCGCACGGACGATCTCCACGTGCCCAAATCATAATCATAACTTTTCTATCGCACGGACGATCTTCACGTGCCCAAATAATCATAACTCGATCTCAACACGGACGATCTCCACGTGTTAGACCTTTACTCATACCCAATCTCATGTCAATGCATGGACACAATATGATATCAAATAAAGGGGATGATGCAACATCTCAATAAATCAAATGTCGCTATGACATATAATCACCTCAGTTATCACAATTATATGGTTCAGTAAAGAACATAATCACACATAATAAATCAATCAATAATATCAGGTAATATACATATGCTTTGGCATTCTCGTATTACAATCCACATTCTATAGTAATAAACTTCGCCTTTATACCACCGGTACTCGTACCATTCTCAACCCATCACACACAAACAAATAATCACATTGCCGTTTTATAACCCCTTTTTCATCATTAGTTAGAATATATAAATGTGGACAAGTTAACCCATCACAAGTCCCATTACTCCCAACCACATACCACAAGGAAATACACGAATTTCATACACTTAATAAGAGTTTAGAAATCCACTTGCCTCAATCAATAAGAATTCACTCCGGGACTTGAGTCTTCCCTTTTCGTTGAACTTCCAACTCAAAGCAATCTATTCAAGTACATAATCACAATGAGATCTCAAAACTAACAACACCCATATTACTATAAGTTTAGCCTAGACCCAAAAACTCACCCAAACTTATAATAAATCTCCTTATCTTGCTAACATGTCAACTCTCATGTTTTTTTTCAAATTTCAAGTCTAGAATTTAGTCTCAATATTTTCAAATAACATAAACTTAATGATCTTCATATAATACAATACATCCACTATTCAATAACATATACTAATATATCAAAACTTAAATTATAATAAGATAACAAAAAGAAATTCAAAGAAACAAGGAAGTCAAGTTACAATAAAATCGAGAGAACGCCACTGATTTAGAACCTCAAATTAATATTCCCCTTATTCCTATTTATTAATCACAGTAATCATAATCACATTATAGCCTCAATCATTATGTAATGATTGGCCAGCAACCCTATTTTTTTCAATCCAAAATTACATTACACAAATGTACCATTTTCAAATTTTCTTATTCCAAATTCATCTTTTATCCGTTTTTCCTCTTCAAAGCCAACATTAAATTAATACTAACAGTTACACATTAATTAAAAGAGATACTTATCACAGTTAATAAATTACTTTCTTTTCCACTCACACACATACAATACGTAGGCTCTAATCCCTACAATCCAAACTTAAATATTCATTAGAACTTGTGTCCCTTGCTATCTAGTCTTTTAAGCATGTTACATTTAATAAGAGAAACAAAAATGAAAGGCTCGAAAGAGGTTGTGGTACCTGCGGCGGTCATCTTCGGCTTCTCTAAGTTCTTTTTTTTTTTCCCTCTTTAATGATATGATCAAAAACTATTAAACCCTATCAACTTATTTTAACAAATGGGTCAAATAGTATAAAGTTCAAATAAATTATGAAATTGACCCATTAACCACCAACTAAATAAATAAATTATTTATTATATGTCCATCAATTAAATAATTGTAGTTATCGAGTAGTTTAAAATTTTCAAATCAACTTCACCGATTGATCATAAATGACTCAAAATAAATATCAAGAGGGGTAAAATGGTAAATTTTTCTGTGATAACTTTCAAAATGGCTTTTCGGGTCATTACAATATCCACCACTAAAAATCATGTTCGTCCTCGAACATAAGGAAGAATAAGGAAAAATAACCAACATTACCAAAGACTTGAGGTATACTCCTAGAGTCGGCGTTTGTCTCTCCTAGTCAGATCATCCTTAGGACCATTCCATCAAATATCAACTACTAAAAACTGATATTTCGAATCAACTTTGACAGGTCTGTAAATTAGAAGTGAACTTTATCTAACAAACATACTTCGTAATGCACACAATATCGCAGATCTTTTCAAGACACCCTTCACAAAAAAATCTTCCCACGAGCTTAAGGTATAAAAGTGATCTTTAGACATCGGGTACTCATTAAGAGAGGATCAACATCATCTAACCTAAGGATTTTAAGATCAAGTAACCACTGAACAAGAGATACACTTCAAAATGTAGAGCCTCTAACAACACTTTTAGACAATTGTGACTCTTCATAGCTCTTATATAAGTTCTCATAAGCAAGGTTGTGTATGTAGAATCACTAGTATACTTCAACTATCCCAAACAATATCAAATCTTAGCTAACTGAAATGCACAAGTCTAAACAAGGATCCTACCCTATCAAGAGGGCATAAGAGGACCGGTACATCCGATCCACCACTAGGAATTCACCCATAGATATAGAAACACACTATATACAACGAATTATACTCCAAATCAAATCTGAAACGAAGTAGGTGGTCATATAAGAATGTACGGAGCCAAGGTCGAATAACACATGATATTAGGTCCATGTGCCCATGTCAAACATTTTGGACTTTCTCTCATCGATTTTTTTAAAATATTTTTTTTTCTACCACTCATGATCAACCAGTTTGATCCCATCACAATATTACAAATACTCAATTCATCAAACCTCATATACTTCTTACAATACTCTATTGAAGCTGACACTCTTAATACCAACAACCTTCATAACTATACCAACCATTTACCTTACTCTCAAATTGTTACTAGTATCAAAGTCTTCGTAGAAAACACATTGCATCCTCTAAAAATTACAAATATGGCTATCTCTTTTTTCCATTTAAGCATTACATGACATATATGAGTCACGCACAAGACTGATAGCACTAATTCAATTCTAAAAATACTTTTCCTTCGAGGTAAAATAATTGAATCGCACTCAATGTCAACTTCACTCGAACTTTTTACATACCAAATTTCAACTAATATTCAAAACCATCATATACATGATACCAACACTTAAGAAATATTCTTAGTCACTCCAATAATCCGGTATACTATAAGCTCATAACCTCTATCCCCCATCAATTTCCTATGTAACACATCATAGTAGTTTGTATCGTCCTATCAACAAAGTAATTTCAATCGCCTCAAAATTTTCAATAACCAAGTCAAATTGAAGGTCCATACCGTAGTGTCCCCATAAGTCATCTACCATAATCGATAAAATTTATCCCCACATAACAACATAATCCTACACACCTCACTTTTTTTTTTCAAATCGAAACTCAATCATCATAAAAATCGTAAATAAGCCCTAGTAAGTCTGTGTCGAATCGATTCACATCTCATAGTCATATCTAAACACAAAGGCAAAAATTCATACAACTTTCAATTTTGAACCAAGGGTCTATATGAGAGGTCTTTTTATTCACTTTTCTTAAATTCTTTCTATGATGCAAAATTCTAAATGTCATGAACTCTTCAATACACCCAGAATCTTGTTCCTTTTGTTGACTCGCTCACAAATCTTATCATTTGACCAACACCTCATGATATTTTTTCATTACCCTCTATACAAAAACATTACATGAAACCCCTCCTTAGGTATAACAATCAAAAGTAACCAAATTTACTACTTAATTTATTTTTAAATCCTTCAAATACTTCATACTTAATGTTATCGATCAATTCTTACCTTACCAATTAATACCTTGACAAAACACACTACTACAAATCTAAACTCACAATGAAAAACTTGAATTTTGAATCTAACTATGTAACTCAATTCCTTTATCTATCAACACCAACTTATACCTTAAAGATCTTTTTTAATTCATGTATCTTAGTTTATCATTGATCGCCCCTTCATTAACCTTATCATATCTTTCGATAAAAATTCAACCATACTCATTATCAAACTCAAAATCACAAAAGAACTTATCATAACACTCGAGCTAAATGTATGTACACTCCTTTTCAAGCCTTATCCAATAGTTTGTTTTTTTTTAAATCAATTTGATGAATATGTGACACTATTACCATAACAATATCAAAACAAAAGAAACCATGTGCCTCTAAACCAAATTCTCAACTCTCTAAAGATATATCTTTGTCCTTTGCATTTAGAGAAAATATTCATGCTCTCATCTCTTTTCAAAAGCTACACTACAATTCACTATTTTTCATTATGATTCTAGTTGCTTTAAATTCTATTCGAGTGACATCCAACACCTCATAAAACTTACTATACTACCACACTACTCATAAAATAGTATTAAACCATAACTTAGAAAATCAAAGTCATCATTACCATACAAAATTCATTTAACCAACAAACTTTATCATATAGTTGTGTTCCAATCATAATTCATCATGAACTTTTATTAGTATTATGCTCAGTTAGCTCTTATCATCACCACGAAGTAAATCTTTTTTATCAATATGACACCTTAAATTCAGTTACACCAACCAAAATTAAAGGACTAACTCAATATTATATGCATTTTCTTACTAAAATCTTCAATTACCTTCACACAAGTATACTCTTTGAGACTTCTTTTACCCATAAGATTTTCATTCTGGTATCAATATATTTTCATGGAGCCTACAATAAAATCACCACTCATTTAAATTCCTCAAGATACAGTATACAACCTAAACACATTACTATTGTACCAAAGATCCATCACTAAAATTTCTCTTATAAATAAGGCTTAACTCATTCTTCTGTAGTAACAAGCTAGTTGGTTTCTCAAATATGAATTCAACACCAAATCCTATTAAATGATCATATAATACAATAGATAACTCCTTAAGTAGTTAGTACGTGCATTTAACAATCAACATATCCATTTTCATATACCAGTAGGATCACATCGTGAAAATCTGTTACATCTACCACTAGAACACATCATACCTACCAAGAAGATCATATCCAAATAGGTCACACATTTCTACCCATCAAATAGCCGTAAAATATTACCAAATTAGTTTTGTATCTAACCCAAGATATATGTATTCTTTCGTAGGTCGGGTCAATATCAAAAGTAACACACTCCATAACTTAACCAAGTAAAGATTGATATTATTGTAGTAGAAATTCTAACCTTAATTGGTGCATCATTATTCTAATCATTTCCTAAGCAACCCATTCACGTTATGATAACTTTACGAATTGTAGTTTTCAAAGTTACATGGCCATTATCTAGCCGTTCTTTAATCATTTAGCTTTCAATAGATAAACCACTCTAATTATCGTATATACCATACAAATACTATTTATTTTACTAGGTTAACTAACCTTACACAATCCCTTCAATTTGTTGAACATTCTAAATCTAACCACACATCTTTTCCAAAAAGTATATTACTTCTATCTCAATATCAGATTTAACATTCAAACCATACACAACATCAACTACTCACATCAAGAACCACGCACGAGTCATCACTATCAGTGAAAGTGAATGGAGTGAAATGATAATAATCAAACCAAATCAAGTACGCACGATATAGATCCAAAAAGTGAAGATTTTTCCTAAAGTCACTGTAGCCTCTCGAAGATAAGTACAGACGTCTCCGTACCGATCCTCAAGACTCTACTTAGACTCGGCTTGTACACACGTGAGACCTATGAACCTAGGGCTCTGATACCAATTTTGTCACGACCCAAAATAGACGTGATGGCACTCGTCTTGTCCCACCAAGACAAGTCAACCTAAAACTAAACCATTACAATAAAATGCGGAAATTTTATAATCAACTCAAAATACTCCCAAAACTTGGTTGTCACGTGTACAAGCCTCTAAAGTATTACAAATGAATTAATAGAAAATATATGTCTCATATGAAATTGTTCCTAGAGTAGAACAAGATCATAAACAGGAGTAAGGAGGTCTGCTGAGATAACAAACAACTACCTCATAAATCTCCAAGAAGCCTCGGAGAGGAAGAGAATATATCACAAAAGATCCGGGCTAGTAACCTACAAAAAAATTGTAGAAGCAAGAGGTGAGTACCAAACCACACGGTACTCAGCAAGTAAACCTCTAAACGCAAGTTAAGTGGATAAAATACGGGTACTCCTTACACACTAACCGAACCTCCACAACTACAACCTGCATAAAAAAAATCAGCCCAACCTAACAGTTCATAGTTTTATAGCACCCATCTCATAAAAAAAATCTTTTTTTAAATATTACACATCCTCAACTACAAAGTCAATATTCAACAATCACAACTTTCACAAAAAGGCACTCACAATATCAACATCACACAAGATCAAATTCATCAAATAGAGGTAATCAAATATCAAGTACTTTCCAACCACCAATAAAACACAAAATCATCAAGAATGAAGGAGGTCATGCTATGCAATGCAATATGACACCATGAAATGATATGTCTCAGAATACCAAATACTCTCTCAACCGTATATACATGATACTCCTCGGAATTACATCGAGATTTCATGACCCATGGGGGACTCGCGAGGTCCATATACCGACACGGACGATCTCCACGTGCCTGTGCGGACGATCTCAACGCACTATCATAAATCAAACAAATTTCGCACGGACGATCTCCACGTGCCCAAATCATAATCATAACTTTTCTATAGCACGGACGATCTTCACGTGCCCAAATAATCATAACTCGATCTCAACACGGACGATCTCCACGTGTTAGACCTTTACTCATACCCACTCTCATGTCAATGCATGGACACAATATGATATCAAATAAAGGGGATGATGCAACATCTCAATAAATCAAATGTCGCTATGACATATAATCACCTCAGTTATCACAATTATATGGTTCAGTAAAGAACATAATCACACATAATAAATCAATCAATAATATCAGGTAATATACATATGCTTTGGCATTCTCGTATTACAATCCACATTCTATAGTAATAAACTTCGCCTTTATACCACCGGTACTCGTACCATTCTCAACCCATCACACACAAACAAATAATCACATTGCCCTTTTATAACCCCTTTTTCATCATTAGTTAGAATATATAAATGTGGACAAGTTAACCCATCACAAGTCCCATTACTCCCAACCACATACCACAAGGAAATACACGAATTTCATACACTTAACAAGAGTTTAGAAATCCACTTGCCTCAATCAATAAGAATTCACTCCGGGACTTGAGTCTTCCCTTTTCGTTGAACTTCCAACTCAAAGCAATCTATTCAAGTACATAATCACAATGAGATCTCAAAACTAACAACACCCATATTACTATAAGTTTAGCCTAGACCCAAAAACTCACCCAAACTTATAATAAATCTCCTTATCTTGCTAACATGTCAACTCTCATGTTTTTTTTCAAATTTCAAGTCTAGAATTTAGTCTCAATATTTTCAAATAACATAAACTTAATGATCTTCATATAATACAATACATCCACTATTCAATAACATATACTAATATATCAAAACTTAAATTATAATAAGATAACAAAAAGAAATTCAAAGAAACAAGGAAGTCAAGTTACAATAAAATCGAGAGAACGCCACTGATTTAGAACCTCAAATTAATATTCCCCTTATTCCTATTTATTAATCACAGTAATCATAATCACATTATAGCCTCAATCATTATGTAATGATTGGCCAGCAACCCTATTTTTTTCAATCCAAAATTACATTACACAAATGTACCATTTTCAAATTTTCTTATTCCAAATTCATCTTTTATCCGTTTTTCCTCTTCAAAGCCAACATTAAATTAATACTAACAGTTACACATTAATTAAAAGAGATACTTATCACAGTTAATAAATTACTTTCTTTTCCACTCACACACATACAATACGTAGGCTCTAATCCCTACAATCCAAACTTAAATATTCATTAGAACTTGTGTCCCTTGCTATCTAGTCTTTTAAGCATGTTACATTTAATAAGAGAAACAAAAATGAAAGGCTCGAAAGAGGTTGTGGTACCTGCGGCGGTCATCTTCGGCTTCTCTAAGTTCTTTTTTTTTTTCCCTCTTTAATGATATGATCAAAAACTATTAAACCCTATCAACTTATTTTAACAAATGGGTCAAATAGTATAAAGTTCAAATAAATTATGAAATTGACCCATTAACCACCAACTAAATAAATAAATTATTTATTATATGTCCATCAATTAAATAATTGTAGTTATCGAGTAGTTTAAAATTTTCAAATCAACTTCACCGATTGATCATAAATGACTCAAAATAAATATCAAGAGGGGTAAAATGGTAAATTTTTCTGTGATAACTTTCAAAATGGCTTTTCGGGTCATTACAATATCCACCACTAAAAATCATGTTCGTCCTCGAACATAAGGAAGAATAAGGAAAAATAACCAACATTACCAAAGACTTGAGGTATACTCCTAGAGTCGGCGTTTGTCTCTCCTAGTCAGATCATCCTTAGGACCATTCCATCAAATATCAACTACTAAAAACTGATATTTCGAATCAACTTTGACAGGTCTGTAAATTAGAAGTGAACTTTATCTAACAAACATACTTCGTAATGCACACAATATCGCAGATCTTTTCAAGACACCCTTCACAAAAAAATCTTCCCACGAGCTTAAGGTATAAAAGTGATCTTTAGACATCGGGTACTCATTAAGAGAGGATCAACATCATCTAACCTAAGGATTTTAAGATCAAGTAACCACTGAACAAGAGATACACTTCAAAATGTAGAGCCTCTAACAACACTTTTAGACAATTGTGACTCTTCATAGCTCTTATATAAGTTCTCATAAGCAAGGTTGTGTATGTAGAATCACTAGTATACTTCAACTATCCCAAACAATATCAAATCTTAGCTAACTGAAATGCACAAGTCTAAACAAGGATCCTACCCTATCAAGAGGGCATAAGAGGACCGGTACATCCGATCCACCACTAGGAATTCACCCATAGATATAGAAACACACTATATACAACGAATTATACTCCAAATCAAATCTGAAACGAAGTAGGTGGTCATATAAGAATGTACGGAGCCAAGGTCGAATAACACATGATATTAGGTCCATGTGCCCATGTCAAACATTTTGGACTTTCTCTCATCGATTTTTTTAAAATATTTTTTTTTCTACCACTCATGATCAACCAGTTTGATCCCATCACAATATTACAAATACTCAATTCATCAAACCTCATATACTTCTTACAATACTCTATTGAAGCTGACACTCTTAATACCAACAACCTTCATAACTATACCAACCATTTACCTTACTCTCAAATTGTTACTAGTATCAAAGTCTTCGTAGAAAACACATTGCATCCTCTAAAAATTACAAATATGGCTATCTCTTTTTTCCATTTAAGCATTACATGACATATATGAGTCACGCACAAGACTGATAGCACTAATTCAATTCTAAAAATACTTTTCCTTCGAGGTAAAATAATTGAATCGCACTCAATGTCAACTTCACTCGAACTTTTTACATACCAAATTTCAACTAATATTCAAAACCATCATATACATGATACCAACACTTAAGAAATATTCTTAGTCACTCCAATAATCCGGTATACTATAAGCTCATAACCTCTATCCCCCATCAATTTCCTATGTAACACATCATAGTAGTTTGTATCGTCCTATCAACAAAGTAATTTCAATCGCCTCAAAATTTTCAATAACCAAGTCAAATTGAAGGTCCATACCGTAGTGTCCCCATAAGTCATCTACCATAATCGATAAAATTTATCCCCACATAACAACATAATCCTACACACCTCACTTTTTTTTTTCAAATCGAAACTCAATCATCATAAAAATCGTAAATAAGCCCTAGTAAGTCTGTGTCGAATCGATTCACATCTCATAGTCATATCTAAACACAAAGGCAAAAATTCATACAACTTCCAATTTTGAACCAAGGGTCTATATGAGAGGTCTTTTTATTCACTTTTCTTAAATTCTTTCTATGATGCAAAATTCTAAATGTCATGAACTCTTCAATACACCCAGAATCTTGTTCCTTTTGTTGACTCGCTTACAAATCTTATCATTTGACCAACACCTCATGATATTTTTACATTACCCTCTATACAAAAACATTACATGAAACCCCTCCTTAGGTATAACAATCAAAAGTAACCAAATTTACTACTTAATTTATTTTTAAATCCTTCAAATACTTCATACTTAATGTTATCGATCAATTCTTACCTTACCAATTAATACCTTGACAAAACACACTACTACAAATCTAAACTCACAATGAAAAACTTGAATTTTGAATCTAACTATGTAACTCAATTCCTTTATCTATCAACACTAACTTATACCTTAAAGATCTTTTTTAATTCATGTATCTTAGTTTATCATTGATCGCCCCTTCATTAACCTTATCATATCTTTCGATAAAAATTCAACCATACTCATTATCAAACTCAAAATCACAAAAGAACTTATCATAACACTCGAGCTAAATGTATGTACACTCCTTTTCAAGCCTTATCCAATAGTTTGTTTTTTTTTTAAATCAATTTGATGAATATGTGACACTATTACCATAACAATATCAAAACAAAAGAAACCATGTGCCTCTAAACCAAATTCTCAACTCTCTAAAGATATATCTTTGTCCTTTGCATTTAGAGAAAATATTCATGCTCTCATCTCTTTTCAAAAGCTACACTACAATTCACTATTTTTCATTATGATTCTAGTTGCTTTAAATTCTATTCGAGTGACATCCAACACCTCATAAAACTTACTATACTACCACACTACTCATAAAATAGTATTAAACCATAACTTAGAAAATCAAAGTCATCATTACCATACAAAATTCATTTAACCAACAAACTTTATCATATAGTTGTGTTCCAATCATAATTCATCATGAACTTTTATTAGTATTATGCTCAGTTAGCTCTTATCATCACCACGAAGTAAATCTTTTTTATCAATATGACACCTTAAATTCAGTTACACCAACCAAAATTAAAGGACTAACTCAATATTATATGCATTTTCTTACTAAAATCTTCAATTACCTTCACACAAGTATACTCTTTGAGACTTCTTTTACCCATAAGATTTTCATTCTGGTATCAATATATTTTCATGGAGCCTACAATAAAATCACCACTCATTTAAATTCCTCAAGATACAGTATACAACCTAAACACATTACTATTGTACCAAAGATCCATCACTAAAATTTCTCTTATAAATAAGGCTTAACTCATTCTTCTGTAGTAACAAGCTAGTTGGTTTCTCAAATATGAATTCAACACCAAATCCTATTAAATGATCATATAATACAATAGATAACTCCTTAAGTAGTTAGTACGTGCATTTAACAATCAACATATCCATTTTCATATACCAGTAGGATCACATCGTGAAAATCTGTTACATCTACCACTAGAACACATCATACCTACCAAGAAGATCATATCCAAATAGGTCACACATTTCTACCCATCAAATAGCCGTAAAATATTACCAAATTAGTTTTGTATCTAACCCAAGATATATGTATTCTTTCGTAGGTCGGGTCAATATCAAAAGTAACACACTCCATAACTTAACCAAGTAAAGATTGATATTATTGTAGTAGAAATTCTAACCTTAATTGGTGCATCATTATTCTAATCATTTCCTAAGCAACCCATTCACGTTATGATAACTTTACGAATTGTAGTTTTCAAAGTTACTTGGCCATTATCTAGCCGTTCTTTAATCATTTAGCTTTCAATAGATAAACCACTCTAATTATCGTATATACCATACAAATACTATTTATTTTACTAGGTTAACTAACCTTACACAACCCCTTCAATTTGTTGAACATTCTAAATCTAACCACACATCTTTTCCAAAAAGTATATTACTTCTATCTCAATATCAGATTTAACATTCAAACCATACACAACATCAACTACTCACATCAAGAACCACGCACGAGTCATCACTATCAGTGAAAGTGAATGGAGTGAAATGATAATAATCAAACCAAATCAAGTACGCACGATATAGATCCAAAAAGTGAAGATTTTTCCTAAAGTCACTGTAGCCTCTCGAAGATAAGTACAGACGTCTCCGTACTGATCCTCAAGACTCTACTTAGACTCGGCTTGTACACACGTGAGACCTATGAACCTAGGGCTCTGATACCAATTTTGTCACGACCCAAAATAGACGTGATGGCACTCGTCTTGTCCCACCAAGACAAGTCAACCTAAAACTAAACCATTACAATAAAATGCGGAAATTTTATAATCAACTCAAAATACTCCCAAAACCTGGTTGTCACGTGTACAAGCCTCTAAAGTATTACAAATGAATTAATAGAAAATATATGTCTCATATGAAATTGTTCCTAGAGTAGAACAAGATCATAAACAGGAGTAAGGAGGTCTGCTGAGATAACAAACAACTACCTCATAAATCTCCAAGAAGCCTCGGAGAGGAAGAGAATATATCACAAAAGATCCGGGCTAGTAACCTACAAAAAAATTGTAGAAGCAAGAGGTGAGTACCAAACCACACGGTACTCAGCAAGTAAACCTCTAAACGCAAGTTAAGTGGATAAAATACGGGTACTCCTTACACACTAACCGAACCTCCACAACTACAACCTGCATAAAAAAAATCAGCCCAACCTAACAGTTCATAGTTTTATAGCACCCATCTCATAAAAAAAATCTTTTTTTAAATATTACACATCCTCAACTACAAAGTCAATATTCAACAATCACAACTTTCACAAAAAGGCACTCACAATATCAACATCACACAAGATCAAATTCATCAAATAGAGGTAATCAAATATCAAGTACTTTCCAACCACCAATAAAACACAAAATCATCAAGAATGAAGGAGGTCATGCTATGCAATGCAATATGACACCATGAAATGATATGTCTCAGAATACCAAATACTCTCTCAACCGTATATACATGATACTCCTCGGAATTACATCGAGATTTCATGACCCATGGGGGACTCGCGAGGTCCATATACCGACACGGACGATCTCCACGTGCCTGTGCGGATGATCTCAACGCACTATCATAAATCAAACAAATTTCGCACGGACGATCTCCACGTGCCCAAATCATAATCATAACTTTTCTATAGCACGGACGATCTTCACGTGCCCAAATAATCATAACTCGATCTCAACACGGACGATCTCCACGTGTTAGACCTTTACTCATACCCACTCTCATGTCAATGCATGGACACAATATGATATCAAATAAAGGGGATGATGCAACATCTCAATAAATCAAATGTCGCTATGACATATAATCACCTCAGTTATCACAATTATATGGTTCAGTAAAGAACATAATCACACATAATAAATCAATCAATAATATCAGGTAATATACATATGCTTTGGCATTCTCGTATTACAATCCACATTCTATAGTAATAAACTTCGCCTTTATACCACCGGTACTCGTACCATTCTCAACCCATCACACACAAACAAATAATCACATTGCCCTTTTATAACCCCTTTTTCATCATTAGTTAGAATATATAAATGTGGACAAGTTAACCCATCACAAGTCCCATTACTCCCAACCACATACCACAAGGAAATACACGAATTTCATACACTTAACAAGAGTTTAGAAATCCACTTGCCTCAATCAATAAGAATTCACTCCGGGACTTGAGTCTTCCCTTTTCGTTGAACTTCCAACTCAAAGCAATCTATTCAAGTACATAATCACAATGAGATCTCAAAACTAACAACACCCATATTACTATAAGTTTAGCCTAGACCCAAAAACTCACCCAAACTTATAATAAATCTCCTTATCTTGCTAACATGTCAACTCTCATGTTTTTTTTCAAATTTCAAGTCTAGAATTTAGTCTCAATATTTTCAAATAACATAAACTTAATGATCTTCATATAATACAATACATCCACTATTCAATAACATATACTAATATATCAAAACTTAAATTATAATAAGATAACAAAAAGAAATTCAAAGAAACAAGGAAGTCAAGTTACAATAAAATCGAGAGAACGCCACTGATTTAGAACCTCAAATTAATATTCCCCTTATTCCTATTTATTAATCACAGTAATCATAATCACATTATAGCCTCAATCATTATGTAATGATTGGCCAGCAACCCTATTTTTTTCAATCCAAAATTACATTACACAAATGTACCATTTTCAAATTTTCTTATTCCAAATTCATCTTTTATCCGTTTTTCCTCTTCAAAGCCAACATTAAATTAATACTAACAGTTACACATTAATTAAAAGAGATACTTATCACAGTTAATAAATTACTTTCTTTTCCACTCACACACATACAATACGTAGGCTCTAATCCCTACAATCCAAACTTAAATATTCATTAGAACTTGTGTCCCTTGCTATCTAGTCTTTTAAGCATGTTACATTTAATAAGAGAAACAAAAATGAAAGGCTCGAAAGAGGTTGTGGTACCTGCGGCGGTCATCTTCGGCTTCTCTAAGTTCTTTTTTTTTTCCCTCTTTAATGATATGATCAAAAACTATTAAACCCTATCAACTTATTTTAACAAATGGGTCAAATAGTATAAAGTTCAAATAAATTATGAAATTGACCCATTAACCACCAACTAAATAAATAAATTATTTATTATATGTCCATCAATTAAATAATTGTAGTTATCGAGTAGTTTAAAATTTTCAAATCAACTTCACCGATTGATCATAAATGACTCGAAATAAATATCAAGAGGGGTAAAATGGTAAATTTTTCTGTGATAACTTTCAAAATGGCTTTTCGGGTCATTACAGTTATATATTTTAAAAAATATTTAAATATAAAGTTGTGAACCCATGCCTCCCTCTCTAGATCATATATAATAGTGTTGTATATTTTAAAAAATATTTAAATATAAAGTTGTGAACCCACGTTAAAAGTAGCATATAGTAATAAGATGATCAATGGGTACACCTCTCTAAGGAAAGATAGAAATTTAAACCTTATATTTATCTTATTTTGTTAGTAACACCCCCTACAAGTGATTATCCGTAACACTTTTGACGTTTCAATCAATTTTTCTTTTCTTTTTTTGTTTTAAACTTTTAAAATTTTCAAGTGTGTAACATTGGAAATTCTAGCACGATAATATTTTTTATATAAGTAAATTAAATGTGTATATTCAAATTTATCACTTGTAGTATCAAATATGTTGGACCTATAATTTTTAAATTTAACAATTTAATGTTAAGAACGTAAAGGTCAAATCGATCAAAGTCATATCTTAGATGCATCTTTTCCTAATACTGCACCTATTCTTTCGAAATTCTGGATCAGATACGCCTCTGTCTATAACAGTTGTACTTAAATATTTTATAGGACATTTAAATAAGAAAATAAAATATCAAAATAATTGTAGTAATGATTATTAGTGTCATGAATATAATAGTAAATTTCTAGTAGATATGAGTATTCAATAGGAAAACAATATTTGAATGTTGTCCATCAGTTGTCCCACAACTTTACGTGGAAAGACGATTGATTTTTGTCTATTTTAAATTCATATTGTTTCTATTTTTTCATCAAATTGATTAACAAATACTATACATTCTTTCTTCTTTGAACACAAAATCATTATACTACTTTTCGAATTTGAAATTCGACACCAAACAATATATGTCGAACAAACACCATCTTCATCAACAAGTGATCATTTGCACTTGTTAATTCACTAATTTATTTGCTATAAAGTCAGATGCTTTGCCTCAATTTTTAGACACCAAAACATATTCAAAAAATTCATCTTCTTCTAATAAAAAATAATTAAAAATTCATCATTTTAAAAAAGTTAAAGTGATTGTCAGTGTGATTTGCTTTCAATTATAAATAATATAGAATAGCAAACCTTCTAACTTGAGGGGAATGAATAATTCCAACTTTGAATAATTGTAACAGCATTAAATTATTTAAGGAAATATAGTTTTTTTTAATGTATAACTTACATAAATTTCATAAATAGTGTAAAATTTTAATTATTTTCTATCCCTATTATTTTTCTAATTACACAATTTTATATTTTTTAGGCATTTCGAATACATAATTAAGGATCCGGATACATTATTGTTAATCCATTATGTATCAATCTGTTGCACTTATTAAGGGAAAAAATTGAAAAAATATTAAAATCTTATCCATCTGTTACACTAATTAATGGGGAAAAATTGAAAATAATATTAAGTCCCATAAATTGTGTTATTTCATTCTAAAGTATTGTCAAGAATTCAATCATATAATGTAACTATCCAAAAAATAAAACAATTGAATTTCTTCTTGTTCATCATTTCCTCTGTTTCGTAAAAACTTTTGTCGAAATTTTGAATAAGCGAGGTCAGTTATGAAGGATACAAAAGTGATGAAATTGTTGTTGGATAAACGATTTCTTTTGTGAATCTTCAAGTTCATCGAATATTCTTTCGATTTTGATTCAAGATTGTCGAAAATTTTGAGATTCAAAATTCTTCTTCATTTTATTCAAGATCCTTTCAATTTTTATTCATAATTACCGAAAAAATTGAGAAGATACATCATGAAGATCCTTTCAAAATCAAGAGAAAATATGTTATAAAGATATTTAAAATAGAGGTTTGACTAATAAATGAGGGAGTAGCAGGAACCGTGTCTTTGAAATTTAAAGCATGAAAAATCTCTATTTAGTTAATCTGTTTCTGTTAAGAAATTTTGAAAAGCTCTTATTTTTGGTGTAGACTTTGTTTTCTCAGTTTGTATTCATGGGAAGCAATCATTTCTTGACCATCTTTCGGTTGATTCTTTATCCTTATGTTCCACTTTCTTTGTGCCGATTCAAATAAGTGTTGTATTTCTACTAGATACATTAAATAAGAAAGTGTTGTTCATAAGATTTTAGATTTTAGATCGATATATTATTATTTGGTAATTGTTATGTATCAGATACATTTAGTATAAATTCAACTTTACATATCGTAGTTAAAAAATTAGTACATGATACATTATTATTTATGTGTTTTATTTTGTTTGAGAAATACTATAATTTAAAATTAAAAAATACATTATACATGTAATTGTTCCAAATTAGCTTCCCTTTTTGTGTGTGATACATAACACAAAGTTTATGTATCAAGTACATTTCTAATGAACATGATAAACATTAATCGAAAATTCAACAATATTAGAGTTATGTGTCACTACTTTAAATATGAACATGATACATTGCATAAAACAAATGTTATTGTAGCAGTGATGTATCAGATGAATGATAACACTAACAAAGACTAATTTAAGACTCAAAATAAATGAGATACATTAGAAATATGTATTTTTGACAGTGATGGCCATGCAATGACAGATTCAACTTTTTTTTTCTTTTTTTGGACGTTTTCAACCGTAGATACATTAAAAGAAAATAAATATTTTCAAGAAAGAATTTCAACAACGATATGACTAACTAAAATTGCAAAGGTTCAATAAGTTTTCAATGGGCGCAGGGGGGGGGGGGGAAGTAATTTTATTTTTATTTTTGTAAGATAAAAAAGTTAAAAAATAATAATAAAAGAAATTAGAAATTGAAGTGATGGAAAGTCATCTACCTCTTGAATATTTAAAATCATTAATTGGAAATAAAAAGATTCAAAATTCAAAAATAAATTAATTGATGTAATT
Source organism: Solanum sitiens (assembly GCA_016801875.1). Taxonomy (NCBI): domain Eukaryota; kingdom Viridiplantae; phylum Streptophyta; class Magnoliopsida; order Solanales; family Solanaceae; genus Solanum; species Solanum sitiens. The sequence goes on from JABWTJ010000278.1 coordinate 240,033, forward strand.
ATAGAGAGATTTGTGGTGTGAAAAAAGAAAAGAAAACTATGGGTATGAGATTTTTTAAATTAATGTATCCGGAAAAGGGGATGATGGAAGGAAAAGAAGAGATTTTGGATATTTTTTGAAATAGAAGAAAAAATAAGAAAATATGATAATAAATGATATGTAATTAAATACTTTTTCCTTTTTTATTGGGCTCAAAATTTATATATTCCATTTTTTCTATCTCCATCACATATTTTTGAAGACATGTATAACAATATTTGATTTTTGATCATCAATTTGTTCATAATATAAATGTAATGATTCGAAAGGTTATTTTTTAAATTTTTCATAAAAATATCATTTTACCCTTTCCGATATCGATCCTGAGTCATTTCTTATTGGATTTTGAAATGGTTACGAGCTTTGAGTAAAAAATTATGATTTATGAGAGTCAAAGTCATACTTGAGTTTTCACATGGAGCGCTAATAGTCCCTCATGTTTGCAATATAGGTGCACTTTTGGTCCTCCCCTTAACTTTTGTCTATTTTTTAACATTAATTTTGTCCACGAGAATCGCCTACAAGAATTTACATGTAACAACCCTAAAAATGAACTAGGTTGAACTAGAGCTTCACTTGTATTCTAAGGGTTGTTAACTAGCTTAATTAATGTGTATATGAGTTCTGAAGTAAGTCCGGTTGAGTTTAAAGTCAAACGTCAAGGAGTCGTTCGACGACTAGTTCCTTGTGTGCTTACATGTGTTCTAGTGTGCCTTTGTATGTTTTATGAGTTGTTTGGTGTCTAAATTGGTAGGAGAGGACCCTTAGACCTAGATGACCATGTTTAGGGGTTTAACGTCCGGGTATGACTCCACCTAGGACCCATAGGACCCCAACTCAAAGGCTAGTGCAGTGTCAAATAACGACCCAAACGATGGTCAGACGTTCAAACGACGGCTCATCGACTTGGGGCATCGATTGAGATAGCAGGCCTTTATGTTTTGGAGTTGCAGACTAAAACCACGAACCCTCATCAATGGGACGTCGTCCAAACGACGGTCTATCGTTGGTGGGCGTGGTTTTGGCACCTGCACACTGCGTGCAACTCGGCCAAGCTTGGGGTGTTTTGGAAATTCACCCCAAGTCTTTTGAATAGTATGGACGGTTGTTTTAGGTATATTTGGGTATTTTAAGAGTAGTAAAGTGATTTAACTCTCATTTAGAACTTAGCACTTAAATCAAAACCTTTTCCCTTCCACGTTTTCTCCTAAAACCTCCATGAAAGCTCAAGGTTATGATGGAGCTAGGATGATGGATTTCAATAGAGTTCTTCTTCAATTCTCTTTGGACTTCTTCTAATAAGGTACGTGAGTTCTTTATCTAAGGCTATGTATCACCTTAGAGCCAACTTCAAAGTGATTTCAAAGATCTCAAAGTTTATGAAAAAATTCAATTTCTACTCTAAGTCATGGGTTCTTGCATGAAACATTTTCAAACAAAGAGATATGATGTTATTGATATTTTCCAATGAAAATCTCTATGAACCTTTTATCTTCTCAAATCTCTAAATTTGACTATAAAGTGGGTTAATTGCTTATGATCTAATGATGATAAAATTGAGTTTAGATTATGTTGTAATGTTGATTTCTATGATGAATTATGCTATTATATTATATTGTTGTTGGATCAATGCTATGGATTGGTTTTTGGATTAGTATTGTGTATATGGCTATTGGTAAGAGCTTTTCTGAAGTGAATTGATTGAAAAGGCTAAAGAATGTTGATGATGATGATGGAAAGGTGGTAAGTTGACCTAATCTCTCTATATTGTGTAGAATTGATATTGAATTGTTTTTATTTGTATGGTCTACTTATGATGGTGGTGTTTATGTGTTATAATTGTTATGAGCATGGCCTTGTCGACATTATTATGTAAATTGTTGTAGTATCATGTTAGGGCTTGTATGAAGGTATAATGTGAAGATGTCTATATGAAGTAGTATGATCATGTAGAAGATGTTATGGTTTATATGAATATGTAAGGTGAAGTATGATGTGATAAATGTGTTATTTTGTATAATGTGAAGGTATAAAGTGAAGTACTTATGTGGTGTTTATATGATCTTGTATGAGTGCTAATGTTATGATTCTTCTCTAAGTGATGATATATGATAATGTTGTATATATATGTGTGACGTTAAGGTATGATTTCCTTTAAATGATTATATGTGACTATGGTAGACTATGGTGAGTTTCTATATGTGTTGATAGGGTATCTTGTTAGGTAGACTTAGTGTCCTTACTTGGTAATTGATTAATATGGAATAAATTATATGGTGAATGTTGTGTCTTGATTTGGTAGACCTAAGTCCCTCTTCTTTATGCATGAAAGTTATGTAAATATGTGACCTCTTGACTTGGTAGGCTTAGGCACCCTTGTCATGTGTGTGTATGAATGATTGATATATGACCTTGAACATGTAAAGAAGGTCAATGACTTGGAACCTTCAATATAGAAAGAAGGTTATGAAATCCTTGAAGTTGAAAGTTGTAATGGTATTATTTTTCTGTGAATGATGGACTTAGGGATAGGTTGGCTGGAACGACATGAAACCATCTCTTAGGAAGCCATTGAGCTATCCTTATAACCATTGAGTGGCAGCCCTAGTGGACCCATCCTTGATAGAGGCACAATGGTTTGGTAAGATTCAGAAGAGTTACCTTTTCGTATGCCTTATTGTGAATAAACTTACTCTATGAGAACAAGGCTAAACACCGAGTGAATATGCTTGGGGAGTGGCTCTACTTAAGTTGAGATTAGAGTACAAAAAAACCCTTGATATTCCTTAATCATGTGCCAACATGGGATGTGTCCCAGTCTACCCTTGGCAAGTAGAACAACCTCCACGGGTAGGGTAGACTCCGTATTTCATACCTAGCTAGTATGGTCTAAGTCGGTTAATGCCTATTATCATAATGTGGGATGCATTCTAGTGTTGGAGAAGTTCTACAACTTGTAGGTAGTGGAATGGAATGCTATTACACATGACAGGAGTAGGCTTTGAAGATGCTAGGATAAGGGTTCCCTAGGTCTTTTCCAAGACCATTATGTGAAGTCCTATAAGCGTATGATTGTCTCTCAAAATGGTTTTAATGAAAGAAGGTTCTCTTAATGAAGTATGTTTTATAGAAATGTTCTTATCTAGAGTAGCTTTGAGGATTGCTTAGGTAGGCTTGAAAAGGGTGTATGACGGTCTCTTCATGTTTTACTTAGGTAAGTCTTAGAGTAACCTTAGGTAGAGAGCCTAAATGATGTAAACGCTTATCTTATTGAATATGGAACTATGTGATATGTGATGAAATGGAATAAATTTACTTTAGGTAGTCTTGAGGATCATCTAGGTGTGTGTGAGGGGGTTGTATGGGCGTCCGCTTCATATCTTACTAAGGTGGGTCTTAGCATAACCTTTAGTAGGAGGTAAATGAATATGGTTATGTGATTGATGTTACTTGAATATGTCTTATATTGTGATTATGTGGATATTGTCTGATATGTGATTATTGACTTGTATTATGTCTCTTAAACTCTTATTATGAAGGTTTTTATCAAAATATCATGAAAACATGTTTCTATACAATTGTCCCTTTTTCATGGTTTTTGCATAGCTTCCATACTTAGTGTATTCAATGTGCTAACCCCTTCTTTTCCCTTTTTGACTAAAGTGTAGAGAATTGGAAGTCTTGGTATGCCATGGATTATGGATAGGTTTCTAAGGGTTGAAGATGAAGTATTGGTGAGTACTCATAAATTCGAGGACAAGATCCACATGTTCCTTTTATGTCTTTAGTCTTTCTTTTTAAGTCTTGTATGGGATTAGTCCCTATGTTGTACATTCCAAGTATTAGATGGATTAATGAGAAATTGTAAAGGTAGATGGTTTTAAAAGTCTTCCTCTTGCGTATTAATGAAAGTATTCTTCGTGTGTGAAGAAAGTTTTAATTTCTTGCTTATATTTGGAGTATATTATACAATGATTGATTCGAGAGGCTTGTGTGGGACTTTGCGGAGTCATACGCTGGTAACTTACATGTGTACCTTTGGGTCGTTACATTACCAAGCTCAAAAATAAAAAATGAGGCTAAACCCCTAAAATTTGCAGGTCAAAACCCCTCTGTAATGTAGCTTAAGCAAACCCCGCAAAGGTTGGGGATCTCGCTTTTGGAAACCAGGCTCCCCTTAAGTGACCATCGTAAAATGAGCCCTGGTCTGCGTAAGAGAATCCTTCGAAAGGTCAGCCTTCACATTAGCATACACCATTCGCTTAATCGAAGATCACTAAAGCGGAAAGATACATCGCAACAACATAGTTTATAGAACTCAGGCATCAAAAAATTCAGTTAACTTTCAAATCATCAAAAGAATTCTCGAGATTTGTTCGGAATTTCGTACACACACAATCATATAAGTAAATTTTCTTAAGCGCAACCTGATGCGCTTAGGCGAACCCCTCGAAACGCCGACCATTGCTTTATTGATCCAAACTTTGCTTAAGTGAAGCTCGCTAAAGTGGAAAGGTGCATCACAATAGCGGAGGTCACAGAACTCGGGCATCAGTAAATTTAGCTAACTTTCAAATCAACAAAAGAACTCTCGAGATTTATTTGAAACCCCGTACACACAAATCATATAAGAAGTTCAATTATACTCGACATTCTAAGCACAATGGAACTTTCAAAACACGAATCTAAGGTCTTCTTGACCCAACATCCGTGAAAATCACAAGAAAATAACACAATATCTAAAAGGACTGAAACAAACTCAAGACCTCTCAAAAATCAACCAAGACCTTGTCTAGACCTAAAGATATACCTCGAAATCATTGTAACTCTCAGAATTTCGATCTGAGCATTCGAATCCCAAATATTGACCAAAGTCAACCAAAAGGCTAAATTTCTATAATATGTCAACTTAAGACCTCAAATCCTCAAAAGGAATCCAAATCTGAAACCGATAATTCACACATACTAGATTCCACAATTTGGGATTTATGGAATCAATGAAATTCTATTTCAACACTCGAAACTCCAAAAGACACCAAAAGCCACATTCTTAACAATATTAACCTTTTAAACTCAAATCTTACAAAATCACAACTTTTACTCAAAGTTCGAAATCAATTTTCAAAACTCAATTAGAAACAACTCGGAGTCAATATCAAAAGGAGAGAAATAGTTAATTTATAAAAACTTTCCGAATCTACCAAATCATTACACCTAGGTCAGCTATATTAGAGGGGCCAACTAGGTCCTTTGACACTGCTTGTTCTTCTTTTCTTGAGCATCACTAACATTAAATTTTGATCCTGATATATGAATTGTTTCCTTCCACGTAGAAGTCTATCCGTGCATATGGACTTACCTAAATATGTAACAACATTAGGTACTAACTTGTTGACTCCGGGGCGGACCCACATTGAGGATATCGGGTGCTCGAGCATTTATTGACTTCGACGAAAATTTGTATGTGTTCATTGAAAATATTGAAGAGCCGATGTGGTTAATTCTTGAGCATCCATTAACCAAAAGGTACGATGGGCGCTTTGGTTCGCAGATGCAAGGGGCTTTTTTCACTCCTACCCTCGACCCACCCACTCCTACCAATCCCCCACCCCCACCCCACCCCACCCCACCCCCAAAAAAAAATATTATTTTTTAGAAAAAAAATTCAACTTCAAATTTTAATTTTTTCACCCCTACCCTCGAAATCCCTCCACCCCTCCACCCCACCACCAAAAAAATTTTAAGTTTTTTTTTTTAAAACAATTAATTTAAAAAATTATTTTCTACACTAGTAAAAAGTAAAAGATATTTCTCAAAAATATTTTTCATTCAAAAATCAAACACTAAAATTTTTCTCCGAAAAATATTTTCGACTCACCAACCAAACATGAGAAAATAAGTCAAATATCTACTTGTTTTCCAGGAAAACATTTTCCTTCATACCAAACACACCCTAAATCGTAACTCATGTAAGCATTACGCTATAACTAAAGACTAGGGGTGTACATGACTGGGTTGGTTCGGATTTTTCAAGTATCAAACCAAATCATTTGTGCTTGATTTTTGAATTTATAAACCAAACCAAACCAATAAAACTCGGGTTTTTCAACTTCGGTTTTTTTTTTTTTTTTGGGGGGGGGGGGGTCGGGTTTTTCAGATTTTCGGATTTTTTCAGGTTTTTCAGGTAAAGTATTCATACAAACATATAATTTACTTGTACTTCAAATATTTCTTTAGTCCTACCATAATGCAACTATCTACGTTGTTTTTTAAGAAAATAACAAAATATATGAAATGATTAATGACACTAAAATATCCAACAAAAAGATAATTGATCATAATTTAAAAGTACTAAATCATGCTAAAATAAGTTTAATAAGTATTAGTTACATGACTAATTATTAAAAGAAAGTAAAATTAAATTATGTAATTTGATTACCTATGTAAAACTAAAAAATAAATATTCAAAATTATTCTCATTTTTAGTGTTGAATTGATTTTCTCCTTTTGCATTAGTATTAATTTGATTTTTATTTAAACTTTATTATAATTACCAACATGTATGGATTATAATATTTATTGAATCATTTAGAATTCTAACTTTCAAAAAAAAAATATATTAAAAGATAAAACTATGAAAAAGTATAAGAAATATTTTTAAAAAATATATGAAAGTAAATATTTTTACTTATTGAATAAAAATTTTAAAATTATATAAATAATGTCGGTTGGTTTGGTCTCGATTTTTTTTTAGTTGAAACCAAATCAACCCAAATATAGTTGGATTTTTTTTCTAACACCAAATCAAGTCAAACAAACCACTAGTCATTTTTTTATTTATTATTATTTGAATCTATTTGCGATTTAGTTCGATTTTGTACCCTACTAAATACCTTTTACATAAGAGAAAAAAAACCCAGTAACATAAGAAATTCCAAGCACAACAAATAAACTGAAATACCATTAAAGTTGACCCCAAAAGGTGAAGAGTTCCCTACATGATCTTTAGTGGTAATTAGAAATTTTTGTGACATATCTATATTGGCAATAGTTAAATAATTCATTTTTACCCTTATTCATTCCATCTCTATCTCTGATATACAAGTTTCACTGCTTTAGGTACAATTGATATCATTTCTAAATAAGAGAATACGAATATAATAACAACAATTTGTTTACTCTTATTACATAGGTCTAAAGTCCAATAAGAAAACACAAGAATAATATGTCCACTAGAGACTTTACGTAAAGGGCATCAACAACATGAAACATGACTCATATAATAATTATGAAAAAATATGCCCAATTTCATAGAGAATAAATGCTTTATAGCTTCTTTAAAGCCCAATTTCATAATTATTATTAAGTATTTATGAGAAAAATGGGTCAGAGTCTTTGTTGCAACAATTATCTTTGTACTAAAAGTGCAAGTGTTGATAACAATACAAATGTGCAAATTAGTTATACATATGATCTAAATGATCTTCCACACAAATGTTCAGAAATACTAAAAGATCATGCATCTATGGATGTCAATACTTACTGCAAAGACAAACTTTATGACATTCTCTATGAAGGAATAGCCTTTTCAGATGGCAAAACCAAGGTACTTTTACAACACAAATTATCCTTAACATTAAATAATTATATAAAAATATATTACTCTTTTTTGTTCATGGTATTTTTAGGGTATAAAAGGAGTAATTTCTCTAGACAGTCACTCTTGTTTGGAAAATTATCTAGAAATATCACTTATGTTTATTTTAGGATTATAATATCACCTAACTTTGCCTATTTTCCTCAAAATATACTTGACACAAAAAATATATATTCTCTCTCCAACTAGGATGTCATGTCACATTATTTCTTATTTTTATTATTATAATTTTTTAAAAAAAATTTAGACAATCCATATATTATACCAAGTAAAAAAATTTATATAAGGAACTGTATAGAAGCTCCTTCAAATCTTCAAGAAAATATGTGGCTTCCTCTGGTTCTTCATGGAATAAATTAACGAATTTGCATAAGGAACTGTCTCTTGAGCCGTTGTATACCTTTGATATCGATCAAAAAATCGCCACGAGGTAAAATTTAGGTTTTCTTCTGATTCTTTTATTTTTGAAGTGTAAATTGTGAAATAATTGAATACTTGACATGATATTGGAGTAATTTTCTTAAAATTTAGGAGTTTTTTGGTTGCTTGTTTTTTAATCGGATATTTCTATTGTTTGAATCTGCCTAAGATTTGAACAAATGTTTATAGTTTGTGTAAAAATCATTTTCTTTTAACCATGAACAAGAAACTTTTGATTTTTACCGTGAATAATGTTTATAGTTTGTGTAAAAATCAATGTTCCTAATATCTAGTTTATCTCTAAATATAGAGAAAATAGTCAAAAGCCCCGCTAATCTATTGTCGAATTCTCAACTACACACTTATACTTCACGGGGATCACATATTAAAACTATAATATATACCCCCTTAAAAACTCACACCCAAAATTATATCAAAAAGTGAGTGGCACGCGCCTGCCACGTAATTTTTACCTTTTTAAAGATTAAAAAATGTTATTTTTTTCTTTATTCTACTTTTCCTTTTAATTTTATCTTTCTTCTCTTTCTCTTCTCTTCCCTTTTTTGGTTCTTGCTCTTTCTTTTTTTACTTTGACCGAATGATTTTTTCAAACTAGCAAAGCAAGCTTAAATTTAAAAGTCATTGAGTGAAAATTTCTTCTTAACCTTCTTAACATCAATTGAAAGTTCATCATGATTCTTGTTTAAAAAAAGAAAAGAATTTTAAAAAGGGACGATTAATGGTAAAAAGATTTACCCTTTGCTTTTGTTTGGTAGAATATGCAATGAATGAGTTGTATGGAAAATTAGTGATGAACACAAAAATAGTAATAGTGTTTATATTTGGAGACTTCAAAATTTAATTTTTCAAATTGGTTTTGAATTTTGGTTGAAATTATTGAGAGCTTAGCAACTTTAAAAATGAACGCGGCGGTTCACGATGGAGGTAGATGTCGATTGACGGCGCGATAATTATGTACGATGGTTGGATCATAATAATATAACTAAGGAAACTTATAAATTCTACTCAAGGGTTCCTAAATTTAATGACACTAAAATTTGATGCTCTTGACTTTCGATTTTAATTTTAAGTGATTATCAATTTTTCACACTAATGAGATATTGATCTAACGTAAAAAATTTATGATTTGAGGATGAAAATCAAATTAATGGCGGGAAGCTGACTAAGGCTACGATTTGAGGGTGGAGCTGAGTTGCCGCAGGTGTTGCTCCAGTGAAGATTAAACAAAAAGAGAAAAAAGGCAAAAATAAAAATAAAACAAAAACTGCAAGGAAACTTAAAAATTGTAAAAGCAAAATAAAACAAAAACGGAAAGAAACAGAAAATCAATATAAAATAAAAATATAATTTTTAAATTAAAGTTTTAATTATTATTGTTTGCTTCTCACTCTCTCAAAGAGAGTGAACTACACTTTCTTTACCACCTCGGTATTCAGGGAACAAATAATTTCATTTTCAAATTGTTGAAGGGGTAATAGGCCCCCCTTAAAATATAAGTGTGTAGTTGAGAATTGGGAATAGTTTAGAGGGGCTTTTGGCTATTTTCTCCTAAATATCCAACTAAATTTATTGTCTTCTTCATCAGTTTCAAGGAACTAGTTTAATTTTTTCTTCGAAAGCAAGACTAAATTTTTGTAAGAATATAAGAAAAAACACTCGTAAATGAAACATAGGATAAAGATTTTCGCTATAAAATTGAAGTTATAACTAGATTTTCATTGAGAAGGAATTAATGCTCTCTTACAGATACATTAACAAACTGTCATTTAAATAAGGGATAATGCACAAGTACCCCCTCAACCTATGCCCGAAATCCCAGAGACACACTTATAATATACTAAGGTCCTATTATCCCCTGAACTTACTTTATACATAGTTTTCTACCCATTTTCGTCCTATGTAGCACTATCTTGTGGGCCCAGAGTGTGTTGACATTTTTTTTCAAACTAGTGTCACATAGGCCAAAAAGGGGTAAACAATTATTTATAAAATAAGTTCAGGGGGTAATATGACCTAAGTATAGTATAAGTGTGTCTCTGAGATTTCAGACATAGGTTGAGGGGGTACTTGTGCATTTTTCCTTTAAATAATTAAAAAAAAATATTAATAAATTAAAAAAATTGACAAGACATTCTAGTAGGAGAGAGATAATACATTTTTTGTGTCACGTATATTTTGAGAAAATAGGCAAAGTTGGGTGATATAATCCTAAAACAAACATAAATGATATTCCTAGATAATTTTCCAAACATAACTATCTAGGGAATTACTCGGTGTAAGAGGTGTTTACTAATTCAATCTTGATGAAATAGGACCTATTTAATGTGTAAATATAGAAATTAATACCTTTTTGATTAGGTAAAGATTTATCTATCTTTTAGATTATATTTAAAAGCTAAGGAATAACATATATATCATATGGAACGGATTGTAATGAAATTTTGATTTTGAAACATAATTAATATGGTAATTTGATAAGATAAACCCTTATAGTTCTTCAATTTTCATTTAGTTGTCATAATAGGATTTTCTTAAGGTGTTAATTGACTTATAAATCTCCTATTAATTCTTTAATTTTTATTTGTGTGTCGACGAAATTGGTAATAAATAAATAATCTCTCTTGATTTTAAAAAAAATGATAGAATATATTTTTAATTTTTCAGAATATGTCAAATCAATAAAGAGTAAATAAAAATGATGGGAGAAGGAGTTATAATTTCTATTAGTTTGTTGTGTTTATTTGGTTGATATGAGGTGAGGAATTAATATAGTTTGTATAAATGCAGTATTGGGTGGATAAAGAGACAGGAAAAAATTGTTTCATGCTATTTGCAAAAAATCTCACAATTCTTGATCAAATGGATCATCGTAAGTGGACATGGCAGAGATCAAAAGAGTAAGCCCTTGATCACTATTCCTATTTTTTTTAAAAAAAATATTTTTTAATTGCAAATCCTTGGTTCCTACTATAAATAATTATTATCATTTCCATATTCAACTTTTATTTTATTTTTTAAAAAGAGAACTTTTCATTAAAATATTAAAGGCTTCGAAATGAGAAACATATAAAACTTTATGTATATGTAATCTAAAAGAATATATAATGTAGTGCGTGGAGTATATATTCTCTTTTTTACAGCTACATAATCTTTTTTCAAAAATTGTACTTTTCCTTTACTCATTACGTACGATAATATATAGGAAACTTTATAACATGCATTTTATATTTATAATATTACTAAAGATTTTATCAATTTTGAATATAATGACATTAACTCAATTATCACTAAATATTATCGTTAAATAAAAATTTATTATTACTAAATGTCTCTTTTATTGAAGTGACCATCGGGCTTGTCTTGTTTCATCACATTATTGATCAATTTTACACTTAAATTATTGGTTCTTATAGTTCAAATTTACACTTAAACAACATTTGAATGTAATCGTATAAGTGGGGTTTGAGATTGAACATCTTCGAGATTAATTGTTTCAGATAGACTTACAGTAGGTAAAAAACACATCTTACAGAGACATGAGCGCGGAGATGGCAGTGATGGGAAAAGTGAAGTTACTTTCAGTTCATGGGAGCTTTAACACACAGTTTCTTTCACCAAACACGAAATATAAAGTTGAATTTGTGTTACGATTGAAAAAAGGGAAACATGTTTCTGGATGGAGTAAAAATCCAGTTAGAAGTGTATTAATACCACCAGAAAAGACATGGAATGAAGCTATACAAAATAAAGTTAATTTAGCAGAAAAAGGCTCTCAGAAATCATTTGAAATTTTAGCTGGGGAATTCTTCAATCCACAATTTAATTCCCATGGGGAAATTCAGTTTTATCTAGATGAAGACAAGGAGTGGAAAACAGGTCTTGTTATCAAAGGTGTTAAAATTACACCCCTCATTTAAATAATTAACCTACACATTCATTAAGATAATTATGTTATATATATTATCCATATGTATTGTGTTGGATAGGTCACTCTATGTGGTGTTGTAGATAGGTGATTTTTCTTCTTAATAAGTACATTAGGAGAAACAAAGGGGGAAGAGCAAAATGATTACTTTGTTTTAATTTATGTAATATCATTTTTTAATTACAATATGATATTGTTCAAATTTTATTACATTTATATGAGAAATACATGTATAATTTATTACGAGTTCGTTATTCAATTTCATTTTTTGATCATTATAAGGTATCTTAAAAATCAATGGTTTTAAGAATAATGTCTACTTACACACAACGATTATCAAGTTCATTAGTAAAAATAACTAAGACACGTGGCCCAATAGAATTATGACATGTGGAGAGCAATAGAAGTTATGCATGGCATAGACAGCCGAAATGCTTGAGTTGTTGAATTCCTGTAGCTTGAAGACAAATGTAATGTTTCATTTTCTTGTGATTTTGGTTTTAATTGTGAAATGACTATTCTATTCTTTTTTTGTAGTATTTTAATGCTTAGTTTGTATTTTAGGAATGATTGGTGTGGTCTTCGAAATGACCGGGTGTGTTTTTGGTGATTTGACATTTCTTGAGTTGAGAATTCTTGATATGATTGACCTCGGTCAATATTTTGAGTTCTGAATATCAAATGAGAATTTTGCCAGTTACATCTCGTCCGAAACGTCGAGTTCGAGCTAGTAGAATGATTGGTAAGGTTTTGGGGCCTTAGGTTGAGAGTTAGATGCTTAGGTGAGAAGTTGAGTTTTAAGCCTAAAAAGAGATCTCAGAAGGTAATTTGTCAAAATGATCATTTTAGAGAAATGTGACGATTTCATTGAGTCCGAAATGTCAAATTTACTAAAATAATATATATGGTTTATTTCTATCAAATCCTGAATGAATCATAAGGATCTGTTCAGAGACTTTAATAAGTTAGAGAATTGATTTTGTTGATGTTGACCGCGGTCAACACACAGACAAACAATCAATTAATGGCTAAAATCTGCCCCCCTTTCTTCACTTTCTTCTTCATTCTTTTTGTATGGGAAGCTTGGGAGGGAGACTTTTGGAAGGAATTTCTTGAGTAAAACTTGTATGGATAAGTCCCTTTATCGATCTTATATAATTTTCTTCGAATTTTATCTTCCAAAACACTTAAAATCAAGATTCAAACACGAGATTTTGAGATTTTTTTCCCAAATTGAAAAAAGGCAAATTACAGAAATCACATACTTTTAAGGCAAAATTATAATTTGTCCCTTAAAAGTTTATAATTACAAAAATCCCTCAAAACGGATACAATAATATAAGCACTGATACATTAATCTAATGCGTGAGATACATTAATTTGATACGCGAGATACATTAATATGATGCGCGAGATACACTAATCTGATGCGCGAGGTACATTTTATACAAGATACACTAATCTGATGCGCGAGATATATTAATTTGATGCATGAGATACACTAATATGATGCGAGAGATACACTAATCTGATACACTAGGTACATTTTATACATGATACACTGATTTGTTGCACGAGATACATTAATGTGATGCGCGAAAATGAGGTATTTTGGAAATTTGTAAAACTTATAGGGGATTATGGTAATAAGTAAACAAAAAGGTGGAATTTCAGTAATTAATCCATTGAAAAATGAGTAATTTCTTGATTTTAAGCTTGATTCTTGATTGTTTTAATAGATTTTTCATCCACAACTCCTCTTGACCTATAGAACTTGATTTCAACTAAAGAATAATTTGTTTTTACCCATTCAGTTTCCAAAGTGATTTATGGACTATTTCCGATATTCAAATTCTATCAATATTGTATCATTAAACTCCTTTTGATGAACTTTTTCCATTCATAATAGTTGAGGATCATTCCAATTAGAGTGTGGTTGAGAATACACTCCGATAGTGTTATTCAGGAAGTTGCGGCCTTGCTATCCCTTTTCTAGACTGATATGAGTAATTAACTTGTTCTTAGAAAGTCAACTGTGAAATGAGTTGCAGTATGTATTTTAGAGGTTGGTAAGTTTTGATCTTCATGTTTTATTCCGTATGATGTCTATTTGTGTTGCTTATCTTGTATTGAGGGTTTGTGTGATGTCTGTAATTGATATGAGAATTCTGTGATATTTGAGCAATTTTCTGAGAAATGGGGATGTGTGACTTATCTTTATATTGGACGTTAAGAAGCCCGAGTAAGGGTTTGAGTTGATTTTTGAACCACCTTAAAAATGAACAAAAATGTTTTCTAAGTGGTAAAAGGTTGGTTTTAAAGGTTTCCTCCACCACCTTTATCCTTTGAAACATGTTTCATGACTTGTTGAGTTTGAAAACTTGATTCTATTTCAAAATTTTGATGAGCTGATTATGTTCTTGTGTTATACGTGTTGTAAAGCATTCATCCTCATGCAACATATCATGATTCATGACAATATGAGAAAGTGGAGAACTTTTATCTTTTTGAAAAAGAAAATGTGACACCTTATATCATTGATCACGCTGAGGTGGAAAGTTGATGAGACATTGAGATATTGTGTCATGACCGAGCCTACGTATACTCTGGACATGGCCGGCACTCGAGAATAATTTTTGTTCCCCAAGAGAACCCTCATTTTGATTGACTATGAGTGAAAAACTAACTCAAGCATAAAAAGCTTAAAACTGGATAAAATGCATAGAATCCATATTGAAAGCTTTAATTCAAATGATTAACTCTTGAAATAATAGAATATTCAACTAGCCAAAATAGGCAACTCAAGTCTTTAAAACATTTAACAAAATAAATGAACAGACTTCCCAAACTTTATTGTCTATCTATGAAGCCTCTAAATAAGGATGGAAGTCGAGACAAGACTCACGGCATCCTATCAAAACTGAAAAGTAAATGAAATCCTCTGGGAGCAAGGAGGGTCACCATAGCTAATTCGAACTGCAAGCGGTATCAAAGAAACTTTTGTTGATGACCCTTAATACATGTATCTGCATCATAAGATGATGCAGGTCAAATGACATCAGTACATGAAATGTACAAGCCTGTAATAGGAATTCTAAAGTATAAACATAAGCTTGAATTGATGGAAAAGAAACAAACTTACCTCTTCTCAACTCACTCAAATCAAAGAAACATAGTTCAACTCAACTCAAAGAAACATAGTTCAATGCAACTCGAAGAAAATAGGGCTCAACTCAATAACATGATAATCAACTCAGTGAAACATAGTTTAACTCAACTCAGAAAATAAGACTCAACTCAATAATAAGATACTCAACTCTGGATGCTCAACTTTGGATAAAGCAACAATAAACGATGCAATATATGGAAAGCTTTTAAAACAGTTGATAGAAACTAAATATATTGAAGAATACAATAATAACTCAGTTTGTACATAAAAATACAATATAACACTGTGGGAGATTCTCTAACCGACAACATTACTATGAGCTATATGATGATAAAATGTTTATTCACGCTGCCAAAACTATCTCACACTGTCAGAACTGTGCTATACTTTGTCAGGGTATAGAACATACTATTAGGTGGATCCACTAGTCCATGCTAAAAAGCAATAAGGAATCGTCTAAATAGTATGACCCTTTGTACCAATGTTGACTATATGGTTTATGGGGGATATGATTTATATGAACTCTCCTCCATATCAGTGCTCAATACTAACCCCAAAATATACTAGGTCATATGTTTTAGAAAAACATAACTCTTTCTATGTTTTGAGATTATTACTCAAAACCTTTCTCTTAAAAGAAATGATACTCTAACTACTCAAAACTCTTCTGAAAATCTCAGTTTTCTCTCATCTTAAATATAAACATTTACTCTTGAGAATACTCAGTTAACATAAGTCATTTTAAAGAAAATGAACTCATCTCTACTCTTCCTCAACTTAGTGCTCAAGTCCTTAAAATAAGTTTAAAACAATTTGTAAAAAGACTTCTTAAAATAGGGTTCATACCGAATTATGGATATGAACGACTCAATTCAAGGTTTTCAACCATGCATATAATTCAATACTTGAAACTCAAAAGTTTCATGACTTATGGAGTCAATGATACTACTCATCTCAGAATGCTCAACTCGGAGGGTTCATGCGGAGTTATGGGCTTGAACTATTCAAATAAACGATTTTTTTTATCAAAATAAGTCATTGTATAAATCAATTCACCAAAATAGTATGTTTTAAAAAAAATTTACAAAATAAGTATAAACGTTGTTCACGGTAACGTTTTACGCTTTATTTTAGTTTAAAAAATTTAATGAGAAAAAAGCAAAAGTTCACGGAGCAAACAGAAACAAAACGTTATTGTCAATAACGTTTTATAGTTCGTTATCTCGAATCACGTTTTAGAGCTAAAACATTACAAAAAGTAGCATTTTATATTTCATTACTGTAGACATGTTTTACAGCTAGTCACGGGCTCTGCAATTAAAGAATCGAATTCTGCATTTTACAAATTATAAAACGTGGCAGTCACGTTTTATGTATGAAACGTGACTGCCAGTAACGTTTTATGTAGATTTAATCACGGACCATCGAATTCTGTAAACTAAAAATAAAATCCTACTACATTGGAATCTTACAGATCATAAAATTTTACTGCTGATCACGTCTTTACATTAAATCGTGACTATCAATTACGACACTATGTTAAAGTCAACTTTTTCACTTTGACCACAAATAATTATAAAATTAACCTTGTTGAAACAAATGTTCTACAAATCCAACAATATTCAGTCAAACTTTTGTTTGTGTAGCCCAATTTTGAAACAATATTCACAAAGGTATGAATTAATATGTCAAGTCAATATATCATATTGTATTATTATTTTTACCATAACTTTCAAATTATTTTTCTGATTTATTGATTAAAAAGATGACTTGTTTTATGTGTAGAAATAAAAATGGTGGATTTTGAACATAATGTGATGGTTGATTTGTACTGGGGTGGCGAAATAATTACTGAAATGAACGGATTCAGGTATACTAAATGTGCTAGAATGATTATTAGCATATATACTTCAATGAAGTATGTCGAATTGATTGAATTATTGCATGAGAAAATGAGTCCAACTAGTGAAAATATTCAAAGTAACCATACAAGGTTCATTGAGTTTAAAATTAAGGATGATCAATCTTTGCTACAATTTTTTTTATACCTCAAAACTTTGCGGACAAAATTGACATAAATGTTCTGAAAATATATGTAAAGACTAAATAAACAAATCAAAATGATATATTTCAAATTAGTGGTCAACATGGTTATCACATGAATTTATTGGCTCAAAATCATGGATTTTTCACGGTAAGTCAACCTTACTATGCAGAACCGGTTGCTCAACCACCATTCTAACAAGTGTTAATGCGTGACCAACGATCATTTGACAAAGGTTCAAGTAGCCAAAGACATGTTGACAATAGCTCGAGGGAATATGAGGGCAGGTAAAATAACAAATTTATGTTTTACTGAATTTTGATATAATTAGTTGATAACATAATTTTACACATTATAAATATACATACATAGGTAGTGATATTTTTTGTGATTAATTACCTGAATTTTTTTTATAAGGAATAACCTTATAGAGTATAAATAACTGATTTTAAAACAAGCTTCTATGTTTAATAATTTTTTTAGAATTTAATTGAATTTCTTTTTCCACGGAGAAAATGAGACCAACGTTGATCCATATAGTGATGTAAATGCTGAAATTAGTGAAGAAAGTTCGGAGGAAGATGAACCTTCAAAAGATGATGGTGAAAGAGAATCTGATGAAGATATCAATGATGCTAGAGATTTTTCTCAAAATGACATTGGTATAAATCTTCCTAATCAATTTGAAAGGGATGTGTCTGAAGTGCAAAATCATGACGTACCCTATTTTAGAACATTAGATAATGAGGAAGACATTTTCATGTCTACATGTGAATCTGAGATTGAGTATTGTTTGGTCTGGTCTGAAGATGCCACAAAAGATTTGAAAAAGGTATGTTTTTTAATAGTAAAGAAAAATTAAAACGAGCCGTGATAATTTGGAGTTTGAAAAAAATAAAGAGTTCAAGGTGGAGACATCTTATGGGTTGTAAGATGCAAGTTTCATACTTTATTGGGTTGCTTGTGGTTTCTCCGAGAACGAAAGGTTGGAGATAACCTTTGAAAAATGGGAAAATATATTGAAAATCATAGATGTGAGACTGAGGGGCTTTCTAGAGGTCATGCCAACTTAAATACCAATTTAATTGCATCTTTGATTCTTAATCAAATTCAAAAAGTCCTAAGGTTTTGGTGATAGATGTCATTTCCAAGGTTCACGAAAAATTGATCATCAAATAACATATAGAAAAGCGTGGCTTGGACGTCAACGCGCATTTAAATTGGTGTATGGTGACTTTAAGAAATCATTTAGTGACCTACCGAAATTTTTTGCAGCTTTTCAACACTTTAACCATGGAATAGTTGTGGAATGGAAACACAAAGAGTCTATTAGTTCATTAGAGGTAAAAACTTTTAAATTTGTATTTTGAGCTTTCAAGTCATGCATTGATGGATTTCGAACATGTCAGCCTGTTATTTCAGTAGATGATACTCATATGTATGAAAAATATGAGATCAAATTATTGATTGTTGTTGGAATCGATGAAAATGATAATATTCTTCCTCTAGCGTTTGCTATTGTAGACAAATAATCAAAAGAAACATGGAAATGATTTTTTAAGAATTTGAGTGCACATGTCAGAAAAGATAGAGAAGATATTTGTGTTATATCTGATAGGGCAAAAGAAATATTGACTAGTTTGCAGGAGTTGCGCCGATTTCAGGAGCCTCGAGTGTTCCATCAATATTGTATAAGGCATCTTAAGAGCAACTTTCAATCTCGATTCTCAAACATGGATCTTAGTAGGCTGATATGGAAGGCTGCTTCAGCCCATCAAGTAAGAAAATTTGAATCCTTGATTTGACAAATTAGAGAAGAAAATGAAAAAGCATATGAATATCTCATGGAAATCCCTTTGGACAAATGCGCTGTTAGCCATGATGGTGGAAAAAGATGGGGAGTGTTGACAACAAATCTTTCAGAGTCGTTAAATGGAGTGTTGAAAAAAGCACGAGGCTTACCAGTCACTGCTATGATTAGACTTTTGTAATAGATCGTAACCCAAAATAGTTAGGATTAAACAAAGAAACTAAGAATAGTTATTTTTGGAAAGAGTAGGAAAAATCTGGAAAATTTTCTAAGTGTAAAAGTGAGTTTTTGGTCATTTTCAAACAGGCATAACTTCTAGCGTAGGATGAGTTAGGGTCAGTTATTTATATGGTTGGAAATCCCTTAAACAGATCTTTCCAACGCCACCGAGTTTGGAATTTTCGACATAGTATGAGGGAGATATGCCTATCGAAAGTTGGGCTGTCGAATTAAGAACATATCCAATTCGGGATTTTTATGGGTATTTTGGTCTTTTAGCTACCCTATTATATTATTCCATTTTTAGGAGTTTAATATGGGTCAAGACTGAACTTGGTCAGTTTTAGAAATTTAGAATTTTCTCGCTAGGGCTAAGGAGAAAGGAGAAGAGAAAAGAAGAAGAGAAAAAGGGCAAAATCATCAAGATCAACCAAGAACGTTGGTGTTTTCGCTAAGGAAATTGCTTCAAACAGGTATGTGAGGCTCTCATAACGTTGGGATCTTTCTCCCACATGCCAAGAATATTATTTCAGTTTGGATTCGTCCTAAAATCATTAGAATATTGATATTTTGATACTCTTTTCTTGAATTCATGTGTTGTTATTGAATTGCATGAGTTGTGAAGCTTTTGAATTTGTTACGTCGCATTATGGGGTAGTTTCGGGTTAGGTTCTTAGGTACATTTGTTGAGCATATGTATCTAAAAGAGATTTAAGAAAAAGAACTGAGTTTGGGTGAATTGGGGTAGAAAACGAAGAAAAAACTTCGACGGGCGAAATCTGGAAAGTGGAACGCGTCGCGCGACCTGTTCCTAGAATCAAAAATTTTGCTATGCGTCGCGGAGCTTACACTAGGTGTTCTGCCTCAAAAGATATTTTCTGAACCAAAATTAAATCATGCCTCTACGTCGCGGACCCACCCCCAAATTCTATTTTTCGAATTTTTCTCATGTTTAGCTATCTAGAATAATTTCTAAACATCATGAGATCCTTCCAAACAAGAATCAAATTCCTTGAATCCATAAATCAATTCAAGGATTAGTTAAGAGTCAAGTCAAGGGCAGTTAAGAATTAAAGTTAAGAGAAATCAAGAATCAAATGAGAGGAGTCTTTTCAAGTTTTCATAAGTCTTTTACAAGCATTTTAACTTTATTTTGAGACTTAAGTTTTGAGTTCAGTAAAGAGTGAAGTTGAAGTACTTTTCTTCAAAGTTATTAACTAAGTATTCTAAAAAGACCGGAAATATTTTAACATTTAACTAGTAAGGAAACTTTGATTTCCAAGGAGCCTTAGGACAAGTTTTCAGAAAAGAACTATAGCTTCCTAAAACTAGCAAGCAGGGAAACTATGATTTCCAAGATAGCTTTGATCACAGTATTTTTAGCACTAATCTCAAAATCACAGAATCAGTATGTTTTTTAAACATAAGAGCAAGCATATTTTTTGGAGTAGTATTGAGCACCGATATGGGGGAGAGTTCTGACAACTCACAGCCCCCATAAACCATGTAGCCACTATGGGTAGAAAAGGTTCATACTTTTTAGATGAACGCTTTTCACAGTAAACTAGTGGATCCATTAGGCAGTTCAGGTCTTATACCTTTGGCCGGGTATAGGATGCATTGGCAGTGTGAGGTAGATCGTTGTATCATTACTATAGCTCTTAAATGATGGTTAAAACTCCCACAAAAGTTATTGTATTCTTATATATATCAGTTTACTTGTATTTTTACATACATACCAGAGTTAATTGTATCTTGCATACATTCAGTGTTTATAGTATGTTCAGACAGTTTTCTCTATATTGCACTTACCTTTAAATTGCATTATATTGAGATGAGATAAGTTATTCATGAGTTAAGCAAAGCCAAGGTAAGTGTTCCTTCTTACTCTTTTTCAAGCTTAAGTATTGTTAGCAGCATACTCGTACATTCAATGTACTGATGCCAGTTGGCCTACATAATATTATGATACAGACGCAGGTAACGAGGATCAACATCCAGCGCACCGTTGATCCAGTTGAGCACTCCAGAGTTAGTTGGTGAGCCTCCTTGCACTCCGGAGGACATCTTTTATTGCTTTCTAGTTAGTTCAATAGGATGTTGTGGGATTTGACTCAACATTTATCTCAGTCTGTTTAGAGGCTTCATAAATAGTTAGTAGTTCAGTAGTCTTTACATTGTCATTCTTATGTTAAAGACTTGGGTTGCCATTTTGGCCAAGTTGAATGTTTAAATCTTTAAGACATTCCCAGTTATTTTGTTATGCAGTTGAGATAAGTTCTTTTACCATTACAAGTGTGATTGTGGTCTTCCGCTGAGTTAAGTAAGCCAGACCAAGGGTTCGCTCAAGGCCAGCAATGGTCACCGAGTGCCAATCTCACCCAGGGTGTAGGCTCGCAGCATGACAACTTTCATTAGAGCAAACTGTTGAACGATACACTCGTAGGTCTCAAAAAGCGCAACAACTTCTAGAACAAGATGAATTGTGGACCAAAAGGTTCAAAATGAAGTGGGAGAAGAACTATGAAAGTTCAAAAAGGCACTTTATTTTTTATTGGAAAAAACCCACATGGGTATATGAAGTTAGATCTATACAGGTTGATGGTACTGGTGGTAATCCTCATTGTGTTTCATTGAATGAAAGAAAATGTGATTGTGGAAAATGGGTTAATTTGCATTTCCCATGTTCACATGTCATAAAGGTCACTGATAGAATGGAAGGGCTAGCTAGAATCTTTGTTAGTGAATATTTCACTGTAGAGAATTATGTTGCAACATATTATGGATCCTTCTTACCGGTTGGCCATAAGGCGTATTGGACATATCCTAATTTTAGAATGGAAATTAGTGAATTCTATCGTCGTCTCAATCGATCAAGGACAACTAGAATACACAATGAGATGGATCGTGGTGCTGTTGTATATGAGCGAGCTTGTGGATTATGTAGACAAACCGGACATGATAGGCGTCGATGTCCAGATCATAATTAAGTGTAAGTGGACAATTTTTTATTAGTTTAATTGTGTTAATTCCAATTGTGGATCAATGTCTAGTTATGATAATTTTCTTTCAATTAGCTATTGTAATGTAATTCAAATAATAATTAAATTTTTATATATATATTTTTATTATATTGCTATAATACTTGACACCATACAAGGTTACGTAATTAAGTTTAAGTGGACAGTTTTTATTAGTGTAATTGTGTTAATTTCAATTGTGGGTCAATGTCTACTTATGATAATTTTCTTTCAGTTAGCTATTGTAACGTAATTCAAATAATAATTAGATTTATATATATATTTTTTAATTATATTTCTACAATACTTGACACCGTATAAGGTTAAGTGAAAAAAGATTAACCACCAAAATGAAGTTTCTTGCTGGAGTTTCAAAAACTAGAGTTAATTTTTACATAAAAAGAACGAAAATGAGCTAAACTGTAAATATCCATATAAGAAGAATGTAAAATGAGTTCCAAGTTATCTGCAATAGGAATTTCAAACTGTTAAAAATTAAAGCTAATCACCATTCTGAAATTAAAGTAATGCATCTCAAGAGAAAAATAAAAAACTTTTTTTTTTACCATGTTGATTAGAGCTTACTTGGAACCACATGATTCATCTTTTGCCTTTTTTCTTTGTCAACAGAGAAACTTTATTATCTTTTGTTTTTTTCTTTGTTCGTGCTGATTAAAATGATGACTCCCTAAAAAGTAAGAACAAATTTTCAATTATTCAACTAAAAAGGAACACTTATGTCAAAGAATAATGTGAAGATTTTAAAGTATCAGTCTCACAAAGCTTAGGAAAAATTATACGTTTTTTCTTCACCGATGGTTCACCACCTTGGTTTGCACCTTGATTTGCATCCTCCAACTCATCACCATCCACTTCATTATTAGAATCATTAAACTCATTATCTTCTACAAGCGATGAGGAAAAGTTCGTGTCGTTGTCAAAATGTTGAGGTTGATTACTACCAAATACATTTTCAAGTGATGAAAGACTTGGATACCTTGATATTTGTGGAGTTTGTGGTGTCGTGTGTATGTCACAATCTCAGTGTTTGTTGGTTCAGAATCCGAGGCTGCTTGGAAATCTTGTGCGGCTTGATCATCTTCACTCATTTCAATAGGCGCTCGACCTCTCTCAACAACACGTACCTTCCTACCCGCAACACTACCTTTTCCTCACCGACGAATTGGGGGATGCAAATGGTCAGACATTAGCTCATCTCTTCAATAATTGGCTTGCACATGAATAGTATCTGCCTCTTACACATATGCCAAACAATTAGATCCTTCATCCCGCACCATTGCACGAAACCCGTAAAATTCTTCCATTGATGGGTTATCACCGAGTGATATTGCTTTATTAACCATCAAATGAATATGACGTGCTTGTCCAGAATAAATTAATTCTATGAGGGAATCGGGTACTGAAAAGATTAAGAAACATGGAGGCCAAGTTGACCAAATTTGTAAACCACGCAAAATTAATTAGGGAATCAGACTTTTAACAGTCAATTTTCATAAAAAAATGTGGCAGACCAATAAATTAGGACACCATGGAGAGCATGAAATCATATGCACAAATCACAAATATGAAGTACAAGTAAAATAGACGAGGAAAACTTTGATATGTATGCTAACTGGACAAGTTATATCCACAAATCCACAAATATGAAGTACAAACATTGATAGAATGCTCATGAACCAGATTCTATCAATTCAATATGCTAACTGGACAAGTTAAAGTACAAAAAAATTAAGTTATCAAACTTACCATTGTTTCGTATGTCGTCGCATTAGGCACGTAACCTTGTTATTATTGAGGACTCGAAATAGGATACCTAATGATAAAAATGAGTAATACGTCTAAACCAAATAAGGTAGGGATCATCATACCGAAGTGATCCATGAAGGATTGGTTCATTCCATACATATTGGTCAATATGGTTCCAAAAATGCAATCATTGTGCACGCTCTAACTCCCAATTTGTGTTTGGTCTTCCTCGATGATCATGGTGAAAATGCGTAGCATCAAATGGAAATGAAGATGGTATCGCCTGTACCAATCCAAATTGCCTCATAACTCAATCGGGTAAATGAACCTCAACAACATCACCACAAAAAAATTAAAAGTCTAACACGCAATATATCTCTTTCAACGCGACAATATTCGAGAAGACTCTCAATTATATCAGAAGAATATGGCTCCCAAATAAACTATAACAAAAAAAGTGTTCACAATTACAATATATATGAAAGTTAAGAGAAAACTAATACAACATCTTACCGGATCTTCTGTCATGAAGTCAAGTTCATCCCTGAAAACTCTTAACACGTGTTTGACAGTGTCGGTCAAACTAAAATGTGCAAACCATCTAGCAGCATATGGACCCCTAGGTAAACCAACAGGAAAAATATTCCTCGTATCTCTTTGTGCTACAATCTAAGGCCTAAGGATGGTAACTCTCTCCCATGCCCAAATCTGAACATAATAGATAATTATAAACTAGATAAAATTTTAATAAATACTAAGTGTAATTATTGGGTATACCTAAGTAGTGATAGGAATCCAACAATCTCATTTTGGTACTTTGGGAGGCTTTACAAAGAAAGTGATACAAGTATGCTAGGGTTGCACTACCTCAATTGTACCACCCTACTGCAGTGATATCTTCCAGCACAGGCAAGTACATAAGCTTTAAAAGACCGCCAGATGTGTCTGCCAACATTAAACCAGCAATCATCCAAAACATATAACACCTAGCCTTCTCGTTGACCATATCATGTGTTGCCAAGTCAGGCAACCGTGGTTGAAGTCGCAAGTGTGCATTAAGCGCAGAGACCTTGAGACTACTATGTTTAAAGTCTTAAGGGTGTGGATTAAAACTTAATAATATTTTACAAGTATTTTGCCAATCAACTACGGACCTCTGTGGCTCATACCCAACTACCGGATTACCTTTCATGGGTAAGCCATATAATATCTTCACGTCCTATAAGGTGACGTAGTCTCACCCGTCCTAAAGTGGAATGTATGATTCTCAAGACGCTATCATTCAACTAGTGCGGTGATTAAACTACGCTCTATAACAGGACTATGAGATCTATAAACACCATATAATTCGGATAATTTAATCACATCTAGGACTCGTGGATGGATGGGATGTTCATTTACTAGGTCCCAAAAATTTCCCATCATGTTTCCTTGTGTTCAAAATCATATTATCATTCCCTATACATATATCTCGTGACCTATGAGTAAGCTGTCCAATTAATACACACGGATCAAGTGGACCGAGATCCAATTGGTATGCATTATTAGCAGTCATAAAAGAAATACCTATATAGAAGTAATTATACAATGTAACTTAGAAACTTCCTCAAATACTTCACCACGAATGTTTTCAATCATATCAATTAAAATATAAGCTTTTCTATAAGGGTCGCAACTATTGAGGAAATTGAATACATCACTCAAATAGTTTCAAGTACATATAATTTTTTTATTCTCATAAAAAGAGGAAAAAAACAAAAACTACAATGTCATTTGTTAACAAAAAGGAAAACAACAAATTCATCAACTATCACGAAAAAAATCTTATTTATCAAAGTTTTTTGACCGTTTTAAGCAAATGTGCAAACGTCTTCAAATTTTTGAAAATTTCACCTCCAATCTCTTGCAGTATGTCTAATCTACAGTACTCAAACAAAACTCTCAAATTTCTTGTATAGAGCAAAAGTATTTCAAATCGAGTAAAGATTAAGCGTCAATTATGTAAGAGCAAGAAGATGGGTTTTATTTTATCGCCATTATGTCAACCTGAAGATGGGTTAGGAGAAAGAGGAGGGTTTTCTTTGGTTTTTTTCTTCTGCAATTAGTATAACTAAATTGGGGTTTTTTTTCTTCTAGAATAGGATTAAAAGATATATGCTTAAAACGACGTTATTCTCAATAACGTATTAGAGTTAAAACGTGATTCCTAATAGGTATTATTATTACGTCGTTAACAGTCCATCCCTTTTCTCATTAAATTTTTAAAAAATAAAATAAAGCATAAAACGTTATTGTGAATCACGTTTATACTAGTTTTGTAAAAAAAATTAAAAACATACTATTTTGGTGAATTGATTTATACAATGGCTTATTTTGGTCAAAAATTACAAATAAAGAACTCAATGATACTTCTCATCTCAAGAATTATCAAATCAGAAGGTTCATCCGGAATTATGAGCATGAACTATTCAACTCAAGAACTCAATGATACTTCTCATCTCAAAATTGCTCGACACATAGGGTTCATGAAGAATTATGGGCATGAACTACTCAACTCAAGGACCTTCATGGGTAACTTGTAGTAGTCCCATGATTAGAAATATAATCCTAAAATGATTAGGAACTCAATACTCAAGATTCGGAACTTGAAGATACAACTCCTCTCAAAGATAATCAAATTATGAAGTTTCTGCAAAATTTATGGGCATGAACGACTTGACACAAAGATCTCGATGATAAGTAGACTCGTGAATACATTCTACTCATTATCATACTCACTTACTAGATTCTTGAAAAAATTAAAAAGTTATTGTAGAAGAATCCTCGAAAAGACTCAAAGGGACTTTCTCAAACTTCACTCAAATCGATAGTTGATCTCGAAGGATTCACAATTTAACTCAATGACTTTCTTGAACTCTACTCTTGG
The DNA here is from genome assembly GCA_016801875.1 of Solanum sitiens. Taxonomy (NCBI): domain Eukaryota; kingdom Viridiplantae; phylum Streptophyta; class Magnoliopsida; order Solanales; family Solanaceae; genus Solanum; species Solanum sitiens. Next base: position 267,050 of record JABWTJ010000278.1, read on the forward strand.
TTATTTCTTAAATTTGAGTTATGAATTCAAGGATCATGACTTGATACATATGATTTCTTGATAATTGGATATAGGTTGGATAGAAAAAATTACTAAGGGAGCGAAGACATATTTTGAAAGCTTGGTGCAGCAGCGGTGCACTGCGCCAGCCCTCAATTGACTAAGTATGGTCTGGGGCGTACTTCAGGCACAGGGAGCCATCCCCTCAGGCACAACAGGGGCACGCCTCCCCAACCATGTTGCAAACGTATCCGATGAATTTTTCTTTAATTTAACTAGCCCTACCTCATCTAAACTCGAATGATTTCCTCCAAACTCTTTTGGATCCTTAAACCCAACCTAATTACAACGAATTATCCATCAAGACAACACTCATTTGCAAATCTCACCTCAAGAACTCAATAAGAACTTTATTAGCAAAAACGAAGCACAAAACTTCATGAACTCAACAAGATTATCAATACACTCAATCTCATGGATAAAATTCGTAAAATAAACTCATGATTGGTGTGTGGGAGAATAAACCCAACACTATTAAAGCTTACATACCTTTTACGATAAAATCCTTGGCGAAATTTCTCGAAGAATTGCAAAAATCTTGAACGCATTTCTTTTTCTCCTCTTTTCCTCTTTTTGAACTCCTCTAAAAATCCTAAACATATTTTAGGAATAACTTAAATTGATTTTAATCAGTTTAGACTCCTAAAACATACTAAAAATGTTTTAACTCCGATTGGGTAAAGAAAGGACCAAAATACCCCTCATATTTTTGGGTAACTTTCTTTATTTGGACAACCCTAATTCAAACGGGCATATCTCTCTCATGCGAACTCGAAAATTATCAAATTTGGTTGCATTGGAAAGAGGATTCCAAGAAATTTTATTTGATATCGTATGGGTCCCTAACTCATCATGTGATAATTAATATGGTCGTTTGAAGTTGACCTAAAACTTTAAAAGAACTTAGGAATGACTTGAATGAACTCTCTTTAAAAAATAGTTTCTTTCTATATCTAGTTCTTTCGAAGGCGGGATGTTATAGTGATACATCTAGTGACCTTAACACTTAAGAAAAATTTAAATTCCTCAGCAAAATCCAACTCACAACGAAGGATGGTTCAAGTCATAACTCAAAAAATTTATGGGGTGTTACATATTGAGATTGATATATGAATTGTGAGTCCCCTGTGGGTCCTTGTCTAAAAGCTAGAGTCTCGACAAGGTGTATATGATAGGTTGTTTGACGACCTTGGTACCACCACATCGTTCCACCATTTCATTATCTCTTTGCATCGCATAGGTCAGTATTATTGTGCTATGTAACTTGTTTATGTGCTAATTTAAATATGATCTGTACTTTTATGTGTTTACTTTATTTACATTATTCTATATAAATTGGCTGCGTCGTTGTCAGAATGGAACTTTTTTGGGTGCAGGTGGAAGCGTTCATAGTTTATTTCTTAAGTCTATTTAGTTGTTTATACTTGGTTGGTCCAATTTACTGAGTACATATGGATTGTACCCACCTCCAACTTTTGTTATCCCTTTTGATGCAGATCCTAGTTAGGGTGAGTCTCGTTGCAGTTGATTGGATCCATCAGAGTTCTCTCTTTTAGAGTTGTGGTGAGATTCTGCTTTACAGATCACCATTAGTCTCCGTCAATTGTTTAAAGTCTTTAACTTACTTTACAAAGACTTCAGATGTATAGTTCAGATTCTAGAAATGTACTAGATGCTCTTTATATTTGTGATATCGGGTTTCAAATATTTCTTGTTATTTTTCTATCGTCTATGCTAACAACTCTTCAAGAGTCTCGTATGTGTGATTCTTTCGGCTTACACACCATTTTAGGATTCTTGAGATGTGAGTCATCATGACCTCGACTTTTGGATCATGACAAGAAATCTGTGGCATTTGATCCGCGACCTTTCTGTGGCCTCTTGTTAGAATTCTTGTAGTTTTTCTGAATTATGAGAACCGCAATTTGTAATTTTAGAATAACATAATTGTGACGAGAAATGCTTCCTTTGCCAATTAGATTCAAGTGACATGATGATATTTGATTGGTCTGAACATGTCACTTTTACGCATGTAACATATTTTTATTGGTCCTTCATTTCGTTGGGCATGCCATGTAATTTTGACATGCGACATGATACTATTGCCTTCTTTGTTTGACTTGGTGTGCCACATCATTTGACATGTGGCACCAAATTGGACCCTACAATTTTTTTAAAAAAAGGTAAAAATTACATAAAAACACAACTTAAGATATCATAATCTCTAAAACTTTTTACCATTTAAAAAAATTATAAAAATTCCGCTCGGATACATCCTTATCCCCTATTGGATACATCTCTATACCCTGTCGGATATATTCATTCCCTCTAGGATACATCCATATCCCTCTCAGATACATCTATATCTCCTCTCAGATCCATCATTCCCATTAAGTAATGCATATCATTTGCAATGTATCGGACAACCAAAGAATGTATCCGATCGCAATAAAAAAATCCGAGTGTTTGTAGTTGGGAAATCTTTCGAGTTCCGAAATGTATGAAATTTCTGTACTTAACATATTGGGCTTAGCAAAGTGGGCTTATCATTGGTGGCTGAAATCAATGGACTAGCCCGATAAAAAATTGGACTTTAGATAATATATATTTTGAATATAATATAATCCAAATTTCTTATGAATTTACCAGTTAATAAAATTTAGTTACACATTTATATTCCGTTTAAATAATAGTAGTATGTTTTCAAAATTTTGTGTACCTATCAAATGGTGGGAGCACTTAACTCCCTGTCTAATATATAAATATACACAGGAAGACCCTAAATGGTCCAAACATCAAATTGATTCATATCTACTGTACAACTGTTGCACTTCAGTTTTTTTTTAATTAAATAAATGTGGACCAATTAAACTTGTAATTAAAGTAGTATTTAATTAAAGGACATGAAGCTAGTGGTCCCATAATTCATTTCATTACAGCTCAATTAGGCACTCAGCCATCTAGTCTGACTCTTGGGTTCGTTTGGTCAGATTTGATGGATTAAGAAAAATAATTTTAAGATAAATTTTTATATTTTTATATTTTTTATTTGATTATAACGTATGATTTATTTTAAGATTAATAATTATAACTATTAACTGAGTTAAGTTATCCTTATTTGTGGATGGAATATTAATCCGGAATAAAAATATAAAATAACAAAAGTACCTTTTTAAACCCTTTTTTATAAACCAACAATGTATTCTTAGAGGTTATTTTTTGTAAACAAACAACTTATTCTTAGAAATTATATTTAACAAATCATAACTTATCTCAACATAACTTATCACAATCACATCATAATTAATTTTAACATAACTTGTTTTCAAACCAAGCCACCCCTTAAAGGTTTATAAAGTAAGTAAAAATCATAAAAGGTTAGATTAGAATTTAAACTCTATCAAATACCAAAAAGAATAAAAATATATACGAATTACTTTCTCTGTCTCGAGTTAAATTATCTTCTTTTTTTTTATGAATTCAAATATAGGATTTTCAAAAGCATTACAAAGAACCTCCAATCTTAAAGTTTCTATAATTCTCTAAATATTAATTACATCAAATAAGTATTAGTTGTGATATTCTTTTTTATTTACTTTGAGTTTTGACGGACAAAGGACAAAGTTTTTCATACTTGTGTTAATTGATATGCACAAATTAATTAATAAAAAAGTACGCTCGATAGCTGTAAGAAAGTCTAGCTATAAAAACCTCTATATAGTACTGTAGAAAGAGAGAAGACGACAACACCACCACCATATTCAGCGAAATCACACAAAATAGAGTCGGAGGAGGATAGAGTATATTCGGATTTTATCGTTACCTCGTGAAAGTAAAGAGGCTATTTCCAAAAGACCCTCGGCTCAAATGTAATAAATCCAAATAAAGAAAACATAAATACTAAAAAAATTAGCGTAAAATCTACTTAAAAGCCTTTATTTTAAAATTAAAAGAGAAATTTAAATTTTTTTATATTATATACTTCGAGCTGGAAAAAATAATTTTTCACTTTTTTTGTACTTTCTTGTAAAAGAAGAAAAAAATATGTTTTCCTTTTTGGGGTTAGAATTAATATCTATATCTTGATATATTTATAGATAAGTATACATATCTACAGGGAGGGGAAAAGAATTTTGGATTTAGTTGTTGGAAACTATATTCACAGCGGAAGCATATCAAGGATCTTTACTACTTACATGAATAATAGACAACCAATACCGTTTATGCTAGAACACATAAACAAACTAAAAGTTAATTCGATAAATACCTCTTGAAGCGTGAGCGGATACCTTCAAGCAAATCTCCAAGTTAAAGGGATCTTCAAGCGAATCTACAAGATAGCTATGGTCTTCTACAGTGATCCCAAGTCACATCCGAACTCTCTCAATATTTGGGTGGGCAAGCATTGAATAGAATACTAATCATCATCTTTCTAGGTTAGGAGAATCCCTATTTATATAGATGTTTTCCTAATCCAAAAAGGACTAGAAAACCTAGTTTTTCTAGTAGACTAGAAAAACCCATATTATTCTTCCTTTTTGCATAGAAATAGGATTCTGAATTCTAGTTAAATATGGGCACTATAGGGACCACAGAATTAATTACCGAGGCTTCCTATTATGGAAATAACTCCAAATAATTAATTTGAATTATTCTTACCATAATAAATTACAAATCATTCCACTAGAAATTCGTAATTGCACTCCTCTATTTCATAATTCCCCATTAAACACTTATGTAATTCTCCATGTTAAGATTTCAGATACTAATCAATAAATTAAATTACTGACGAATTTAACTTAATGATTAATTAACTTTGGAGCACTACTTAACTTATTTCATGTGTCGGATTCATAAATTCACTTGTAAGATTTGACACAATGAAAACTTATAAGTTTCTCAAAAAGGCATATCAATCAATCTCTATAACGAGACATGGATTCCATCAACTAACTTATTATTTCACCAATATATATTATTATCATCCAACTTACCAGGCATATTGACCCATCTCAGAATCTCACCTTTTAATAAATCAAAACGATAATTAATATACAGATCATAATAGTTATATCAGGATTAAGAATATAAGTACATTTAATAGTTTAGAGAATATGTTTTTGTCAGTCAGTCTAAAACAACTATCTCTACTCGGTCTCGTTCAATACATACAAAATGTACTAGCACAAGAAGTTGGAACTATACCGTTCCCATAATCAGGACAAATTACATATAATCTTGTGCTACAATCGTACCCGATGGCATGTCCAATTTCCATCCTAGATTGTGAACCAAAACTTTATACTTATAAGAACCGATGATTTAATCCTCTGTGTGTAAGCTAAAACTCTACACACTAAATCATCTACTATATAAGTAAATAGACACCATAAACGAATATATGATCTATTGAAATTGAGCAAATATTTATTCTCTAATAAATATTATTTCTTAACATATGGTTAATAGTATATATCCCAACAATCTCCCACTTAGACTTTTAACCATCACAATTGTTATAATGTACTATATCCAAATGCATGGTTAATAGTATATACCCTAACAATCTCCCACTTAGATGTTTAATCTTGAAAATTGTTAGAATACTATGTCAAAACACATGATTAATAATATATACTCTAACAATCTCCCACTTAGACTCTTAACTATGCAGTTACAACTTTCGCAGGCATTCCTTTATTTCTTATCGAAAGAAAATTTACCAAGCTATTTTCTCATGCAATTTTGTCTAGTAGTGCTTCGTCGTAACAACTCGATTTTGTACTAGATCTTTAGAGCCCTTATCATGAAACTCTCCAAGAGTGTACTTCTTTTCAGGAGCTGTATCATAAAAGTTCTCTCAAGCATACAAAACAACTCAATCTTCGTTATGATTCTCCCACTACGACTAAGTACTACTATTATAATCACACTTTCATATTCTTGAGTTTTAATATTTTATTCAAAATCTTTCGATAATGAAACATTAACAACTTCTCATGAAGTGTTCTTTTAATTTGCTCAACATCACTCCAACTACTTGAGATAGTAGTTTTCTTATGTCTAGTAACGTTTCTCCCACTACTTAAGTGCAATGGGACGTCAATTCTGACATACCCATTAGATGTTCTTGAGCGTATGAATTTATAATTGACTTATTTGTTTTTTTTTTGTTCAATTCCCGTAAAGATAATTTACTTCTAGGAACATGGTTTACTAAAATTATCCTTTTCTAGAAATCAGAAAGTTGTGTTAACAATTGACTTATTTTCTTTAGGACATTATAATAAACCTTGTTTCATTCTTTAGGATATCCAATTAACACACACATTCCGTTCTTAATTTCAATTTTTCTTATTCTCCCACTCAGCACATGTGCTGGACAATCCTATATCTGAACATGTCACAGATTAGACTTACGTCAAAATCAACTAGTTCTATAGTTGCTCAAGGTACTAATATGAAAGAAATTGAATTCAGAATGTAATATGTAGTTATTAGAACCTATCCCAAAAGAAATAAAATAACTAATAATAAGTCAACAATTAATCTCATCATCTTCATAAGCGTCTAATTCTTTTCTCTTCTACACCAATCTATTATAGAGTGTCTAGTGTAGACAATTGAAAGACAATTATTCTATAAGATAAGTGACTTATGAGCTAAGAGGTTTACATCACTACAATCAGATTGTAGTGACTTTATATATTTTTCATGATGATACTTTTATCTGTTTAAATATCTTGAGTTTATCAAGACATTTAGACTTATAAAACATCAAAAAATATATTCATATCACGAGTAATTTTCTTAAAAACTCAAAAACTCAAATTCACCTCTTGCCCATGTGCTCATTTATTACACAAATCAGAATAGATTAATTATAACTTATCACTACCTCTTAAATCCTTTTTAAGAGGAAAACTAAGGTCTCTTAGTCATTTTTCCTTCTAAACAAAACGTACATGTTGGTAGTGACTTCACTTTCAATGAACAGTTATGTCCATCCATTAACCAACCTCAAAATTCTATTCAGAATAAATGACTTAGACCCTAATGTACAGATAAGTCTCATTCAATTTAAAAGATATTTTCCCTTATGAGACAGATTAGTATAAGTTAATTCTCTCATACTTATAAAATAATCATGCATCAATATACCACAAGAAATAAAATATTTATTAAACTCAATGATAGAAGAGTTACAAATAAATATATTATATACTCATCTCTTATCTGGTTAGAAACTGAAAATAATTTCTTCTAACATAAGGTACATATACAATGCATTCATTAAGTTAATATCTACCAAAAGAAAATCTTAAGTAGTACTAAGTGGGTGTGTAAAGTCTATTGAGAATATGAGACACAATACTTTAAATAGATCATAATATTTCGAATAATCCTGAATAACGAAATTCAGGGCTCATTTATACATATATATCCATGCATCTCGAATAGCTAATCGTTGGGATTGGAGAACTACTCATGCAATACACATGTACAATGACGATTATTCACTCCATAAACTTATACAGACCTAATTCAGTTGGAGAATCTACTGTTAGTTTAAGTCAAGTGAAAATCCTCTAGCTACATTGATTTAATCTTATATTACTCAGTTTAGGAGAGTTAATATAGATTATCAAAACTAGACAATTAAATACATAGTGACTTGTATCAATTTCATCCGTTAGGGAGGAAGGTCTAAGCCAGCACATAAAACTAATACTTCACTACTATTTAATCAATTATGAACAAAAAATCATATAACGATCCAAAAAAATTAATTTCTTACTAGGTCGTTCTTACAAATCTACCAAATTTCAGATCAATCAGAGTTCTTTTTTTTTTGAATTCCAAAGCTATGATCAATTTGGTTAAAAACGTTGTTTGGTCATAATAGAATTTAAGATTTTCCCGCTCAATAATTCTTATCATATATCATCATTTTGTGAAATAGATAAATGAATTAAGAATAAAGAACAAAATTCTAAAATTCCAAAAGGTAAGCATGTTTATGTATACATTGAATATTAAAATTCAAAACACGCCTTTTAGATATCTATGCATCTTGAACAATAAATTTTGATTAAAAAATGACTACTCATGCAACACATATATATGGTGTCAGATATTCACTTCAACAACTTTAGAACAAAAGCCAACTCAGATGGAGAGTATATGTTAGTTTAAGTCAAGTGAATATCATTATCCCTAGATCCTATTGATCCAATCAAATATTACTCAGTTTAGTAGAGTCAATACAGATAATCAAAACTAGAGATTAAACTTTAATGACTTGTATTAATTTCATCCGTTATGGAGGAAGGTCTAAGCCAACACATGAACTCAATACTTCACTAAAATTTAGTCATCAAGATCATAGAGAACAAACTCTATCACCACTATATTATAGTCGAGTAATTTTTTGGTAAAATTAATTTTTCAAGATACAAAAATTATCTAAAATCATCATCTAAACGATCTCAAATTACCAAATCACTACATAACAATGAGTATTTTAAATTTGATAGTTTCTGATGAACCTACTGAATTTCTGATCAATTGGAGTTCAAAAATAATATTTATCTCCAAATCTATGATCAAATTCAGATTCAAACGATTTAAGAAAAAATGAATAGATCTACATCCTTATCATATATCAATTTATGTTAACTCATCATTTGTGATCATGTACCACATATAACATAAATAAAATCAATATAAAGGATGTCATTCATACTAAATCACATTTTAATTCAAAAGAACAACTTTAAAATCATTCTAACGACCTCAAAGAAAAATATAATCACATAGCAATGACTACTTTTTACTAGGCCTTTATTAATGAATTTACCAAATTTCAGGTCAATTGGAGTCTATAAAATTATTTATTTCCAAATCTATGACCAAATTCAAATTCAAGTGATTTAAGCATCTTTATGAATTAAAACAATATGACTTACATTCTTATATCAATTCATGTTAAATAACCATATGCAACCATGTTTCAAATTTAACATAAACATAATTGGTATAAAGAATGATCTTATCAAATATTCAAATCAAATTTTAATCTGACAAACTACCTAAACCCATCTAAACGATTTTTATTAGTACCATCAACTTTTAAGTCAATCAAAGATCATAAAATTCATGACCATCTAAGCTATAACCAAATTTGAAAAATTAATCGTTTTAGGCATAGTTTTAGATTAAAATTTTCATTCTCTTATAATAATTATCTCATGAGCATAAGGCGTACTTGTGTTCTTTCTTTGGCTAAGACACACAACACCTTCTTGTAACAAATTGTTCTTTCGATTAATACATTTGAGAATTCTAGATACTACTTTTTCTTCTTTTGAGTGAAACTTTAATATCTTTTCTCATGGATTAATTTAGCATTACTAGCATCTTAAAGAAATCTTTATTTAAAAAAAAATTACCACTAGTATTCACTTAGGACGATTTATATATGATACATTGAGAATATTCTAATGACTCAAATAAATAAACACTTTAATGAATCATATTCATTAATCATAATTCTCAATTCATATAAATTGTAATCTCACGTATATAAAACTTTTAAAGGATTTCTAAGTGAACTCAAATAATAGACCATTTAATAGTAGCACTATTTATTAATCCCAAAACTCTCAACTATATGTACTTATACACCTCTTGAAAGAAAATGGCGTCATGTAATATAAACAATGCCCAAATAATTCATGAAATAATAATTGCTGGTCAATAACTGAACGTTTTTGTCACTAATTTGACTAAAAGTTACAGAGTCACTATAATACCCTACTGTATAGTTGTTGCCGCCGACTTACTCTAAAAAAAATTGAAAAACAAACTTGAAAAAAAAATTAGGTTTTAATAAAGTTTCCACAAAGTTTGTGGAAACTAGCCGATAACCAACCTCATCCCTTTTTTTTTTTTTTTGTTGAAAATACCAATCAACAATTATTAATTATAAAAAGAATCAAGAAAAAAAAACAGTGCTGAAAATTGGAGTTTAATACTTATGCAAAGTTGCAGATTATCTACGTCACAATATTTAGCACTCCATTTTCTTCTCTTCTTTTAATTCTTTTTAACTTTGCAATACAATGCAACTCATCTTGCAATAATAAAAAACTTTTAAGATTGCTTCACATATGCAATTACAGTGATATACACCACTATTAACAATCAGTAGTTAAACAAAATTGAACTTGGCTATACACCAAACTAAGGTAAAAACTGCATATGTATATACCGAAATCATATACTCACGTATATCATGTTATCCAATAAGATGTAAGTGTGGCTCTGATACCAATTGCTGAAAAACTTTATTCACAGCGGAAGCATATCAAGGATCTTTACTACTTACATGAATAATAGACAACCAATACCGTTTATACTAGAACACATAAACAAACTAAAAGTTAATTCGATAAATACCTCTTGAAGCGTGAGCGGATACCTTCAAGCAAATCTCTAAGTTAAACGGATCTTCAAGCGAATCTACAAGATAGCTATGGTCTTCTACAGTGATCCCAAGTCACATTCGAACTCTCTCAATACTTGGGTGGGCAAGCATTGAATAGAATACTAATCATCATCTTTCTAGGTTAGGAGAATCCCTATTTATAGAGATGTTTTTCTAATCCAAAAAGGACTAGAAAACCTAGTTTTTCTAGTAGACTAGAAAAACTCATATTATTCTTCCTTTTTGGATAGAAATAGGATTCTGATTTCTAGTTAAATATGGGCACTATAGGGACCACATAATTAATTACCGAGGCTTCTATTATGGAAATAATTCCAAATAATTAATTTGAATTATTCTTACCATAATAAATTACAAATCATTCCACTAGAAATTCGTAATTGCACTCCTCTATTTCATAATTCCCCATTAAACACTTATGTAATTCTCCATGTTAAGATTTCAGATACTAATCAATAAATTAAATTACTGACGAATTTAACTTAATGATTAATTTCCTTTAGAGCACTACTTAACTTATTTCATGTGTCGGATTCATAAATTCACTTGCAAGATTTGACACAATGAAAACTTATAAGTTTCTCAAAAAGGCATATCAATCAATCTCTATAACGAGACATGGATTCCATCAACTAACTTATTATTTCACCAATATATATTATTATCATCCAACTTACCAGGCATATTGACCCATCTCAGAATCTCACCTTTTAATAAATCAAAACGATAATTAATATATACAGATCATAATAGTTATATCAGGATTAAGAATATAAGTACATTTAATAGTTTAGAGAATATGTTTTTGTCAGTCAGTCTAAAACAACTATCTCTACTCGGTCTCGTTCAACACATACAAAATGTACTAGCACAAGAAGTTGGAACTATACCGTTCCCATAATCAGGACAAATTACATATAATCTTGTGCTACAATCGTACCCGATGGCATGTCCAATTTCCATTCTAGATTGTGAACCAAAACTTTATACTTATAATAACCGATGATTTAATCCTCTGTGTGTAAGCTAAAACTCTACACACTAAATCATCTACTATATAAGTAAATAGACACCATAAACGAATATATGATCTATTGAAATTGAGCAAATATTTATTCTCTAATAAATATTATTTCTTAACACATGGTTAATAGTATATATCCCAACAATCTCCCACTAATTGTTGGAAACTATATTCACAGCGGAAGCATATCAAGGATCTTTACTACTTACATGAATAATAGACAACCAATACCGTTTATGCTAGAACACATAAACAAACTAAAAGTTAATTCGATAAATACCTCTTGAAGCGTGAGCGGATACCTTCAAGCGAATCTCCAAGTTACATGGATCTTCAAGCGAATCTACAAGATAGCTATGGTCTTCTACAGTGATCCCAAGTCACATCCGAACTCTCTCAATACTTGGGTGGGCAAGCATTGAATAGAATACTAATCATCATCTTCCTAGGTTAGGAGAATCCCTATTTATAGAGATGTTTTCCTAATCCAAAAGGACTAGAAAACCTAGTTTTTCTAGTAGACTAGAAAAACCATATTATTCTTCCTTTTTGCATAGAAATAGGATTCTGATTTCTAGTTAAATATGGGCACTATAGGGACCACATAATTAATTACCGAGGCTTCCTATTATGGAAATAATTCCAAATAATTAATTTGAATTATTCTTACCATAATAAATTACAAATCATTCCACTAGAAATTTGTAATTGCACTCCTCTATTTCATAATTCCCCATTAAACACTTATGTAATTCTCCATGTTAAGATTTCAGATTACTAATCAATAAATTAAATTACTGACGAATTTAACTTAATGATTAATTTCCTTTAGAGCACTACTTAACTTATTTCATGTGTCGGATTCATAAATTCACTTGCAAGATTTGACACAATGAAAACTTATAAGTTTCTCAAAAAGGCATATCAATCAATCTCTATAACGAGACATGGATTCTATCAACTAACTTATTATTTCACCAATATATATTATTATCATCCAACGTACCAGGCATATTGACCCATCTCAGAATCTCACCTTTTAATAAATCAAAACGATAATTAATATATACAGATCATAATAGTTATATCAGGATTAAGAATATAAGTACATTTAATAGTTTAGAGAATATGTTTTTGTCAGTCAGTCTAAAACAACTATCTCTACTCGGTCTCGTTCAATACATACAAAATGTACTAGCACAAGAAGTTGGAACTATACCGTTCCCATAATCAGGACAAATTACATATAATCTTGTGCTACAATCGTACCCGATGGCATGTCCAATTTCCATCTTAGATTGTGAACCAAAACTTTATACTTATAAGAACCGATGATTTAATCATTTGTGTGTAAGCTAAAACTCTACACACTAAATCATCTACTATATAAGTAAATAGACACCATAAACGAATATATGATCTATTGAAATTGAGCAAATATTTATTCTCTAATAAATATTATTTCTTAACAAATGGTTAATAGTATATATCCCAATAATCTCCCACTTAGACTTTTAACCATCACAATTGTTATAATGTACTATATCCAAATGCATGTTAATAGTATATACCCTAACAATCTCCCATTTAGATGTTTAATCTTGAAAATTGTTAGAATACTATGTCAAAACACATGATTAATAATATATACTCTAACATTAGTTTCATCAGGTCATCTAGCAGCTTCAATCATTCATCAACAATAGTAAGAGAAAAATCTCCATTGAGATTTCACTTTTTTTTCCCAAGAATAAGTCATGTTCAATATATCTAGTAAATACTCTATTTTATATATTAATAATCTTTTACTATGTTCATTATCTTTTATATTTTCTTTACCCTTTAGTGTGCTTTGAAATTGATAATGTGAATAGACCTTATTAAAACTTTTAAATATCTTTGCTTTCTCCACATTTGATTCTTTACATTATGATTCACCTAAAATATTATTATCATTATCATTATCATTATCATTATCATATAATTTAATAATTAAATGTTTATAATTAACTTATGATTTTAGTTATTGGTTTTTGTTTGTCCAGTCAAACATGAACTGTTGGGAAACGTATTATGATATTGATATTTGGATTGAAATTACAAAATAGTGAATAACTTAGTCCAAATACTGTGTCATGGCAAGCCACTGCCTTGAAAGTGATTTCGGCCCGACTCCGGTGCAAATGTAATAGTCGGTCTTTCCCCAAGGTTCTACAATACTCTCAAACACATGCACTCGTGGCTGAAAGTTTAGAGGTTGCCCAAAATCAATTGTCCAAAAAATATTCTAAAAATAAAAAGAAAGAATGAAAATGTTTTCTTTTCATTTGTTGGTTGTATATTCATGTTCATAAAAGGTCATGCTTATATAAGATTTGCAAAAGAGGAGTTTCAAAGTGAAGAGTTGATTTGTATAACATACTAGTTTACATGTTCGTGCTTCGCGCGATCCTAACAACTATTTTTAAAATAATTTCTTTTCTAAATTAACACGTACTAAAAAGAAAGAAATATGATCAATACTTAGTAAAAGCTATAAAATATTTATAATAATTGTTTCAATCTATAAGATATTATTTTTGTATTATTTTGTTAGGGTGAAAATAGCATGTTCTATATATTGAAAAAAAATGCTAACTTAATTTTCTGCTTAATTTTCTATTTGTCGTGGATCATCAAATGAAACTAAATAATTTGTCCTCCTCATTTTTTAAAAGTAAGGATGCTTATTTTTATATAAGGAACTACTGAATTTAGACCTTTTTAAATATAGTTCTTCAATATAATATATTTAGCAAAACAAATACTTGTTAGGTACATAATCTTTTATAAAATTTTTATTTTTAAAAAAAAAATTGTGCAAGTTAAAATATGAAAATTAACAAAAAACATGTCAATAGTAAGACAAAGGAAAGAACGACTAACTATTTTAATCAAATAAAATATAAATATAAAAAATTGTAATAATAAAATTGAAAAGCAATCAATATTAATATTTCAACAAACAACTCGATACAAAATTATAGTCATTTTAATTTGTTTTAATTATCATAGAATAATTATACAAATAATAAATAGTGAATATTTTAATTCTTGAGGAGTTACAAAACTCACTAAATGTATAATTATTTAGAGAAAATCATAATTTAAATAATGACAAAAAAAGCAAAGAATGGGAGAAAAATAATAAGTAGGACTTTTAGTATATAAGAGTTTCTACTATTGTTGGTTTTTATATCATATTGAAATTATTTATAAAATGTTTTCGTCTTCACACAAATTAAAAAAGTGTATCTTTATTTACTCAATATATTTCACTAAAATAATACTTCAACTTATTTTAGTGTGTATTTTGTATGTTTTGTTGTGGTCATTTTGTTTAATTACTAAAAAGTTAGAAAATAAAAAAAATATTTCATTATTTTAGTACAAAACTTTAAAAATCTCGAGTTAATAAATAATACATAGCCCCTCTATTTTAAAATAATAAGAAATTGTTGAACCTTTTTTCATAGTTCAAAATAAGTGAATTGTTCCAAGTTTAAGAGAGATGTTGAAAAATTCTTTCATTTTTGCCCTCATTTACAATGTTAAATAATTATAAAGGAAATGATTTTTTAAATACATAATATGTACATAACGTCGTCATCAGGAAAATAAATCATTTATTTTTTAAATTATTTAGAGCGCTCATTTATGAAATAGACAAATGACTTAATTTTGAGTAAATTTAATATATGATGTAAATGAAAGAAAAATGAAAAGATGTCTTAAAAAGAGAGATAAAGAATTAAGTAAAAAGGAATTGAGGAGACATGTTTATTTAGCAAAAAATTAGAGTATGTCTTGTTACCAAAACTTTACAATCACAAACAAAGAAAAAACATATGCTTCCATGAAAATGTTCTATGTGCAAATCTTGAATAGTTGATATGCAAATGATAGACTAAAATCTAAATCCATTATATTTTGGGAAAACTAAATGTAGAGTAATGGATAGAATCGTAGAAAGGAGTTGAGGAGATATGTCGTTTAAGTAGAAAAAGTGAATAAACAAAGGTTTTTGTAATTTATTAGATGTAATAATTAGTTGTAATAAACATTATAATTTTTTTTAGTTATCAATCAAATTAATTATTGAAGAGAGTAAACTCATTTTTCAGTTTTATAATCAACTTAAACAAATATCAATTTTCTCTATAACTTAAGAAAATATGTTCATTATAATTGGATATTGGCAGAACAAACTTGGTTCATTCTGGAAAATTTCATTAAATTAGAAGAATGAAATGTTTTGTGAAATTTGAGTCCCACAATCATATATATATATATATATATATATATATATATATAGACTAATTTTACACAAGTGTTAACAAATACGAAACAAAAACTTAATGAAGGGGATCTCATCTCCTTTTTAGTCTATTCAAAATCCACAAAGGAAATAAATGTGTTATATTATCTAAATTAGAATGAAAAGAAGCGGATAAAGCAAAACAAAAGATGATGGAATATTCTTGATCGAGAAATTATGTCATATTAACATATTATATACATAATATATATCGATATAGAATATGGATTATATATCTAAAAGACAAAAGTTTATATAATGAAAATATCAAAAATTTTCTTTAAGCAACAAAATAATCCGTGGAAGATCATGTTGCCCTTGATACAAAAAGTGTGTTTTGTAATATAATTTGTTCTTGAAGGATACATATCTTGATGGATAAATAATTAATTGAAAAATTATATAAGCAACAATAAGTGCATATATATTTATAAATTATTGAAACTTCAACTTTTTTAAATTTTACTCTGACCAACTCTTGATGAATTTTTCACCGCCGTTAAACTTTCTTCTTATATTGATGACTTGTAGCAAATTAATTTTTGATCGTCTCTTTTGACGAATCTTACACCACCTTTAAACTTTCTTCTTCATCTTGATAAACTTTTGCTTGGCTATTGTAACACAAGAAGAAATTCTAAAAAATATATCTATAATCTTCATAAAAGCTAAAATACAAAAAAAATAAAAATATTAGCAATATGAAATTGGAGAAAATAGAAATGGACATGCAACAACACCATAGATGATTGTTATTTATAGATGAGAATTAAGTAGAAGGAAGTTGAGAAGACATTTTATTTAATTAGAGAATTCAAATAGATGGAGGTTTTTTTGTAACTTTCATGTGATATAATTATATGTAATGAATATGATTGCATTTATTAATTTTTTAATAAATTGATTAATGAAAAACATGAATGAAAAAACTCAAAAAAGGGAGAAAAAGATAAATTATTTTTTAGGTCATTGAGAGGTGTCACATCACCTTGTTTATATCTTGCTTTATTATATACACAGATTTTTTATATTTAATTAAGTAATATATATTTTATATAAATTAAATAATAAAGATAAAATATTTAAGATATTTTAAAAATATTTTTCTTTCGTAATTGTAATTAGAAGAAGGAGAAAAAAATTAAAAAAATAATAGTAGAAATTAGAGAGTTATTCCCTCTGTCCATATTTCCTTTTATATCTGTCCCTATTTGTTTGTCCATTTTAACAAATTAAAAAAGGACAATAATTTTTTTCCTAATATGCCCTTATTTTATTCTAGAAAACTTCTAGTACTATTAAGTTGTAATGCATGCTTTTTGGAACCAGAAAATTTATTTATTATACTTGGGGATTTGCATAATCTTTTAAGTTAAGGGTAAAATTGTAACTAACCTATGATAATAATTGGTGCTTTAATATGTGTGTCACTTCTAAAGTGGACAACTAAATAGGGACAGAGGGAGTATGTATTATGAATAATTACTCTTTGTAAGTTGGCATGTGAAGAGTTTTTGTTGTAAATATTTTTCCATTAATTAATTTAAATAAAAGGGAAAAGCCAAAAAAAAATGAGAAAAAAGATAAATACATGTGGAGATCATAGAGAGGTGCCACATCACCTTGTCTATGATTCTCCTTTATATTTATATTAAGATTGTGAACGTTAATGACATTAAATGTCATTACATCACATTCTACAAAAACTCTCCTTTTTTATTTGGACCGAAAATGTTATTCTCTTTGTAACGTATTTTACAAAGAATGAAAAGATTGTTCTTTGCATTACACAAAATAAATAAAGGTGTAAGATTAAGAGTAAGAACAAAATTTGGACAAACGGAAGGAACATGTACTTAAGTGTCAATATTTTTCTATTTGAATTAACACATAGTGTAATGAGTCAACAACTTAATATCCACAAAGTGAAGTACTCTTGAACTGAATGGCTACAAATTGGGACTCTCTATAACACATATCATATCCTTAAATTTAAGTAATCTCCGCGATACAAAGTGTTTTTATGGTCATGCACACACACCTTGAATCTTATGAGTACTTTAGAAAGATGATCAGAGTTTTTCATAAAAGGCGACCACACCTTTACGCTCACATAGGTGATTCCATCAAGGCTACCTCAAATAGACCACCTTAAGGCTATAGAATCATTAAGAGAAAAATAAGTTCAACCTTATAAAACATTGCCTCACGCCATAGAGATAGAGAATATGGTGTATATTAAGGACTAATGGGTCCACCACACTACCTCAATCAATGGGATTTAGCCCCATCCCTTTACCCCTCGAAGTTTCAAGAATTATTTTCCTTGTCAAGCCCTTGTTAATAGAATCAGTCAAATTTCTTTCGGACCTTAAACATTTCAAGGAAATAATACCCAATTTCAATAATTGTTTAACTGCGCACCATGTCAGATGTGAATATGTCTGTTTTTTCATTGTACACACTATTTTTGGCAATTTCAATTATTGCGTGTTAGTCACGGTGAAGAGAGACTAGTGAAGCTTGTCTTCCCCACAATAGCACATCCTCCAAAAGATTTCTTAGCAACTCAACTTCTTGCCCTGCCAACTCGAGAGCAATGAATTCTGATTTAATGATAGAACATCTTATACAAGTCCCTTTGGAAGACATCCATAAAATAGCACCCGTATCCAAAGTAAAACATAGCCACTGGTGGAGCTAACTTCATCATTGTCACCTAATACCTAATTTGCATCAGAAAAACCTTCTAAAACAGCAGGAAAGTTATCAAAATGCAAACACCAGATCATAGTACCTCTCAAATACCTTAGCAAGTGATGAAGAGCATTCCACTGTTCACTACTAGGATTATGAGTATATCTACTCACTCTACTAATAACATAAGTTATATCAGACCGTGTATAGTTCATGAGAAATATTACACTCTCAATTATTTTAGCATATTCAGTTTGAAAAACAATAGATTCTTTATTCTTCCTCAAGCGTATGCTAGGATCATAAGGAGTTCTCACTACTACATAAAACACAATTAAATTTTTTCAACATCTGTTCAGCATAATGAGACTAACAAAAAGAAATCATTAGCAGTTCTTTTGATTTCCCAAAATCACATCTGTTTCACCAAGACAAAAAGTTCTTAGTCTCATTAATAACATTCACATTAGGACCAAATGTTAACATGCCAACTACATGTAAACATATAATCACACAATATGGACCTATCATCTTAGAATAAACATAGGTATAAGATGAATTTATTGTTGAAGGAAGCCTAAATCCTGATGGAACATGTCAAAGGAATAGGTACATTGAAGGTGGATGACAAGTTAGAGTTGGAGTCATACTAGGACTACACTACTCAATCCTAAGTTATGTACGACGAAGCTATTGTATCGTGTATGAGTCGAGTAGGATAAGGTATTTGAGTTATAGTATAATACTATTCATGTAAATAATATGTTTGTCTTGTAGTAGGGTCCCTAGTATAGCTAGAATATGACTCTTCTCCTATATTAGAACTTGTAACTCAACATTATTTTCATCAATACAATCCTTGATTTCTCCATACTTACGTGAGATTTCTACATGGTATTAGAGCATTAAAGTTTTTCTCCTCCTTATCGTATTAGATCAAAACCAAAACAACCACAATATTGAACTACAATGACCCCTTCTACCAACACTCTTTCAACCTCCTCACATCATCATCTTATTTCGTCCTGCTCTATTAAACATAAGCCGACAGACAATCTTAGATGGAGGAAACTGTCTCAATTGATTCAAATAAAGAGATTAACTTACCTCATCACAGAAAATAACCAACTAAAGGTACATATTCCACTGGACTGAATGTTGTAGCAGGCGAGAAGGGCGTAGAAGACAACAACATTACTGAGGATTGGGAGGAGAATGATGTATTGCTAAGGAGTTGGATCTCAGGAACCTTGACAGAAGAAAGTATGTACTTGAGCATAGGTTGCTCAACTACCAAGGAGATGTGAGAATGCTTGGAAGAAGCTTATCTTCAAGCAACAAAAGATAAAGAGTTCCAGCTCAAACAACAACTGCAAAGTGTGAAGTTAGGAAACTAATTTCAATAACATCTGGACAGAGGGCTCCAAGTATTTGTACTATATAACATTACGTTAGCTAATTTTAACTTTAAATTTGATTTATTTATTGAATATGATTTCTATCGCGTTAAATATACCAAATTGCTATGTCATGTAAGGCTCAACAATCCAAAGAAAGAAGGATATCAAAATGAAAGGGAAAAAAAGATCTACATGTAATTTGAAGCCTAAAGTGAACCATCAACATTTGTGCAATGATATGATTGTATACATCTTGAAATCAAATGTCTTAAAGCAATATGATGGAAGATATCATACATACTTCCTCTTAGAATTGCTTAAACTGTTTCAAAACTTAGCTAGAGTCATCTCATTAGTCTTTATAATAATTTTGATACATTGTACATACAAAGTGTAGCGGAACTTCAAATTTAGTTGTCAATATCTAAATCAAGGATATTTTTAATTAAGGAAAAATGCACAAGTACCCCCTCAATCTATGCCCGAAATCCCAGAGACACACTTATACTATACTAAGGTCCTATATATTACCCCCCTGAACTTATTTTATAAGTAATTTTCTACCCCTTTTCGGCCTACATGGCACTAGTTTGAAAAAAAAAAGTCAACCATCGTTGGGCCCACAAGATAGTGCCACGTAGGCCGAAAAGGGGTAGAAAATTATTAATAAAATAAGTTCAGGGGAGTAATAGGACCTTAGTATAGTATAAGTGTGTCTCTGAGATTTCGGAGACATAGGTTGAGGGGATACTTGTGCATTATCCCTTTAATTAATATTGAACAAAACAGGTTGATTAGAGGTACTTGGAGTAACTTTATATGTCTTTAGTGAACATAGAAAATTCTTTTGTACTAAATAAACTATTTACTAATTTTGTGAAAAAATAAATAATGAAAAAAGTCGTTAGTTTGTACATATAGCTAATCCATTTTGCAAAGCAGATTTAATGTTCCTCAAATATGATTGAGGTCATAAGGTGCAATTGTTTAAGTTTTACGAGAATCAAATTCAAATTGCAAAGCACATCTAAAAACTGAATTCAATTGTTCTCCCTTACTTTTGATTTATTAGAGAAGCATTATTTTGATTTTATATTATTTACGACAGATCTGATAAGTTTTGTCCCCGTTATGGACTTCTTTCTTTTTTCGTGTATATAGAGAATTATATCATGTGTATTGGATAAAGCATATAATCCCTCATTTAGTTTGGATAAATATCGTCCTTTCAAAATTTTTAGTGAACCTTTTGGTTATGTGTCATGATCCTAGATCAATATGCTGTGGCTCAGTGGGTGAGTTTGGATCTATTATTTTGATTCTAGTTTTGTTTAGGTACCTAGATATCGTCTGAGTTAATTGTTAAGCTTTAATTTGGCAATAGGAAAGCTGGTGTGGGTAAATTTTCTCCTAAATTTCACCTATCAAAGTTCACGAATCCAAAAATCAAAGTTCCAACTTCCAACAAAAATAAAAAATTTGAAAAAGTTTAAGAATTCCCTTAAGGCCCGTTTGACCATACGGTATGATATCATGGTATGGAATCAAGCTCAACTCCAACTTAGAATGTCTTCTGTGAGAATAGCTACGAAATTTAGTAAATGAAGAGAGAGTGTCTTTGAGATGCAGTGAGTTGCATTCTATTTTCCAAAGTGATGCTTTCAAAAGTCAAAAATCTTGAATAGGTGAAGAAATTAGGTGTCAAAAATCTTTTAAATTTACACAAATAAGATATCTCTAACAAAAAAACGATGAAAATAAACCCAAAAAACATTGATCAATTGAAAATAGGAGAAACCTATTTTGAATTATCAAGAAAAAGAAAAAACAATACAAACTTGTTAACCAATTGTCAACGGTTAATAATGATTGAAAACTCTCTACAAAGATCACTAAAGAAATTTTAAATTATTTTTTTCATGCTAGGCAACTGAGGAAGCTCAACATCTAAAAAGGTCGATACAAAACTATAATGCTTATTTCATCAAAGTAGGAGATAAGGTTTGGTGTTTCTAAATTTCTAAAGTTAAGTAAAATTGTTTTTTATAATGTGTTTGTGTCCATCTAGTATTGATACTTACCTTTAATTTTGTGATAATTTGTTTGTGTCCATCGAGTGTTGACACTTATAAGCTTTAAATTAGATGATAATGTGTTTGTTTAGCATAAGTATCAACACTGGTTGATCATATTGATGACAATATTTATTTTCTTGCAAGATCGATTTGTGTTCATCTACTGTTGACACTTAGCTTAAATTTAGAAATAATATATTTGTTAAGCATAAGTACCAACATAGTTCATTGATTCTATTGATGACAAAATTGATTTTCTTGCAAGATCGATTTGTGCCCTTCTAGTGTTGATATTAAACTTTAATTCAGGAATAATATGTTTGTTAAACATAAGTACCAACACTAGTTGATCATAGTGATGACAAAATTAATTTTCTTGTAAGATCTATTTGTGTTCATCTAATGTTGACACTTAGCTTTAAATTTATGAATAATGTGTTTTTTAAACATAAGTGCCAACACTTGTTGATTCTATTAGTTGATGGATTTAGTTGTTGGAATTAATTCAAAACTAGTTAGAGTTAATGTTGTTTAGTTGTTGAAAGAATTTCAAATAAAGTTTAATTAACTCTAGCTAGTTTGTCTCATTATTTAAAGTTAGGGGTGTACAAAATTGAAACGAAAACCGAATCAAAACACAAATCGAGTCTAATCGAAAAAACCGACTAGTGGTTGGTTTGGTGTTAAAAAAAACCTTGACTATATTTTGGTTGGTTGGGTTTTAACTAAAAAAAGAACAATCCGAGACCAAACCAACCCGGCGTTATATATATATTTTTAAAATTTTATTTTATACATAAAAATATTTATTTTGATATAATTTTTAAATATTTTTTTATACTTTTTCATAGTTTTTATCTTTTAATATATTATTTCAAGTTTGAAACTTAGAATTCTGAATGGTTCACTATAGATCATAGTCCATATATGTTGATAATTATAATAAAGCTTAAATCAAAAATCAAATTAACACTAATGCAAAAAGAAAATCAATTCAATACTAAGAATGACAATAATATTAAATATTTGTTCTTTGATTTACATTGGTTTGGACAATTCGAATACATAATCTAATTTTAGTTTTCTTTAATATTTAGTCATGTAACTAATACTTATTAAACTTATTTTAGCATGATTTAGTACTTTTAAATTATGATTTTTTTCATTATGACTGGTTAATTTGCAATATTTTTTTTACCTGATTTCATTATTATTATTATTATTATTATTATTATTATTATTATTGTTATTATTATTATTATTATATTATTATGTTAGATATTTTAGTGTCATTAATTATATCATATTTTGTGTTATTTTCTTAAAAAACACCTTAGATAGTTGTGTTTTGGTAGGATTAAAGAAATATTTGAAGTATAAATAAATTACATGTTTGTATGAATACTTTACCGGAAAAATCCGAAAATCCAAAAAACCTGAAAAAATGCGAGGTTGAATAAACCCGAATTTTATTGGTTTGGTTTGGTTTATACATTAAAAAATCCGACACAAATGGTTTGGTTTGATATTTGAAAAACCCAAACCAATCCGATCATGTACACCCCTATTTAAAATAATTTGGTTTAGTTGTTGAAATTAAGTTAAAACTAGTTAGAGTTAAAGTTGTGTAAATAAGTTCAAATAAATAATGTGGTTTAGTTGGTGGATTTAGTTGTTGGAATTAAATCAAAATTAGTTAGAGTTAAAAAGTTGTTTATAGTTGTTCAAATAAATTCAAATAAATAATGTGATTTAGTTGGTGAAATTAAAATTCAAAACTAGTTAGACTTAATATTGTTTAATTCGTTGTTTAAATAAGTTCAAATAAATAATGTTGTTTAGTTGGTGGATTTAGTTGTTGTAATTAAGTCAAATCTAGTTAGAGTTAAAAAATTATTTATTTATTGAAATAAGTTCAAATAAATAATGTGGTTTAGTTGGTAGATTTAGTTATTGGAATTAATTCAAAACTAGTTAGAGTTAAAGTTGTTTAGTTGTTGAAATAAGTTCAAATAAAGATTAACTAACCCCTAGCTAATTTGATTCATTATTTGAAGTAATGTGATTTAATTGGTGAAATTGATTCAAAACTAGTTATAATTAATACTCCTACAATTTAGTTATTGAAATAAATTCAGATATAAGCTTAATTATTTCCATATGCTCGTTTTTTTTTAAAAAAAGAAATTCATATATGCTATATCTACTGGTTGAAAAACTTGTACATCACTCTTAGCTACTTTTTCTTTTGATTGGTAAAGGGTATTGAATCAAAAGCAGTAAAAATGCTGGCAAGTATTTACAGAGGTAAGTCTCATTACAAGTTGTATAATGAACTCAAAAAGTCGAAGATCTATCACGCAATGTTGATAAATTTATATGTTTTTAGATATCATGATGGGCTCACATAAGATTTCGTTGATGTTCTATATGAATTGCAGGTATTCATTGAGTTTACTTCAAATCATGTTTATAGAGGCTTGTCAGCCATATGTTTATTTTAAGTCGATGTATATTTATTTATTTTCTTGATTTTATAAATAGTATTACACTAATAACTTATTTATCAAGCAAGAATCTATTCAAAATCAAATATGACACTAGGTACCAATTACATTTCTAAATTGGGATGGTGATAATTACTCGAGTAAAAATGAAATTACTTTAATGAGCAAAAAAATAAAATGTATCATGATCTAATTTGTTGAGCTTGTGCTCAACATGTACAATTCTCATCTAATTTATTATTATTATTATTATTATTATTATTATGGTGCGTCTAAATACTTTTAATTTATTTTTATTATTTAAACTTAAAATTAATGTTTAAAAACATTAAAATACTATAAAAATAAGGACAAAGAACAGAAATCACATACTTTTAAGGTAAAATTACAATTTGTCCCTTATAAGTTTATAATTACAAAAATTCCTCAAATTAATATAATAATACAAGCGCTGATACATTAATCTGATGCACGAGATACATTAATCGTTAAGGTAAGATAAATTATTTTATACATAATACACTAATTTGATGTACATTTTATACATGATACTAGGGGTGTACATGACCGGGCTGATTCGGGTTTTTCAAATATCAAACCAAATTATTTGTGTCGGATTTTTGAATATATAAATCAAACCAAACCAATAAAAGTCAGATTTTTTAACTTTGGATTTTTTCGGATTTCTTCGGGTTTTTTTTTTTTTTTGGATTTTCGGATTTTTTCGATAAAGTATTCATACAAACATATAATTTACTTGTACTTCAAGTATTTCTTTAGTCCTACCAAAATGCAACTATCTAAGTTATTTCTCAAGAAAATAACAAAAAATATGATATGATTAATGACACTAAAATATCCCACAAAAAAATAATAATAAAATTGCGTAAAAAAATATTGCAAATTAATAAGTCATAATGAAATTGATCATAATTTAAAGTACTAAATCATGCTAAAATAAGTTTAGTAAGTATTAGTTACATGACTAAATATTAAAAGAAAGTAAAATTAGATCATGTATTTTAATTGCCTAAATTTATGTAAAACTAATAAATAAATATTCAATATTATTGTCATTCTTAGTGTTGAATTGATTTTTTCTTTTTGCATTAGTATTAGTTTGATTTTTATTTAAACTTTATTATGATTACCAACATGTATGGACTATAATCTTTATTATATCATTAAGAATTCTAACTTTCAAACATGAAATAAATATATTATAAGATAAAAACTATTAAAAAGTATAAGAGATATTTAAAAATTATATCAAAGAAAGTATCTTTACGTATAAAATAAATTTTGAAATTATATATATAATGTCGGGTTGGTTTGGTCTCGTTTTTTTTTTTTAGTTGAATCAAACCAAACCAAATATAGTCAGGTTTTTTCCAACACCAAACCAAATCAAATCAAACCACTAGTCGGGTTTCTTTTTCGATTTGACTCGGTTTACAGTTTGGTTCGATTTTTGGTTTGGTTTTGTACACCCCTACATGATACATTAATCTGATGCTTGAGATACATTAATATGATGTCCGAGATACATTAATTTGATGCGCTGATACATTAATCTGATGCATGAAAGTGAGGATTTTTTGATAATTTATAAAACTAATAGGGAATAATGATAATAAGAGAATTTAAAGGTGAAATTTCTATTATTTATCCTAAATTAAATTAAAAACTATTTGTGATCATGTTCTTACCCATTTGAGAATTTATAAAACTAATAGAAAATAATAATAATTAGAGAATTTAAAGGTGAAATTTCTGTTATTTATTCTAAATTAAATTAAAAACTATTTGTCATCAGGCTCTTACCCATTTGAGAGTGAGTTTGAGTTTTCCTTGGAAGAAAAAAAGAAAGAAGAAAAAGCACAGCCCCGTCCTATTTCCCCCATTTGATCTAATTGCACTCTGCTGATTCGTGGCATCGGATACTTGTTTGCCTAACTTCATAGTAAGTCTCTCCTTCCCATGATTCCGTCCTAAATCCCCAATCCCTTTACTGATGTGAATTGAATGCAAAATTCTAGTGTCAATGGTGGATTTGTTTTTGTGTTGCGTATTTATCAGTGATGATTGTTCTAATTGGCTTACCAACTATATTTTCTGCACATTTTGATATGCGCTCACAAGGTGTTTGACAATTTGCCAGGTGAAGTCTAAAGGCTTTATGTGTAGTTTCTTAACCCAAAATGTGGGATTAGGAAGTTGCCGAAATTATTTAAACATGATGTTTCGCTTACTGTAGTTTGTTTTGAAGTTGTGTTGTCATTGCCACTTACGTAATACTTGAGCTTTGAACTGAATACCTCAGTCTAGATTCTGTTGAACTTTGAGTGAGACCAGGGTATTAAACTTCACTTGGTTAATCTCAACCTGCGTATTATATTGATTGTTATCAGTATGATTTGAACATTTGTCTAATCAGATATGGATGTAGGCCGAAGAAAGATTCAGAGAATGATTGTGCAGATACATGAGTGGTGTCGTATGTCCTGGAGCTTTTGTTTTCAATTTAATGAGCCCACCCAAATTAATATATGTGCATCTAACTGATGAAATAACTCGACATATGTGAAATGTTTGAACAATTAAGTAGAATACATTATACTTTCTTGGTATAAGAAATTTAAGAAAGTGTTACACCCCCCCCCCCCCCCCCCCCCCGGTAAGAAAGTGAATTAATGACATTAATCTAAAGGTCATTTTTCTAAAAAAGGAAATGTATGTACATTTACCATTCTCAAAAAAAATATTCTTTATGACTGTTTCCTGTTGCAGCAACTGTGGACTCCGATACTCTCTTCTCTGACGACTCCAATCTTTGCTACTCACCCCATAATAAGGTGTGCCTTCTATTATACATCAATTCTTCTCGTTATTGTTTCATTTGATTGGGCAACTGTTTCATCCGATAGTGGCAATAGCTTATGTAAAGATGGTTCATTTCTCTTTTTCGGCTTCCTTGTCTTTTTAATTCTTTTGTCCAACTGTGTGAATGTAATTTTAATGATGATTCTTAGGATTCAGCTTCTAATTTTGTCCCTGAAAAATGTAATGTTTTGTCCTTACTAATATACCATATTTTCAGTTTTAGCTTTTTAAACAAGATTTTTGTTCCCATCTAATTTGATTGATACTCCTACTTCATCTTTTTTCATAACTTTTAGTGAAAAATAAATATATAGGTAATACTAATTGGGGTTTATAAATTCTATAATCTCACTCCAAAAATGGCTAATGCGTGCAAGAGAATTATTCATATCGTCAAGCTAGAAGTGAATGGGTGAGTGTTGGGAGAAGAGGAAGACATTGTCAATGATATTTTGATGTCGGGTCACACTGAATTTGATCACAAAGGGGGAATTTGGTGCTTTTGTCGTCCTGTTTTTGATGGAAGCAAAGTTGCGTAGGGAGAAATATTGTGCTTTAAAATCCTTAATTCAGCGAATAAGTTCCATAAAATGGGTGTTTCTGTCTCCTAGAAGCATTTTTTTTGGGGTTAAATTTGCGTACAATTAGAGAGGTAGTATCCAGAACAATGACAGAGTATAAGGCATTGCAGAAATATTAGTTGTATCATATAAGTGGTTTTAATATGGTGTTGTTACAGAATAGTTGGTAGCAAATGATATAGTATATCTAATATGAACAATCATTCTTGTTATGCTTGCTCAAGGATCACCCTAGCCCTGAAGCTATGTGCATCTTAGGGTGGCCACTTTGCCTCACTCAGGTAGCACTTTCTTCACCAAAGCTGAAATTGCAACAAATCTTGCAATTTTTCTATGCTCTTCAGCTCCCACCTTTGCCAATGTTTGAAAACTTTTCTACTCTGATTGTACCAACTAAAAACAATTAAGTGGAATTGTACCAACTATAAAAAATTAAGTGGAATTGTGAGGAGATGGTTGCTCCAAGGGGGCGACATAGTGAAGAGCTGAAGTGACGGGGATTTACCGAGATGCGTGGCCTTCAGCCCAGACCCCATCATTATTTTCAAAAAAACGTGAGCAAATGGTTCTGCAATTTGTCAGAAACTACTCAAATGCGCCCAACTGCTTTATTTTTAAAAAAAGTTTTCTATAATAAGAATTATTTCACGATCAATGATAGTTCAGAGGTTGATAAAGTATACTCCTTTTGGTTCATATTAAATGGTGTTTTTAGCTTGGGCTAACCCCTTATGAAATCTACTCACTCCTAAAAAGTAAGAAAGTAAGAAGTGTTTCTTACTCACATACCCTTAATTAAATAGTATCCTATTAATTGCAAATGAATGTATTTACTCCGGAGTGAAGCAAGGGAAGTGGGGAATCTTGTGTAAGCTAGAGATCGAGAAAGCCTTCGACAATCTTCATTTGAATTTTCTCTTAGACATGCTAAAGTTGATGGATTTGGTGGGAAATTGATAAAATGGATATTCTACTGCATATCTACAGTGCCAGTATCCATCAACATATATGGCTCTCCTAAAGGAATCGTTGCCACAAAAAAGGGCTTAAGACAGGGTGACCCGTTGTTTCCCTTTTTATTCACTGGAAGGCTTAAGCAAGATGCTTGCAACAGCAGAACAACATAGGTGGATTAAGGGTTTTAATACATGTATCAGAAATCATTGGGAGCTGGTAATCACTCATCTTCTATATGGGGATGATTCTTTGATCTTCTGCGAACCAGAAAGGGAGCAAATTGATAATCTAACTGATTCTTTTTCTATTTTGAAGTCATGTACGTCTCCTTATAAACTATGGAAAAGAGTGTTCTCTATCCGGTCAATGAAATCTACAATTCAGGAAGCTGCAGACATCATGGGTTGTAAAGTTGGAGTCTTTCCAGCTAAATATCTAGGCCTACCCCTCGGATCAAGCAAAAGCTGCAACCATCTGATCTAGTAGAAGGCTGTGAAAAAATATTGTCTAGCTGGAAAAGGAAGTATCTTTCCTTGGGAGGCAGACTTGTTTTGATGAATAGCATGCTCGATTCATTACCCACCTACACTATGTCCTAGTTTCCTTACCAGCCGATGTAGCTAAAAGACCAGATAAATTTTAAGAGATTTTTGTGGCAAGTTAACAAGGAACATAAAGATTTTCATCTGGTGAAAAGGGGAGCAGTAACCCAAGACAGGGAAGCTGGGTGCCTTGGGTAAAAAATCTGAAGATTCATAACATCAGCTTGATGCATAAGTGGCTTTGGAGGTTTAGTCAAGAGGAGGAAGCATTATGGAGGATTGTTATTAGTGCAAAATACGGTCTCCTTATTCCCTGGATTACCAAATTACCATCTTCATCTGGTACATCTATATGGCGACACATCAGAGCACATTGACATTCTTTTTATGCAAATTCAGCTCTCAAAGTTGGAAATGGCAAAAAGGTAAAGTTCCGGTCAGATATTTGGCTTAGGCACTCTCCATTAAACAAGCAATTCCCAGTATTATTCAAGATAGCACAACACAGTGATGCCACTATCTCGCAATATTGGTCAAAATTGGCTGGAACTTCACTTAGACGCAATATAAATCATTTGGATTATGATAGCATGTCTTCTCTAATGCTTTAGCTACATAGCCAAAGTCTGGTTCAGTCAAAACTGACACTTGGAATAGAGATGCAGAAGGGGAATTCAAGGTCAAACGTTATTGAGGAGTTTATCTGACAGCTTTCCCGACTGGCCTTGGAGAATCCTCCGGAGAAGTAAGGCACCCTTGAAGGTCAATTGTTCTTTGTGGTAGGTGGCACACGAGGCATGTTTAACTCGTGATAATCTTCAGAAAAGAAGGATTACAATCTGCAGGGGTTGTTCATTGTGTGAAAAGGAAGGGGAGAGTGTCAATCTTCTTATCTTACATTGCCCCTACACCTCACAAATTTGTTATTTTCTCTTAAATATTGGGGTGGGGGTGGGGGTGGGGGTCAGTTGGGTGATGCATAAGACGATAGTCGAGCTACTGCAATGGTGGTACATGAAAGGACTGGAAAAAGTCAAACTAAGAACATGAAACTTACTACTGCCTGCTGCCATCTGGTTGTGTATTTGGAAGGAAAGAAATTTGAAAATTTATTACAGCAAAAGGAATTTGTAATTAGTCTATTTATTTTTCTTCTGTTGATTTGGTGCAACATGGCAATAGCTAATGATACAGAAGCCGTGGTTGACTTTTTCAGTTCATTACACAACTTGTAATGAGACTTTCCTCTGTAAATACTTGCCAGCAGTTTTGCTGCTTTTGATTCAATACCCTTTACCAATCAAAACTCAAAAGAAAAAGTAGCTAAGGGTGATGTAGAAGTTTTTCAACCAGTAGATATAGCATGTGTGATTTTTTTTTAAAAGAATAGCAAATGGGAGAAAATTTGAAGACTTAAAGGATCTTGACACCTCAATTTTTCTGTTCTAGATATCTTCAGCATTTCTGTCACTCACGTGATTGCTATACGTTGTATTGGGGAGAGGTGATTAGACAGGACATGTCACAACTTCATATTACCAAGGACATGACTTTAGATAGTAAGGAGGGGAGGTCACATATAAGGGTAGAAGGTTAGTAGAGATAGATTGTTGTCTTGCTTAGGCTTGTTAGTGCCTGATGTAGTAGTCGGCATGCCCTTGTTGTAGTTCTTTCCATATGTTGTTTATTGTATTTCGATTATCGCACAAGTTTGTTGTTGTTATTGTTTCTTTCTTGTAGACTTTACACTGTTTTTTTATTAACTGCTATGCTTTCTTCATTGTTTTCTTCTTCTATTACTTGGGTTTGATGCACTTGAGCCGAGGGTCTTTCGGAAACAGCCTCTCTACCTCTACGAGGTAGTGGTAAGGTTTCCATACACTCTACCCTGCCCAGACCCCACTTTGTGGGATTTCACTGGGTATGTTGTTTTTGTTGTTGTATCTTCTGCCTGCCCTATATCAGTTTAGAAAAGCACCAAGCTGACCATACATGTTGCCTACTTCTGAGTCCTGAATAATCCCTGATGTTGAATTGACATATTTAATGCTCCTTAATTGCAAATTTTTTTTATTCCTGTGGTGTTTGGGCTACATGAACACACCTCGATTAATCCACCAGAAAATTTGTACAGCCTACAAGCATAGGACTTGCCCGTAGAAGTTTGAGCATATGGTCTCACACCAAGTGTCCTAGTTGGGATTCAGACTTAGGATCTTCAGGTTGTTACTCCCTAGTAGCCATTATATTTACCACTCTCTTTGATTTACTACAGGCACATTACATATCCTGAGGCTTCATGTTCATATGTGCTGTCTATTTGTGAATGAATGTATCAATGACTCAATGTACAGGTTCTATCTTTAGGTTTTGTCTGTGCAAGCGATGAGATGTTGATGTCTGAGATTTTCAGTGTTATTGCAGATAATCATGATGCACCATTTGTCAAGTAGTGTATCAAAGAGAATACTCTCTTCTGCCATGGCTTTCTACAGAAATGGTTCTTCTTTCTCTATGGTTTCAAGACAAGCATACAGAAGCTCAACTCTGCAGCAGATTGTTGACAAGTCACCACGAAATGCTATTCCTAGTGATTTCTTGAAATGGCGTTCGCTTGGTTGCATTAGGACATCAAAATTTGCCTCTGGCTTCAGCCCGTTGAAACAAAAGCCCTTGGACTCTATTATTGACATGGAGAGGGCAAAGCAAAAATCAGCTGAAGAGCTAGCTGACATTTGGGATGATGTAATATTTCAACACTTCTTTAAATTTTGATAATTTCAAATGCATAGTTGGCTTTCTTGAGATAGTTTTCATCCTTGAGTTCTTATTCTGGACAGTTGTAAATTACATTAGTCACTTAATATGATGACTAATACACAAATAGACCAAGCTTTTGTCATAGAAATGAGCAGGTTAGCTTGTTTCTTTTACATCACTAGAAATTGATGTCATCTAAGGTTTATCTGATCTTTCTGATAAACTTGTAAAAGTAATTCATGCAGCCAAAAATATACACTGTCTGGTTTTTTATGATTGCATTAATATTTTTTTGTAGATGACTACTATTAATATCACTTTGCTGCAAATGGAATGAGGATTTGCTGGAAAGATTAGAGGACCCCATGAATTATTTTGATCTTTGGTCTAAATTTATCCCTTCAACAGATTTTCTTGTGGAACTTAGTGTTTTTAAGCCATTCAATTCTAAAATGTGATGCTTCAGAGATGCTTTGGTCATGGATTACCTTCTCATCTGTTTTTTTTTGGGA
This sequence comes from Solanum sitiens, assembly GCA_016801875.1. Taxonomy (NCBI): domain Eukaryota; kingdom Viridiplantae; phylum Streptophyta; class Magnoliopsida; order Solanales; family Solanaceae; genus Solanum; species Solanum sitiens. Next base: position 299,915 of record JABWTJ010000278.1, read on the forward strand.
GCTGATCTCCTGCAAAAGGATTTGCCTCCTGAAATGCTTTTTAGACTTGAAAATTCTTTATGAAGTTTAGAGAAAATGACTATTTTTATGTGTGTTTACACAATCCATTCAAGTATTTTTAGCTACAATCAGCCATGTATCTTTAGTATATGTTCCACAACTTTTGCTTTCCTAAAGTGTTAGTGATACTTGAATGATCCTGTTCTTTCTGTCTCATTTCCCCTTTCATTGCATGATTATATTATCTCAGTATCACTTGGGAAGAGGTCACATTGCAGCATCAATGAAATCTAAGCTATATAAACTCTTGGAGCAAAGAGCTTCAAGTTGGTAAATATGCTGCTTCATCTTATTCGTTTGTTTTCTAGACTATAATTAATTTCTCTGTTTAATGCACTCTTCCATCGCTATCTTTGACATCCTACTTCTTTTTTCATGTGTAGCCGGTATTTTGTGATTCCTTTATGGAAGGGAAGTGGTTACACAACGATGTTTGTGCAAGGTTAGTCTTGTCTTGCTCCTTTTATTCTTTAACAATCTCTGCTGATTTGCATTGTAAAAACTACTACCATGATGTAGACACCGTATGTTAGAGTCTTTATCAAAAAACTATTCTAAGAGTTCCTCTCTCTAGTTCTGATGCTGTCACTGCTGGCAGCTTTATTTATTCTCACTAAAGAAAAATGCTCTCCATCTTTTTTAAGTTCATTGTTGGATGAGCTTGTTGTTGAGATAATAATATTACTATTCATAGTCGGATACATAAGGGAACATATAATACTTTAATGGTCTACCATCTCCGTATTATCTGATGAAAGAGTCTGCAGCTGTAGACTTCTTTTTGCTATGTAGGGGGTCGATGGCAATGTCACTTGAAAGATCCTTTTTCCCTCTTCCCTGTCCTCCTATCCTTTATTTACATTACGAATGTTTTGCTTGGCTCTCCAAAAATGTTGCCGGGCGCATGTAGTATCCTCCAAAAGTAGTGTATGTTTTGGATGCTCCAACACAGGTACGACAACAGTTTTGAAGAATCGTAACAACAGGGTATAAAAACTCTAGTGGTCAAGGAAGTTGAAATGACCATATAAACCAAGGTTGGAATTTCAGTAGAGGTGAAAAAATTAAGGTGATTTCTTCCCATCTTCTTAGTCTTGATGGACAGCATTGCCAGTAGCCGTGAAATGGTTGAGGTAGCAAGTCAAACTAAGCACTACCATTATCTCCAAATAAATGAGATGCCTTGATACGTGGGGTATCAACATATTATCCTAATTATTTTTAGATGAAGCTCCACACCCGTAACCATACATGGATCCATATCCCCGAATCTTAAAAATTAGATCGTGAAGGATTCGACTTCTAGATCCCACCCATATCGGACACCTGCACCCTAGTCCGAGCAACTTAGATCATATTATTGGTGATTGAACAATAACCAAAATAGAGATCAATCTTTCCAATAATTCATGTGTCTTAACTCTTATAATATTCAATCGCGAGTTAAGATTTTCTACTATTAGACAAGTGGGAGTTAAGCACCTCACTGTTGATATCTTTGCTTATGTTTTAAAAAATTCAATTTGAAAGGAATTCTGGTCAATTTGCCTTATTTTTGTGCATTATTTGGTGGTCCAGTAGGCTTTAATTCTTTTTTTTTTTTTTGATAATGATAACTTTTTTTCCTATTTATCCACAGGTATACTACATCAAAGTAGCCCCCCTCCAAAAGTATTACAAACTAGACTGACTCCATCTGTGCTTTTTGTCACAAATAGTCTATAACATCAAAAAGTTTTTCTGCTTACACCAAAAATAATAAAGAGCTATACAATTCATCTTAAAATTCTGCAAATTGTTCTTCTTGCCCTCAAAACATCTTTGATTCCTTTCTTTCCACACTGTCCACCATATACAAGCTGGGACAATCCTCCATCTCTCCTCCTTAATTGTAGTATTGCCTATATTGATCCAACAATTTAGGAGTTGTGCTATGTTTCTTGGTTTCACCCAAATGATCTTCCTAAGGCTGCTGAATATTCTCCATAATTGATCTGTCCATTTGCAATGCAGGAAGAGATGGTTGATTGTCTTTGCCTGTTCCTCACACAAAAAGCATCTTGAGCATAGTTGGAACTTCCTTTTCTTTATATTCTCTTGTGTCAGCACTACTTCATTTGCTAGTAACCATGTGAAACAGTTTACCTTGTATGGGATTTTAGGTTTCCATATCATCTGCCATGGCCAGAGCTCCTTTCTGTCATTTGAATTTGAATGATTGAGATCTTTGTAAGCTGACTTGACACTGAAAACCCCTTTGCTGCCAATCTTCCACACAACCTTGTCTTCTTCCCTAGTCAGATTACTAAATTGTGCCATTGTATCATGGAAGGCCACTATGTTCCCCATCTCCCAATCATTTAGATTCCTCCTAAGATGTAAGTTCCACCCCTGTCCTGTCCACATTTCAGCCACAGTTGCATTTTGTTGATAGCTCAGTGTATATAAGTCTGGGAATAATTGTTTCAGGGTTCTTTGGGCTATTCATCTGTCCTCCCAAAATGACACCTTCATTCCATTACCCACCTGGAATCTGATTCTAGAACGAAACAGAGGCCAAAGATTTCTTACTGATCTCCAGATACCACATCCATATGGTGTAGTCACCATCTTTGTCATCCACCTATTCTCCATTTCATATTTTGCCCTGATCACCTCTCTCCAAAGCATATTCTCTCCTGTCATAAACTTCCAAAGCCATTTCAGCATTAGGCTTTTGTTTTGTTTCTTCATGTTCCTAATCCCCAGTTCCCCCTCTTTCTTGTTTTTTATGACCTCTTCCCACTTGACTAGATGAAACTTCTTTTTGTCTTCATTTCCCCGCCAAAAGAAATTTCTTCTCAAAGCATCTATCCTCTGTATGACCTTATCTGGTGCTGGGAACACAGACATCATATAAGCAGGTATTGCATCTAGCACACTATTAACCATGGTTAATCTACCTCTCCTAGACAGATATTGGCTCTTCCAGTTGGTTAGCTTCTTTTCGCATTTTTCTATCACTCCATTCCAGATCCCTAGTGATTTGAGGCTTTAATTCTTTCTTGTGGAGTTCAAATGTCGAAAAAATTAGAATTCTTTTGCTCAAATGACAGATGTGTCTTGCCTTTTGACATATGGGCCCATGAGGATACCTTTGTAAATGTCTCAAAATGGAGCAATGTTGTGGGCCCAAAAACAGCTTTACTGTAGCTGATGTATAAATGTTTTGGTGCATTGACTTATTTAGCCCTTTGTTTATGTCATCAACATTCTCTTAGACAATCAGTTCCCTCCCCCAACAGTTTTACTTCCTCACGTGCGTCGTGTCCCTACCTCATTATTTAGTGCTTCACTTCTACTATTACCTTGCTGTTTCTCTGATTGAATATGCAGAAAACAGACTCCAACTGCAAACCATTCCTTAACTTGATTTACATTGATCTCTTCAATTGAGTAAGCTTGGGCTAGCTTTCACCTAGTGTTTTTGATACTTCTCAGTCAGGTTGATTACTTCTTATTGTCATTCCTAGTTTGCTTTATTTTCTTGTTATGGATTTTGATCACTTGTCTTGTTTACTTTTTTCGAAAAGAATATTCTCTTCATGTTTTCGTTACCTATTCCTTGGCTGGTCGACCCATGTAGGGAATCCCTTGTTCTGAGGCTTCTTTATAGGTAAAATATCTATGCTTTTTGAAGACTGTAGCCGATGATATGTTATTTTCTCAGTACTTCTAGTACTCAGGTCCCTACTGATTAGTACTTCATCCAATATCAGGTCAGTACTTTCGCCTGCAGTCCAAGATATTTGACAAATTTCTACTAACTATAGATTACCTGTACAAGTTTCTAGTAACCAAATTGAACAATATCATTTCTACATAAACATACTTCAGAAAAGGAAAAAGACAAGATGTACTATTGTAGTGTGTAGGATTGCACCTAGTTTTCTAACCTTTATGACAGCTGAATATAGATGGCTCTAGTTGTATATGTATTTGGTTAGTTAGCTGGCTTTCCTTTGGACATCTATGAATATCATATTTGTTCCTTCTTGAACTTTAAGCTGTGTATGTAGATCAACTCCTCCCACCTTGCTTCCCCATTCCAAACTGAATCAACAAGTAGTTGTGACAAAGGAGAGTTTCACAGAATATTTGTTCTCACCAACTGAACCTGTACTTTTCTGGTGAATCTGCATAAATCAAATTTGTTTATGCTTATAATTTAGTGGCCATTGTTCTGTGTGATATCAGTTCTAGTGCTCTGTGTAAACATCAAGACAGGTAGGTGAGAGACTCCATCAGTAACAAGAAGATTCCGTTTATCATCTGCAGTCATTTCATGACTATTCATTAAATCATCATGCAGTGCAGGCACCCCACATTCTAATTACAGGTCTTGAAGATTACAAAGCAAGAGGAACTCAAGCTGCTCCATACTTCACAGTTTCTTACTACAGTGAGTTTGCTGAAAGCAAGGATCTAGTTCTTGTTCGAGGGGACATTGTCTTTACTAGCAAGCTCACGGACTCGGAGGCAAAATGGCTTTTGGACACTGTACAATCATTTTACTTGAATGATGTCAGGTACAAACTAGTGGAGCGCTTTAACAGAGAAACAAGTGAGTTCGAGTTTAAAGATGTTTTACAAACTTTGGAGATGCCAATAATGTGATTGACACATCCAATTTTCCGTCATAAGAACAATCAGAAGAGATGGAAGCAACATTAGGCTTGTAGTTCTCCTTGCCATTTTGACAGGCAATCATATCTGTCCAGCTTAAAATGCTTGTATTGCATTAACTTAACAATCTTTTCTTATTTAGATTTCTTTCATTGAGGCAAAGTCAAGTATCTTCATGGTGCTTGGTTTGATGGAATGAACTGAAATAACATAATATCTTTTCTAACTTTGGTTCTTGTTCATTGAGGCCAAGTCTGGTATCTTCATTGTTTGATATAATACCATTTGTGTATTATAGAGTACTGATAAGTGATTTTCTTTCTAAAGAAAGAAACTAATTATCTATAATACTTTGCAGAATATAATATATACTATGTGCTATCATGATATATTGCAACAATTAACCTCACATTTACTCCTTCATATACAAGAACTATCTAAGGCTCGCTCTCCTCATCTAATCCACCACGGAGGCCACACTCATCTTGTCCCAAATATCTTCCTTCCTAATCTTACTACCTATCATCTTGTCCAATTGGCAACATATATACTGTTAGTGGGAAATACCTATTTTTAGGCCCCCAATTTAATGTATACTCAATGTTAGTTTATTGTTTTGCAAGTTTGTTAGCTTCAGACACAACATCACTTTAGGTTGAAAAGATCGCATATGACTTCAGATATTTTCGTCTATTATATGATCTTGTGAAGGACAAACAATGAGCACGTTTGCCTGAAGTTTGGTTTGAAATGTCAAGTCCAATTTGAGATTTTTTTTTTCTCGAGTTAAGAGTCTTAACTTTAGAGATTTTCTACTGAAGATACGTCCTTGAAGAGGTCAGTAGAGATTTGTTTTACTAAATTATGGACTTGATAAGATCAAACTTCAAATATGTCTGATTGAGGTTATGACCTTAGCAAGACGTCACATATAAAATGGCTTGTAAAGATTAGTTTCAGACATTTTTACTGAAGTATGTTCCTTGAAAGCCAAATTTAGATATTTTGGCATAAGGTCAAGGCATGTATTTGCCCGAAATTTGTGATCGAAATTCAATAAGCCAATTGAAGCAAAAAAAAAAAAAAAAAAAAAAAAAAAAAAAAAAAAAAAAAAAAAAAGGAGAAAAAGGAGCTCAAAGTTTTGTGCAAATTTTAATTAAGTAGATTGTTATTCTAATTCCGTAATTTTTTTTATCAAATCTAAATAATGCACATAATATTTTTTTTGGGTATCTGAATTTAGATTATTAGTATTAACTTTACGTTTATGGATTATCTATAAATGGTTATTTTGTCTGTTGACCTAATTCAAATATATATGACGACGAGTGGTTGCAATGGTGTTGTTGCTAAAGGAGGAGTTTTTTCTGAAGCTTGTTAAAAGGAGGGTACTAATTAAACAAATTTAAATTGGATACAACTTAAATGACAATATCAAAATAGGTGCTTGTGAAAATTTTATATATTTGCCCCTTAAATTGACCTACACAATACAAACGAACTAATTAAGCCTTAATATGGGGCTTGGTCCAAGTTCTAGAACTTATAATACAACCTACAAAACAGGTGCCTCGTGAAACTTCTACATATTAGGTCCTTAAATTAAGTTTGATCAACACAATACAAATACAAACTAATAGAGCCTTTATGTGGGGCTTGGTCCAAATTCTAGAACTTTCCACACACAGGTATGAATACAATCTACAAAACAGGTGCCTCGTGAAACTTCTACATATTAGGTCCTTAATTTTGATCAACACAATACAAATACAAACTAATAGAGCCTTTATGTGGGGCTTGGTCCAAATTCTAGAACTTTCCACACACAGGTAACCATACAATCTACAAAACAGGTGTCTCATGAAACTTCTACATATTAGCTCCTTAATTTTGATCAACACATTACACATACACATTAATAGAGCCTTAATGTGGGGCTTGGTCAATTCTAGAACTTCCGGCACACATGTAACAATAAAACCTACAAAACAGGTGCCTCGTGAAACTTTTACTCATTTGCCCCCTAAAATGGACCTATGTGATGCAAATACGAACTAATCTAGCCTCAATGCAGGGCCAAGGCCAAATTGTAGAATCGGCCACACACAACTAACAATATAACCTATAAAACACGGCCTCGTGAAACTTTTATGCATTTCCCCTTAAATTAATCGACATGTAAATACGAACTAATTGAGCTCGAATGTGGAACCATTCCCACACATCTAACAAAAAAACTACTATAAAACAAGAGATCATAAGTTTTTTATGAATTTACCCCTTAAATGAACCTGCACTGTAAATACGATCAAATTGAGTCTCAATGTGAGTCCTAGTCCCAAATCTAGAAGTTTCCTCACAAAGCTAACAATACAACCTATAAATTAAACACTATCCTTCAACAAAAAAATATCCTCTGTCTCTCTCGTCAACTTTCAGTAAACTATAGGTACGGATATGGAGGTGGCATTAGAGTTATTTCCATCTGTCGAAGGGCTAACCCCAACTGAAGCCAGATCAATGATTTTTCCATATATTTTCCAATTTGCCATCTCTGTTTCATGACCAGAAATTGTACGTACTATTGTGGTACTGGTGAACGCAACAAACAACTCAATCTCCTTCATCCAAATTTGTCCTATCAATGCAGAACCTATTTTGGAAGAGGTTGTACCTGCATCAATCTCTTCCATTGAAGCGATAACAATGGTTCAGGTTTTAGGTGAAGGGATTGATTGCTCTATATGTTTGTCAGGTTTTGAAATTAGCGAGGAAGCTAAGGAGATGCCTTGTAAACATCTTTTTCATTCGATTTGTATTAACAAGTGGTTGGAAATAAATGGATCATGTCTAATATATAGGTATAAGATGCAAGTAATACAAGTGGTTGGAAATAAAGGGATCATGTCCAATCTATAGGTATAAGATGCCAGTGGACGAACAACCTGAGAAGAAAGATGAAGAAAGTGGTGGAGATGAAATAGGTAATGATGGTGGCAACCGTATGGAGGAAGATGGAGTGAAGTTTATTTTTCATGTTATCATTACACCAGATACTACACACTTAACAGTGTCGATAACAGAAGTGAATAGGCATTCCGATGATATGATGTTAGAGGTTGGAGATTGCATTGTATACGAAGTTGGAAATGGCGATGAATCCGAAGATGGAAATGGCGATGAATTCAAAGCTGGAACTGACAATGATCTCAAGCTAGAAATGTATCCGAAAATGGAGATGACAATGAATCTGAAGCTCAAGTTGGAGATGGCAGAGATGACGATGAATCCGAAGCTCAAGCTGGATATGGCGGAGATGACGATGAATTCGAAGCTCAAGATATGGTCATCGATAACAATTAATTTAATTATTTTCCTTATTTCATGTTTTTGGTGTTTCCAATATTGTGCAATTTTAATTAGGATGACGAAGCTAGTGGAGATGACCTAGCTCAAGATATAGTTATTGATAACAAACAATTTGGTTTTTACTTATTTGTTTTGGGGTTGTTCTAGTTTAATAAAACTGAACTATTAAGATTTCCCTACAACCTGATTAGAAAGTTGACACCAATATGGTAGCCTTACTAGTATAAGTAAGGAAGCTTCTACCTATATTGATTGTGACAAGCGCATTGACAAATTAAATTATCAATTGCTCAATTTAAATTTCAAAAAAATTGATGTTGCATATTTCCCCCCATTTTTTTTGGTCTTCAAATTTACAAGACATGTATTTTTCTATATCTCCAAGTTGACCATGGTAAGAGCTATGTTTTCTATATCCCATTGAGAGGTTTAAGAGATATGACATTTAACATAGGAGCATTGATTCCCATTTCCTAGTAGTAGTGATCCAATTACTCTCGGTAAATATTACTATAACTAACACTTGTTTACAAAATTTAGTAAGATTTCATTAGAAGGAATTTCCTTTTCAACAATATCCAAGATAGGAATGATATATTAAATGAAATTTTGTTATGTCACACATGGTTTATAAAGTTGATTATAGGGTAGGGAGTCATGATGATTTGTCACACTCTCTTATTGGAAAAATTACTGCCCATAGAGTGTTTTCAGACCTCTTCTCCTATGTTCACTTAAATATGACATTAACAGTACTTTCTGATATTCAACTTGATAGTGTGTATACTAGGTGTGAGTAAGTTTTTCCCATAGACAATCCTTTCACAAAACTAAATAACTTTTGAGATGATATTGTTGGAATAGTTACTAAGACTCATGGATGTTAAGCCTGAAAATTATCTAGCGAGAGACAAGGGGTTTTGGGCATGAGAGCAAGTCATGTGTGAGAATCGATGGAAAAAATGTGGAAAAGGCTGTAACAACACTAAAAATGGATATAATAAGTAATGCTTAATGTATCTAGAATGCCTACGATTAGACCGGGTTCACACGGATTGATGCGCGTAGAACCAGACCTCGGAACCCTTGCTACAGCCAAGCCAACTAACTTGGGGAGTTAGTTGAGCTAGGAAAGGTTGGGTCCAGCCATGTAGGGCTCTCGAATACGAAGAGTTACTCGAATGAGTCTTTACCAGACTTAAAAAAAGAGAAAATCTTAGGTTTGGAGGGTCTAGGAGTAAAATGGTCTTTTTCCAGGCTAAGGGTAGTATCGTAAGTACCCTAAATATATAATTAATTATTTAATTAATAAGGTTGAGGGGCATTTTGGGGAGAGAGGGCCGAAAATTGGCTTCTTGAGTGAAGTCTTGCTCCACCCGGGTTCGAAGCTAGGTGGAAGCAATGATTTAAATTGTTTTTATTTAAATTGGTAAATTAATTTAGTTAATTAATAATTATTAGCTGATTTAAGAAAAAGGAAAATCAGATTTTTAATTAAATTAATAAAGAGTCCTAGTTTGACTAAGTCCTTACCTAAGCCTAAACTACTTTCACGTTTCACTCTCTCACGTCTATCTCACTTCACGATCATTCTCTCTTCTCTTCTCATATTTTCTCTGCCTAACAAAAAGTTTAAGAACTGAAAACACAACCAAAGTTCTTCACACTTGAAGAACTCACAACGAAAATTACAAACAAACAACTAATCAAAAACGTTACGCAAGAGGGAAGATTATTCTGTCGAATTGGTGTTGAAGTTGAGGGGATTTGGAAGTGATTTTTGGAGAAGGTTTTGGGCAGCAAGTCAATGTTTGAACTACATAAAAGGTATGGGTTTTCTCTCTTGGAATCCTTTCTCCAAGAGAAATTTCTTTCTACAAAATTCAACGTATGAAACTAAGGCTGTCCCCTTTATTGTTGAACTCCTTGTCCCTAGTCTCCTTCCGATTTCAATCTAAATTAGGTTAGCAATCATGTTGTTGGTATGGTTGCTGGTAGCTAGGTGTGAAATATGATGTTCTTTGTGATTTTGTGTTTGGAAATATCAAGCATGTTCAATGATGTCAACCGAAAATAATGTGGTGCAATGTGTAAAATGTTTGTTGTTGTTCTTCATTTTGAAGTCTTAAAATGGCTTGTTTGATGATTGGAATTATTGTGCATAAGGTGTGTAAATTGTGATGTTTAAATGAAGTGTAAGGTGGCTGATCTTAAGTGGAAAAATCTAAGCTAAAACAACAATGAATCAACACCTAAAACACGTTAAACAAATCGTGAAAGTACCTCGAAACGAATGTATGAATGTTGCTAAGTAAAGGCTGGAAAATTTAATGAAATTTCCAGCATTTGGTGATGAGGTTTCGGTCAAAAAGGGTGCACCACGTACTATGTAAAAATGCAAGAAAAATCAGTGAGCTCAGCAGGGTTCGAACCCGAGACCTCACCTTGCTAAGTTACAAAAAAAAAATAAATGAAAATAAAGAAATGGGGTTAAGGGGGATCGAAATTGGGTACCTAGGCTGATTCTCCTAGACTTAAGAATAAATAAAAATAAAGGATAAAAGAGGAGTGGGATTCGAACCCATCACCTCTAGGCTTAACGTGTAGCCAAGGAAAAATAAGAAAGAAAATAAAGTGAGGCTGTGGGGGCTCGATCCCGCAACCTCACTGCCAACGCATAAGGCATTCAAGATTTAAATGAAATTAAAATAAGGAGGCTGTGGGGGTTTGATCCCACAACCTCCTGGTTAAGCCGAAATGGACAAGAAAAATAGATAGGAAAATAAGAGGGGGCTGTGGGGGTTCGAACTCACAACCCCTCGGCCAAAGGAGAGAAGTTCAAGAGAAAAGGAACTAAAAAGAAATGTTGATGTTGGGGTTCGATCTAGGGTCCCAATTTCATGAGGATTAAAAATAAAATCAAGGAAAAATGCAAGTGTTGTCCAAGGGATTCGAACTTGGGTTCCCTTGCCCAAATTTCCGTATTGATACATAAATCATATGTGAATTAAATGTTCAAAAATAATGCCACCTACTTAGATCGAAATCGAGATCTTGGCATACATACAAGATAAATAAGTCTTGTACTACATAAACTTAGGAAGATATGAGTCACTTAACGAATTATGAATGAAGCCTCATGGCTTGTATGTATAGACCCATAAGTCTAGCATACGTTTAAAAATAAGTGAACCTAAGATGTATGTAATAAAATGAAGTAACCCTAGAAGGGTTAAGTACGAGTGTAAAATACACTAAATGGCCAAGTGCATTGGCATACGATGAAATGATTGTTATGTAATGAAATGATGAAACCCTAGGAGGGTTAAGTAAGAGTGTGAAACACACAAATGGCCAAGTGCATTGGCATATGATAAAATGAACATTCACGTAAAATGGGGTGAGTACTTATGCATATCAATTGTGCTAATGTTAATGAATGTGGTGACAACATGATATGAGGCTAATGTAAAAGATGAGAACAATCTCAAACGAGCCTAAGTAAATGTTACCAAAACGTACTCACCTATGAGAGTGTAATTTAATGAAGAGACCAGTCTCTATGAACACTCTAATGAAAGTATTGAGATTAACACACTTAATACTAATGATGAGATGTGAAATCATCTATTGAGCTAAGATGTCCTCATACTAGAAGTTAGCTTCCATGACGTAAGAGTTGAATGTAATGGAACTTATACTGAGCACCGATAGACTAGCTATGAGCGGTGACGCCTTCTTTCGGGAAGGGCGAAGGTTCACGTAACTCTCATAAGATGAGACTGTCCGGCTTGCCGGGTATGGGTCTCCTTATATCTCCTAGTCTTCGAACCTATACTGCCAATATAGGGATCTGGCGGGGTTAAATTCCCATGTACGCTAGCATGTTTTGGGTCACTTTGGACGGTGATTCCACCTCTTTTCGGTGTGGGGTTTCATGACACTGGATTTCATGATGCTCACATGATCTATGTTGGTTAAAGTTAAAGTTCCCAATGAATGAATGAGGCCAACCTCAAATGATGCACATAATGAAATGAACGATACCAAAGGTGTTAGGATAGGATAATCAAGAGGTGAGCTAGACTCAAGTAATGACACTAGGTTATTCTTGATAATTGCACAGCAAACCCGATGAGAGTCTTAAACTACATCCTAGGTATAGCTGGTGTTTACACTAGCTTATGAATGAATGAAATGAAGTACGTATAAATAAATGAAGCAGACTCTGTGTTTTCTAAAGAAGACTCCCTAGTTGAGGTCCCATATGTTGAGCCCTCATTTTGGAAAGTCTTAATATCAAGTCCATGATTCCAAGGTCTCATGGCATATGAATGAATGTTATAAAAGATGTTATGTACTATATGCTATGTGATATGTGTTATGTGTAAGATGTTATGTGTTGTGTGCACGATAAGTATGATGATGCATATTACTCTCATGGCATGACTTTCCTAATCCAAATTTGGAAAGCTCACTAACTTTCCTAACCCAAATTTGGAAAGCTCACTGACTTTCCTAATCCAAATTTGGAAAGTTCACTAACTTTCCTAATCCCAATTTGGCAAGTTCACTGACTTGACTTTCCATAATCATGTTGTTAAGAAAGAGCTATTCTTTCTCATGCATGTCCTTGGTGTGTGCTTCCATATACCCATACTTAGTACAAGTGTGTACTAACCCTATACAACTCTACGATTTTAGGTGTAGGCACAGGTGGACGCTAGAGGTACAGGTTGACGCTGAAGCTATCTAGACGTCGAGCATTCATCCGGACTTGGTAGGCCCTCATGCTTTCGAGGATGCTTGCCCCTTTTTATTCTAGATTAGTCTTAGGATTGAGCTAGTGGAGTATGTTTTACTAGCGTTTCTTTCCCGTATTATTTTAGACATTGTATTGGAGCCATTTTGGCAAGTATACATTTATTGCTATATTAAACTATTTCTTTCATTTGATAATCTTAATGTTAGATGGTTGATGGTGAACAAATTATGAATGTATTAGAAATGACTAGTAAGTATGTTAAGAGACAAAAGTTCAAATTTTTCGCTAAAATTAACCTAGATGAAGTAAGAATGACGTAAGTAGGCTTGTCTACGACCTCTGAGAGGTCAACGACGCCGGTCTCGTCTGGGGTCTAGATTTTGGTTGTGAAAAAGTTGGTATCAGAGCACTAGGTTAGATTCCGAGGATAATAAGTTCACATCAACCACATTGAGTAGTTTCTAAGTCATGGTAGTGAAGTGCACCACTATCCTCAATTAGAGAATGCATAATGCTTAGGAAATTTTCCCTTCTTCTAATATTATCGTGCCTTATGAAATTTTGATTTCTTGGTGTTAAGAGCGTAACGAACATCAACTCTAGTGTTTCAGAAAGATGAGAGCCCAGAGTTAAGAGAAACAATGAAGTAGATACTCCTCAGGAGAGGCCACCTTGTAGGAAGTGTGGCAAACTGCATGGAGAAGAGTGTATGATGGGCTCTAATGCTTGTTACAGTTGTGGAAAACTGGGTCACATGGTGAAGGATTGTCCGAATAGGAGAAGTCAAGAACAAGGGAAGGAGAGAGTACAACCTAATTGTCCAAGTGAAGAGGCTCCAAGGAGGCAACGATTCTTCGCACTCAAGTCAAGGGGTGTAGGGAAGGCACCTCTGGTGAAGTCTCGGGTGCGTAGCCTTAATTAGTCTTTCATGTATTTGACCGTGTTTGGTGTTTATGCACTAGTATGAGGTTAATATGTTTGAGTCATCATGTTGGTTGCTGATTTGTATAACTTATTTGTTTACTTATGTGGTATGCTTTGATGAGACTAGTTTAGGAAAGAGTTCCTTAGTCTATTAACGTGAAGCTACTAGTAGGTTTCAAGGATGTGCACCATCATGTTAATATGTGAATCAGATATTCACCAATGGGGAGTATTGAATTACCTATGTATGCATACATTCTATAGATGACTTACTTATTGTTAGTAAGGAGTAGTGTCATTCGGGAACGAATGTTCCTAAGGGGGGGGGGGGATAATGTAACAACCCTAAAAATGGATATGATAAGTAATGCTTAATGTGTCTAGAATGCCTACGATTAGACCGGGTTCACACGGATTGATGCGCGTAGAACCAGACCTTGGAACCCTTGCTACAGCCAAGCCAACTAACTTGGGGAGAGTTAGTTGAGCTAGGAAAGGTTGGGTCCAGCCATGTAGGGCTCTCGAATACGAAGAGTTACTCGAATGAATCTTTACCGGACTTAAAAAAAGAGAAACTCTTAGGTTTGGAGGGTCTAGGGGTAAAATGGTCTTTTTCCAGGCTAAGGGTAGTATCGTAATTACCCTAAATATATAATTAATTATTTAATTAATAAGGTTGAGGGGCATTTTGGGGAGAGAGGGCCGAAAATTGGCTTCTTGAGTGAAGTCTTGCTCCATCCGGGTTCGAACCTAGGTGGAAGCAATGATTTAAATTGTTTTTATTTAAATTGGTAAATTAATTTAGTTAATTAATAATTATTAGCTGATTTAAGAAAAAGGAAAATCAGATTTTTAATTAAATTAATAAAGAGTCCTAGTTTGACTAAGTCCTTACCTAAGCCTAAACTACTTTCACGTTTCACTCTCTCACGTCTATCTCACTTCACGATCATTCTCTCTTCTCTTCTCACATTTTCTCTGCCTAACAAAAGTTTAAGAACTGAAAACACAACCAAAGTTCTTCACACTTGAAGAACTCACAACGAAAATTACAAACAAACAACTAATCAAAAACGTTACGCAAGAGGGAGGATTATTCTGTCGAATTGGTGTTGAAGTTGAGGGGATTTGGACGTGATTTTTGGAGAAGGTTTTGGGCAGCAAGTCAATGTTTGAACTACATAAAAGGTATGGGTTTTCTCTCTTGGAATCCTTTCTCCAAGAGAAATTTCTTTCTACAAAATTCAACGTATGAAACTTAGGCTGTCCCCTTTATTGTTGAACTCCTTGTCCCTAGTCTCCTTCCGATTTCAATCTAAATTAGGTTAGCAATCATGTTGTTGGTATGGTTGCTGGTAGCTAGGTGTGAAATATGATGTTCTTTGTGATTTTGTGTTTGGAAATATCAAGCATGTTCAATGATGTCAACCGAAAATAATGTGGTGCAATGTGTAAAATATTTGTTGTTGTTCTTCATTTTGAAGTCTTAAAATGGCTTGTTTGATGATTGGAATTATTGTGCATAAGGTGTGTAAATTGTGATGTTTAAATGAAGTGTAAGGTGGCTGATCTTAAGTGGAAAAATCTAAGCTAAAACAACAATGAATCAACACCTAAAACACGTTAAACAAATCGTGAAAGTACCTCAAAACGAATGTATGAATGTTGCTAAGTAAAGGCTGGAAAATTTAATGAAATTTCCAGCATTTGGTGATGAGGTTTCGGTCAAAAAGGGTGCACCACATACTATGTAAAAATGCAAGAAAAATCAGTGAGGTCAGCAGGGTTCGAACCCGAGACCTCACCTTGCTAAGTTACAAAAGAAAAATGAAAATAAAGAAATGGGGTTAAGGGGGATCGAAATTGGGTACCTAGGCTGATTCTCCTAGACTTAAGAATAAATAAAAATAAAGGATAAAAGAGGAGTGGGATTCGAACCCATCACCTCTAGGCTTAACGTGTAGCCAAGGAAAAATAAGAAAGAAAATAAAGTGAGGCTGTGGGGGCTCGATCCCGCAACCTCACTGCCAACGCATAAGGCATTCAAGATTTAAATGAAATTAAAATAAGGAGGCTGTGGGGGTTTGATCCCACAACCTCCTGGTTAAGCCGAAATGGACAAGAAAAATAGATAGGAAAATAAGAGGGGGCTGTGGGGGTTCGAACTCACAACCCCTCGGCCAAAGGAGAGAAGTTCAAGAGAAAAGGAACTAAAAAGAAATGTTGATGTTGGGGTTCGATCTAGGGTCCCAATTTCATGAGGATTAAAAATAAAATCAAGGAAAAATTCAAGTGTTGTCCAAGGGATTCGAACTTGGGTTCCCTTGCCCAAATTTCCGTAATGATACATAAACCATACGTGAATTAAATGTTCAAGAATAATGCCACCTACTTAGATCGAAATCGAGATCTTGGCATACATACAAGATAAATAAGTCTTGTACTACATAAACCTAGGAAGATATGAGTCACTTAACGAATTATGAATGAAGCCTCATGGCTTGTATGTATAGACCCATAAGTCTAGCATACGTTTAAAAATAAGTGAACCTAAGATGTATGTAATAAAATGAAGTAACCCTAGAAGGGTTAAGTACGAGAGTAAAATACACTAAATGGCCAAGTGCATTGGCATACGATGAAATGATTGTTATGTAATGAAATGATGAAACACTAGGAGGGTTAAGTAAGAGTGTGAAACACACAAATGGCCAAGTGCATTGGCATATGATAAAATGAACATTCACGTAAAATGGGGTGAGTACTTATGCATATCAATTGTGCTAATGTTAATGAATGTGGTGACAACATGATATAAGGCTAATGTAAAAGATGAGAAAAATCTCAAACGAGCCTAAGTAAATGTTACCAAAACGTACTCACCTATGAGAGTGTAATTTAATGAAGAGACCAGTCTCTATGAACACTCTAATGAAAGTATTGAGATTAACACACTTAATACAAATGATGAGATGTGAAATCAACTATTGAGCTATGATGTCCTCATACTAGAAGTCAGCTTCCATGACGTATGAGTTGAATGTAATGGAACTTTATACTGAGCACTGATAGACTAGCTATGAGCGGTGACGCCTTCTTTCGGGAAGGGCGGAGGTTCACATAACTCTCATGAGATGAGACTGTCTGGCTTGCCGGGTATGGGTCTCCTTATATCTCCTAGTCTTCGAACCTATACTGCCAATATAGAGATCTGGCAGAGTTAAATTCCCATGTACGCTAGCATGTTTTGGGTCACTTTGGACGGTGATTCCACCTCTTTTCGGTGTGGGGTTTCATGACACTGGATTTCATGATGCTCACATGATCTATGTCAGTTAAAGTTAAAGTTCTTAATGAATGAATGAGGCCAGCCTCAAATGATGCACATAATGAAATAAACGATACCAAAGGTGTTAGGATAGGATAATAAAGAGGTGAGCTAGACTCAAGTAATGACACTAGGTTATTCTTGATAATTGCACAGCAAATCCGATGAGAGTCTTAAACTACATCCTAGGTATAGCTGGTGTTTACACTAGCTTATGAATGAATGAAATGAAGTACGTATGAATAAATGAAGCAGACTCTGTGTTTGCTAAAGAAGACTCCCTAGTTGAGGTCCCATATGTTGAGCCCTCATTTTGGAAAGTCTTAATGTCAAGTCCATGATTCCAAGGTCTCATGGCATATGAATGAATGTTATAAAAGATGTTATGTACTATATGCTATGTGATATGTGTTATGTGTAAGATGTTATGTGTTGTGTGCAATATGATAAGTATGATGATGCATGTTACTCTCATGGCATGACTTTTCTAATCCAAATTTGGAAAGCTCACTAACTTTCCTAATCCAAATTTGGAAAGCTCACTGACTTTCCTAATCCAAATTTGGCAAGTTCACTGACTTGACTTTCCATAATCATGTTGTTAGTAAAGAGCTATTCTTTCTCATGCATGTCCTTGGTGTGTGCTTGCATATACCCATACTTAGTACAAGTGTGTACTAACCCTATACAACTCTACAATTTTAGGTGCAGGCACATGTGGACGCTAGAGCTACAGGTTGACGCTGAAGCTATCCGGACGTCGAGCATTCATCCGGACTTGGTAGGCCCTCATGCTTTCGAGGATGCTTGCCCCTTTTTATTCTAGATTAGTCTTAGGATTGAGCTAGTGGAGTGTGTTCCACTAGGGTTTCTTTCCCGTATTATTTCAGACATTGTATTGGAGCCATTTTGGCAAGTATACAGTTATTGCTATATTAAACTATTTCTTTTTATTTGATAATCTTAATGTTAGATGGTTGATGGTGAACAAATTATGAATGTATTAGAAATGACTAGTAAGTATGTTAAGAGACAAAAGTTCAAATTTTCCGCTAAAATTAACCTAGATGAAGTAAGAATAACGTAAGTAGGCTTGTCTGCGACCTCTGAGAGGTCAATGACGCCGGTCTCGTCTGGGGTCTAGATTCCGATCGTGACAAAGGCTTTAAGGGTATGATTTTTTTTATCTTTAATAGAGCAAGACAATTTGTAATATGATTTTTTTTTATCTTTAATCATGTATAAAAAATCTTTGAATTATTAATATCATAAATTTCCATGTATTAATTATGTGTTTCTTTCATTAGTGACCGCATTAACAATACATCAGGATTATAAGAATAGAAGGACCAAATCTTCCCATTATCATTAGAGATGCAATTCTAGAAGTAGATTTTAGGGTGAATATGCATTTAATTGATATAATTCATTTAAGAATCATATTACAAAGTGTAAAGCCAAATATATGAATACCATTTTAATGTTGATCTTGCTTCTGTAATGACTTAGTCAGTCATTTTTTGTAATCCTTGTAAAATAATATTTTGCCCTTTTGATATTGACCCCGAGTCTTCTATGATTGAATTTTAAAAGTTTTCTTCCAAGATTTGAGTTAAAAGTTGAGAATTTGGTAAGTTTGTGCTTTAAAAGGCTAAGTTGCTTAGAAGTGATTTTTGGAGTCTTTTGGAGTTTCAAGTGTCGGAATAGAATTTCATCGATTTCATATGTCCTTGAATTGTGAAACATATATGATCTGTAAGAGTTGTTGATTTATGATTTAGAGTCTTTTTGAGGATTTAAGGTCCTAAGTTGTGTATTTGTGGAAATTTAGGCTTTGAGTTGACTTTGGTCAACATTCGGGTTTGATTGCTTGGATCAAAATTTTGAGAGTTGCCATTAAAATCGATGAATAATTTCAAGCCTAGTTGAGGTCTTGGTTGATTTTTGAGATATCTCGACTTGTTTTAGCCTTTATGGTATTGATTTAGTTTCTTGTGGTTTTCACAGAGTTCGGGTCAATGAGACCTTGGAGTCGTATTTTGATGATTCCATTGTATCCTAGATGCCGAGATAATTGATTTGCATACGTGTTTTGTGTGCATGGGGTTTCGAACATATCCCGAGGTTCCTTTCGATGTTTTGAGAGTGTAAGACTCCTAAAATGAGTTAAGGTGTCTAGAGCCTAACGCTTGTGTCTTGATGTTTTGAAATCCTAAAATGTTTTCTAAGGTTGTAATGAGGCAGTGTCTAAATATTTAGATGATTTGGAAGTCAATCGTCAAGGTACGACCAAGACATTTGATGACTAGTCACCAAAGGGGCCTTATGTGTTTTTATGTGCTTATGTGTGTGTCATGGGCTTATGAAGTCCTTATATGAGTAATAATGATGTTTATAGTAAGTACGTCAAGTTTCATGAAGTTTGGAGTTCAAACGTCCAAGAACGTCCAAGACGTTCGAAAGTTAGCCCTTCAGGCGTGCATGTGTGTCATAGTGTGTATTGACATGTTTTACGTGTTCGTTTTGGGTAAAACTTGCATGGAAGGTCTTTAACATGTTAAGGTTTGTATTTACGTTGGAAACGTATGGGTACGACTCCCCAAGGGCCCCGCAAGAGACCATCAAGGAGGACGCAAAGGCTGTCGAGACACTGCCTTGGCAGGGTCAATCGACGGAGCCAAAGAATGCCTCGTCAGTTGCCTTACGCCCCGTTGATGGGGTGAGTCTTCCAAAACTTAGATTGGTGAAGGCTCTAGTCAATTGGCAAGCCCTAGACCCGAGTGACGTCCTGCAGTATGGTCCGTCGATGGACCTACTGGGCGTCGTTTGAGACCGTCGATGCCGGCTGCATTTAACTGCCATGGACGCTTTCTCATTATGGGGTGAATGGTAAATTCACCCCATGTACTAACCTGACCCTAGTTGGTTTATTTGGTTATCTTTGGGTGTATTAAGTGATTAAAAATGTGACAACCCCATTTCCAAGCCTCAATTCAAAATTAGACTACCCTCTCCCAAAATATTCTCTCTAAAAACCTCCATTGGAGGTGAAGCTCAAGAACAACTTGGAGCTTGGATTCCCATGGATTCTTCATGAAGATTTCGTGGTTCCTTCATCTAACAAAGGTATGGTGATCCTTCATCTCTAGTTAATCTTCCATCTAGAAAGTTCCTTTTAATGTTTTCAATGCAAGTTCATGATCAAAATTCTCCTTCTTCAATCTAGCCATGAGTTGTTTCTCAAATATATTTCAAAATCATAATGTTAATGAATTAATGATTAGCTACTGATTTGAATGTAATTTTTAATCCAATTACATGTTGAACCCATGATCTCTCTCAAACTCGATTTAGAGTATATATGGGCTTTATGATCTTGATCTTATGTAAATCGAATTATGATTCAATGATGTTAAAATGCTTATATCTACTGCCTAGTATGTGTATTGATGATGAATTGTTGAGGAGTTATCCATGAGGATCAATGTTTGAATAAGGCTAGTCTATAATGTAGTAACTTGTGATTTTGATGCTAGAATGATTGTTATGTGATTCGATCACGATGAATTGTTTGAGCTACTGCCTACATTGTAATGTGATGATGAATTAGGTATAACTTATCCAATGTGAATAGATACAATCGAATTGGTAAGGATTGATTTAGATTCTTCTAGCCTATAGATTGATATTGTAATGTGCATGATTGATCTCAATTCTAGGGTTGATGAATTATGATTGATGGTCCATGCAAAGGAAACTGGTGAGTGATCTGTATTACTCTACTTCCTAGCGATTGATGAATGTAGTGTACTCACTGTAATCTTGACTTTATAGTACATGAATGTAGGATTTCATTTATGTAAATATATACTTGTAGCTACTGCCTTATATTGTATTGTTGACGAAAAATGAGTATTGATCAATAATGATCAAAGGATGAGAAATTGGTAAGATTGCCTATCTCCTTTATTTTCTTATAGAATTGTTAGTTGATGAAACCTTGTATGGCATTGTGTGGTATGGTCCACTTATGGTGGCGGTGTTTACTTTGTTGCCAATATATATGTGATGTGATCATGGCCTTGAAGGCAATTGTATTATGAATGTGTGTTGATGATGATCACCCAATGTGAAGTCTCATGCCTAGTCTTCTAGTCTAGTTTAGTCTTCTAGTCTAGTTGTGATCTAGGATGTGTGGCTATTGTACAAACATATGAATGACTATGTTGGGGTTTGATTAGGTGCTGCCTTGATGAGTATAAATGGTTAATGATCCCTACCTATGTATCCCTATGTGAGTGTGTGAATAGCTAAGGTTAGGAGTCTT
The DNA here is from genome assembly GCA_016801875.1 of Solanum sitiens. Lineage (NCBI taxonomy): Eukaryota > Viridiplantae > Streptophyta > Magnoliopsida > Solanales > Solanaceae > Solanum > Solanum sitiens. The sequence goes on from JABWTJ010000278.1 coordinate 321,353, forward strand.
AAGTGTAATATAAAGTTAGCTTGTCTCCTATGCTAAATTGTGTTGTGTGGTCTATGCTTGGTTGTGCATTGTGGTCCTAAGAGGATGGATGCCTCAATATGTTGTTGATAGCCATTATGTGATCATGTTGACCAATGTACACACACTCACACATTATACATACTTACAAGTAGTATAGGATCATGGTGTCTAATGAAAGGATTCTCATTAATGTCTACTACTATGAATGTAAGGTATATGTCTATGAAGCATGTTATGTGATGTATCATTAGCTACGATGACCTGATAGGTGTACTAGTATGGGCAAGGGTATGGGACCTTGTTTATGCATTGCACATGTGTGCCTTGATAGGATAGTTCCTCGGTTTGGTTTCCCTTGTACATGAATATGAATGCATGAGTATGTTATGAACATGTCTTATATGCTATAATTTGAAGTATATAGTATGATGAAGTATGATTATAATTAGTGTCTAAATGTATTTATATGAAAGGATCGCTCATATAGTTACACTTGTACACTTATGCATTGATATATGAACATGTGTGGCCTTAATGAATTATGTGAAAGGATTGCTCACATATATGTATACACACACACACATGAATGATGATCTAGTCAATAGAGGGGCACTTGAAAGGTGTTCTCAAGAGTACCCTAAACTAGATAGGTGCTTGAATATGCTATGTCCATGTGAAAGGGTATCTCACATGACTTAGGTTGATGAACTCTCATTTATAATCAATGAGCTAAGCATATAAGGAGTTAACTCTTCTAAGCCTAATTTATAAAGTAATGTTAATAAATGTTTTTCAATAAAGGGAACATAGCTTAGCACCGAGAGAACTTAGATGAGAGGTGTCCCTTCCCAATGTGGGAAGACTTGTTCACCATAGTCCTCACGAGGTGGATAACTACAATGCCTCAATAGGCATAAACAGGGTTTCCATAAGTGGATAACTATAATGCCCCAATTGGCATAAAGAGGGTTTCCACATATACCTCCAAGTTCCATAAACTATGCTTGCCCCACAGGATCTAGCAAGTGATATTACTTAGTATGCTAGCATGTGTTAATGTTCTACTTTGTCTAAGTGGAGCACCTTTCATTGGTGTAAGGTTGTACAACACCAAATTCCATGTTTTGCACCCATGGTCTTAGTGTCTGTTAAGGCTATAGTTTCCCTAAAGTAAAATGGACAATGGAAGTAAATGACTAGGACTCTAACTAGGATGACCTAAGGGAAGTTTCTTAGGATAGGTGAGAGTAATGAACTTACCTATACATTGCACAAGTAGCTCTTTAGGAAGTTCTAGGAAGATGTTCTAATGTGTATGGTTATATTCATGTCTTTATGCATGGTATTGTAGTATTGTCTAATTGTTATAAAGATGTGCATGATATGAGTCCTAATGAGTATAAATGATGAGGTATCCCTTTATGTGCATAATGTTGGTCTAAATGATCATATGATGAAGGTCTTGCTTGGCATGAATAAAGTTGTCTATGCTTGACATGTTAATGTATGAAGTGAATGTTATAATGCTTGTGGTCTTATGATAGGTTTACTAAGTATGTGTGAGGTTATGGGGCTTCACATGTACATTACACTAGTAGACTTAGATTAGCATTGTGAGTGAAGTCTTATGCTAAATGTAATGTGAAGTATGTGCCTTATTATATGAAATGGTCTTATATGAATGTATGTGTTGAGTCGAAAGGTTGTATGTATGAGTTCCTTTGTGGTCCAAAGATGATGCTTGAGTATGGATAGTGTAATGGGACAGTATCCATGCATTGCACCAAGTATCACTAGAGGATTACTTGGTAAATTCAAGGAGTTAGAATAAAAGGAGTTCACTGTAAAGGTTACAAAAGTTCTCTGTGAGCTTACTCTAAAGTGATTCTAAAATGCCTTAAATGTTATGTGTGATTTTATGTAATGTTTGACCATTGAATATGTCTATATTAAGTATGTAAATGGTATAAATGCTATTGTATTAAAGTTTAATGAAGATTTCACAAAAAGGCATGATGCATGATTTCAAGTAAAATGTCCCTTTTAAATGCATGTTTTTGCGTGGTTGCCATACTTAGTACATTCTTATACTAACTCCATTCTTCTCTACCTTTTTACACAAAGTGTAGGTTATGGATACTTAAGGGATGTCTTTAATGGTGAGGAGCTTGATATGTGATTCCCAAGCTCAAGGAAAGGGGTTCTTATGTTTCAAGAATTTCCTACTTATGGCTTACTCTGAAGTTATGTAATAAGTTTACTTATGTTTTATTTTATAAGGGTCGTGTCCCTAATTTACTCTAGTTATGTTGAGTCTAGGATGGAAAAAAGAGACTAGAGTCTTAAACTATGTATTATGATATTTTATATATAATGAAAGTGATGTTCTAGCATATGATGTGCTAAGAAAGTTTTAAATTTTCTGCTAAATTTACCTATGATAATGCGATGAATGATTGTTACGACCCGAGGATATACCCTAGAAGTTATGGTATTCTCAAATCTTATCACGGCGTAGTCGACCTCTCGGAGGTCTAAGACAAGCCCTTAGACATCTTTCATTGCATAATCGTAAAAATAGCGAAAAATTTAAAACTTTTCGTAGCACATCATATGCTAGAACATTACTTCGTATATATATAGAAATACCTCAAAATACATAGTTAGACACTAAATCTCCTTGCCATCTTAAGACATAACTCAATGGAATAGAATAGGGACACAACCCTTAACAACATAAAATAATATCTAAGCTATTACATAATGGAAAAGAAACTTGACATAGGAAAATCCCTGAATCATAAGGATCCCTTTACTTGAACTTGGGAGATCTATCCAAGATCTTCTTTTAAGAGACATCCTCTAGCCATCACCACCTACACTTTGTGTAAAAAGATGAAGAAGAATGATATTATTACAAGAATGCACTAAGTATGACAACTATGCAAAAACATGCATTTAAAGAGAACAATTCTTTTGAAATCATGCAACATGTCTTTTTAGTAAACTTCATTAACATAGACACATATAAGCTCAATATAGTTCACGTACATCATATAGACATGGATAATACTCATAATAGCACATAATGCCATTTTATCATACTTATAAGCATATTCAATACACATCATTCATTACCTCTGTTTTATTTTACTTCTTTTCTTAAGTAACCCTCAAGTGTACCTAGTACAATGCATCACCTTGAGGTCACCTTACAATAGTCTTTCATAATATGCTTCATAAATACAACCACATATATTCACAAGTCTTAAGCACATAATAAACATAAACTTCACATAAGGACCATCACATAATACAACTCCTAAGTCACACTAGTGCAATGTGTAGGTAGCATCCCATAATACTACTTCCACCAAGTGTACCTAAGAAGTCATCCCAGACTAGGCATAATATATTCAATAAATCACAACATATTCAACAAGTCACAACATATTCACTTACAACTAGACATAAGGCCACATATTTCATATCATCATATAAGGACTCTTTCCTTTACTACAACCTTAGTCATAAATCACTTAGTTCATATCATAGGTAAACTACCCTAATAACCCCTTCACAAGCTTACTTGTGCAATGTACACATGTAGTCCCATACCCCCACATATACTAAGCAAACTCATTTAGAAGCCACAAATGTAACTCACATGCATAGTCATAATTCATATCGTAATATAACAAGGTCACTTAACATGCATTCATACAAATCATATATAATATAAGTATTTACTTCATAAGGGTCTCCAATCCTATCCTTTCTTGAAGTATCTAGTGCAATGTATAGGTAGGGTCCATAGTCCTCCCATACCAAGTACACTTCTCAAGAAATTTAAATTAGAGTTCATATTCTTAGCTTAGTTAATTTATTAACCTTCGGGAGACATAGACATAACCTACATAGACCGTGTGAGCTACATGGAATCCGGTGTTCTACTCCCACACCGAAAAGAGAGGGTTAACACTTGCCTAAGGTGAAAGCATTCGTACATAGCTGATGTAGGTGAATATACTAAGCTATATTCCTATGTGTGCACATAGTTAATGAACTAGGAGATTTCTTCTAGAAACCTTGACTAACTAAGCGTGAAGGTTTCCATCTCATGAGACAACATCTAGGTTGGGAACCCGGACTTACTAAAGTGAAGGTTCTCTTTGTGGGAAGACGGACTTACTAACGTGAAGCTCCCACTCTCATTTGTCATGTTCACTCGGTGCTAAGAAATAACTCCCTTTTTAAACATCATTAAGCCGTTATATAACATTAGTTCATAAAGAATAGGCCTTAGGGACTTACTCCCTCATATATCATATAGCTCAAAGGTATCTAGGGTGAGAATTCTACATTCACCATAGAACCTACGTTATGTGAGAATGTCCTTTCACATAATCATATCATATTCATACATGCATGTGTGTGTACATATATGTGAGATCTACCTTCACATAAAGAAATTTAGGAACACATGTTCATAACTTCATAAATCATATACTTTACATGCATAGAAATAGGTAACGACGCATAGGAGAACTATCCCTTTCTTAGTCATCATGAATCTATCCTACTCATAGATATGCATGAAGTGTGTACATTGGTCAACATGATCACATAATGGCTATCATGTAGTATTGAGGAAGCCACCCTCTAAAGATCACAACACATATACAACATTCTTCAAGTCTCAAGTCATACATACATATAGAGTATTTAGGACTATAGACTACGCACACTCACATTACATCATAGGAGGCAATTACATATTCAACAATATAATATAAGACTCCTAGTATACTTTGATCACACATTCATATAGGGTTCATACAAGTAGGGGTTATGCTACAAGGATATTCTTCATCACTAGCCATATATACCATCTAACCCTAACATGATCATCACACATATACATATAACATCATACCCACACCTAGATTAAGAAAGTAGTGTTGAAGACTATACACGTAACTTCACATAGAATCAATTCACTTAGACATGATATTAGAATCAAGGCAAAATCCTTCAACTTCCTAACATAGAAATCATCATATCAATTCATATTGCACCTAATGCCTTCAAGTCCATGATCATAACACATAAACATGTACAAGAATGTAAACACCGCCACCAAAGGTGGACCATACCAATCAACACGATTCAATGTACATTCTAGGCTAATTAGAAGAAATAAGTCAACTTACCAAATCTCCAAGCTAATGATCATATTTGATCATTCCTCCACAATTCATATTCAATTGATATAGAAAGTAATAGAAATAAGCAATTCAATACAATCTAATTACCATTCTATAAAAATCCAGTCAAGATCGCAAGACCCACAATATAGGCTGATTTGAGAAATTAAGAGGATCAGGGGTTATTCATAAATTTGGATAGAAATTCATCATAAAATCAGTATATAAACATATATTCATCATTAGAATGCTTTTGAAATCAAATTGAGAATGAAGCCATGGCTAGATTGAAAGACAGGATTTTTGACTTAGAATTGATGTTTAGAAAATCTTTGAAAGGACTCCATAGATGAATGGTTATCTATGGATGAAGGATCACCATACCTTATACATTAAAAAGACCATGAAAATTTGAGACGAAAGCTCCAAGAATCCAACTCCATAGCTTGTTCTTGAGCTTGCTCTTCAATTGAGGTTTTGGGGGTTTTGGAAGATAAGAGAACTTTGGGAATTTGATTTCTTAATGGGTGTTGGGGTGTTGGCTTGGTAAAGGGTTTAAAAAGGTCCTAAAAAAGTTAAAAAAATGTCCCCTAAGTTACCAAAACACCCCCACACGAATTGGGGCTCTTAGACATGTCGAAATTGACTTAAAAACGACGCAACCGGATTTGGGAGTGGGCTGCGCGTCGCGGGGCAGCCTCCTGATTCTTACCCAAATAATTTTTGGGACAATGAGGTGCGTTCTAGGTGCACTTCTGGAGGTCAAGGTCTCATTCTTGCTCCTGCACTCTGCCTTGGGCAACCTCTTATTCAAGGTTCGGGTCCTCCTTAGGGGCCCTTTGGGTGGTCCCCGGGGAGTCGTACCCGGATGTTTTGACCCTTAACATGTCTATTAAGGTACAAGGTCAACTACACTGCTTCTCAACTCCAAACAACACATAAAATCAAGCCAAACATACAAGGACTCACTATCACGTCTAAAGACTAACTTTCAAACGTCTTAGACGTTTGACCTCCAAATGACTTCAAATCAAGTATGCATACTATAAAACACTTAATTAACCTATTATTAACCTTTTTAGGCACATGTGAGGATCTAGCTACCTTAGTTCATTTTGAGGGCGTGTCAATGATAACTATGGGCTTGTATAAGATCTCTGAGAGGTCAAGTACGCCATGATACTTCTAGGGGGTGCTCCCCTGATGTTATAAACGTGGTATCAGAGCATGAGGTTTATGAAAGTGGTTTTAGGTTCCAAAAGTCTCATATTGCCACATCTAGTAGAGTCTTGTTCATTGGTGGTGAGTCGCGACACATCCATGAGCGAGAGGCTATAGGACGATAGAGTTTTCCTTGTTCATCATTCTCATGTCGTGCCATAGAACTTAACTCTATAAGATTTCTCTCTTATGTTTTCTTGTCCGGTGGTCTTTTAGATGTGATTGCTTGGATGAGATGGTATCTTATGCTTGAGGGAGAAAATGTGAGTTTGATGGTTATCTTGGCTTTATGGTTTGATGAGTATGTGTAAAGGTGAACTTTGGTTTATGTTGATATGATGCCCTTTGTGGCTATATATGAGATATATCTGAACTGATATATTATGTTGAGAAATGTATGTCATGATATGGTTAAAGCGTGTTAGAAGTTGTTATAGTTGAATTGGGTTTCCTTTTGGAATAATGAGTGGCCTTATGAGTATGCATGATGATAGTCTTATAATATGGTTAGACTTGAAATTCTTTAGGAATGTGTAAAATGATAAAGATGCATGTTGCCTATATATGTATGTTTAATAGTTCAATGTTGCCTTATATATGCGAAATGGTTCTATGTTTCCCTTTTGTATATGAGTGGTTCTTCATAGTTGCCTTATTTGGATTGGAGTCTTTTGTATAGGCTTGATCCTATAAGTGAGGGTAGCATGATTATCTTTGTAGGGTGATGATCTGGGTTTGATTGACCTAGAAGTTACCTTACTGTAAAGTTGAAAGAAAGAAAGAGTCCTTATGGCTAAGTCTCCTCTATTGTTTCCCCTAAATGTTGTATGACCTTGGTGTCTATTTTATTGTTGAAAACCTTATGTGGTTGGATATTATGACCTAACTTGATGATTAGGGATAGTTTGCCTAGAAGATAAGGTTTAGAATGTCTTTGGTGTTCCTATGTTGAGTTACTGTAATTCCTTTTAGATTGGTAATCACTTTTAAGTGATGAAAATTGAGGTTGATAAGTTAAGAACCTCTTGAGGTTGGATTAAATTGCTCTTAGTTGGGTTTACCCTAAGTGGGGGATGGTGATGTGAGTAGTAAGGTTGTAGATATTTCTATCTTGTCCTTCTATTCATACTTGAGCTTGAAACTAATGAATTCTTGCATGTTCTCCATATGTTATGTATGTTTTGATTGACCCTATGTTAAGCATGTTTTGAAGATTCTAAAGTGTATGAAAAAGGAATTTTGATCAAATTATGGTTTTCTCATGTTGAGAGTGCATCTTGATATGCTAGTTGTGCATCTAACTTCATTGAGATAAGGTAAGAAGCATGTTTGAAGTCACTCATAATGTGTAAGGTTTAGCCTTATAATGAGAAATTGAGTCTCCTTAAAATAAAAAATGGTGAGTCTCTTGAAAATATGTGACTTCTATGGTTTTGAAAAGCATGATTGTAGGTTCACTCTTGAAAAGTGAAGGCATGTTTATCTAGTGTCCTTGTATGTGCCTATAAATTGTGAGACTTTCCCAAATTGATGCATGTTTATGAAAGCTAGTGTTATGCTAGAAATTGAAATTTTGTGAAATGTCTTCATATTGTTGTGATATGTGTGGTGTGAATTACCATGTTGACTTCTCTAGGAAGAAAGTATGAGCATGTTATGGTTCAAAGTTGACAAATTCTCATTTACAGTAAAGTTGACTTTTGTGCCTTGCTTGGGAAAGGACTCATGAGACATGTAAGTGTATTGAGGAGAAGAAAATTCCTCCATGGACACAACTAAGCATGGCATGTTTGAGTATGACTTTCATGGAACTAGGTCTAATTTAATAAAGATCATTTTTTATTCACTTGACTCAAGTTTATGTGCATTGAAGTATGAGTGCCTTTTTGCTTCTTGAGTGTTGTTGGAATCTGCCTAGGTGTGATCTTACATGATGAGATCTTGATGAAATGAAATGTAATGACCATGTTATGATTAGGATAAGGATGTTCCTCCTATGAACATGAGAAGTGCCTAAGTGTTTGATGCATTAAGCATGATTGAGTGAAAGTGTGGCTTGCTTGTGTTGCATTCAGTGCTAAGTGTTGTGAAGTTTATGTTCCTTGTAAGTTTGGTGCATTGACTTCTATGTGATAATGTAATGAATATTGTGAGCTTCTCTATGATTCATTGAAGTCCTTGTTGTGATAAAAGTGTTTCAAGTGTCATTCGAGAACGAACATTTCCAAGTGGAGGATATTGTAAGACCCCTAAAATGAGTTATGGTGTCTAGACCCTAAGGTTTGTGTCTTGTTATTTTAAAATCCTAAAATGGGTTCTAAAGTTGTAATGAGGCATTGTCTAAAGATTTAGGTGATTTGGAAGTCAAACGTCAAGGGACGACCAAAACGTTCAACGACTAGTCACCAAAAAGGCCTTATGTGTTTTTATGTGCTTATGTGTGTCTCATGGGCTTATGAAGTCCTTATATTAGTAATAATTATGTTCATAGGCAGTATGTTAAGTTTCATGAAGTTTGGAGGTCAAACATCCAAGAACGTCCAAGACGTTCGAAAGTTAGCCCTTGAGGCATGCATGTGTGTCATGGTGTGTCTTAACATGTTTTACGTGTTCGTTTTGGGTGAAAATTTCATGAAAGGTCTTTAAAATTTTAAGGTTTATATTTACGTTGGAAACGTCTGGGTACGACTGCCCAAGGGCCCCGCAAGAGGCCCTCAAGGAGGACCCAAAGGCTGTCGAGACAGTGTTAATTGACGGAGCAAAAGGACGCCTTGCCAGTTGCCTTACGCCTTGTCGATGGGGGGCGTTGTCCAAGAATTAGACTGGTGAAGGCTCAAGTCAATTGGCAAGCCCCGGACCCAAATGACGGCCTGCTGTACGGTCCGTCGATGGACCTACTGGGCGCCGTTTGAGACTGTGATCCAGGTTGTATTTAACTGCCATGCACGCTGTCTCATTATGGGGTGAATGGCAAATTCACCCCATGTCCTAAACTGAACCTAGTTGGTTTATTTGGTTATTTTTGTATGTATTTAAGTGATTAAAAATGTGACAACCCCATTCCCAATCCTCAATTCAAAATTAGAATTGCCTCTCCCAAAATATTCTCTCTAGAAACCTCCATTGGAGGTGAAGCTCAAGAACATCTTGGAGATTGGATTCCCATGGATTCTTCATGAAGATTTTGTGGTTCGTTGATCTAACAAAGGTATGGTGATCCTTCATATCTAGTTAATCTTCCATCTAGACAGTTCCTTTCAATGTTTTCAATGCAAGTTCACGACCAAAATTCTTATTCTTCAATCTAGCCATGGGTTCTTTCTCATATTGATTTCAAAAGCATAATTTTAATGAATTAATGATTAAATAGTGATTTGAATGTGATTTTCAATCCAATTCCATGTTGAACCCGTGATCTCTCTCAAACCGATTTAGACTATGTATGGGCTTTATGATCTTGATCTGATGTAAATCGAATTATGATTCGATGATGTTAAAATGCTTATATATACTGCCTAGTATGTGTATTGATTATGAATTATTGAGGAGTGATCCATGAGGATCAAGGTTTGAAGGTTTGAATAAGGCTAGTCTATAATGTAGTAACTTGTGATCTTGATTCTAGAATGATTGTTATGTGATTCGATCATGAAGAATTGTATTAGCTACTACCTACATTGTAATGTCATGATGAAATAGGTATAACTGATCTAATGTGAATAGATACAATCGAATTGGTAAGGATTGATTTAGGTTCTTCTAGGCTATAGGTTGATTTTGTAATGTACATGATGTGATCTCAATTCTAGGGTAGGTGACGCATGATTTAACTTAGGTTATTATATCTTTATCTAATTCCCTACATGTATATTATTGATGAATTATGATTGATGGTCCATGCAAGGGAAATTGGTGAGTGATCTGTATTACTCTACATCCTAGCGATTGATGAATGTAGTGTACTCACTGTAATCTTGACTTTATAGTACATGAATGTAGGATTTCATTTATGTAAATATATACTTGTAGCTACTGCCTTATATTGTATTGTTGACGAAAAATGAGTATTGATCAATAATGATCAAAGGATGAGAAATTGGTAAGATTGCCTATCTCCTTTACTTTCTTATAGAATTGTTAGTTGATGAAAACTTGTATGGCATTGTGTGGTATGGTCCACTTATGGTGGCGGTGTTTACTTTGTTGCCAATATATATGTGATGTGATCATGGCCTTCAAGGCAATTGTATTATGAATGTGTTTTGGTAATGATCACCCAATGTGAAGTCTCATGCCTAGTCTTCTAGTCTAATTTAGTCTTCTAGTCTAGTTGTGATCTAGGATGTATGGCTATTGTACAAGCATATGAATGACTATGTTGGGGTTTGATTAGGTGCTGCCTTGATGAGTATAAATGGTTAATGATCCCTACCTATGTACCCCTATGTGAATGTGTGAATAGCTAGGTTAGGAGTCTTAAGTGTAATATAAAGTTAGCTTGTCTCCTATGCTAAATTGTGTTGTGTGGTCTATGCTTGGTTGTGCATTGTGGTTCCTAAGAGGATGGCTGCCTCAATATGTTGTTGATAGCCATTATGTGATCATGTTGACCAATGTACACACACTCACACATTATGCATGCTTACAAGTAGCATAGCATCATGGTGTCTAATGAAAGGGTATTCTCGTATTCACTAATGTCTACTACTATACATATAAGGTATATGCCTATGAAGAATGTTATGTAATTTATCATTAACTAGGATGTCTTGATAGGTGTACTAGTATGTACAAGGAAATGGGACCTTGTTTATACATTGCACATGTGTGCCTTGATAAGATAGTTCCTAGGTTTGGTTTCCTATGTACATGAATATGAATGCATGAGTATGTTATGAACATGTCTTATATGCTATAATGTGAAGTATAGAGTATGATGAAGTATGATTACACTTTGTGTCTAAATGTGTTTATATGAAAGGATTACTCATATAGTTACACTTGTACACTTATGCATTGATGTATGAACATGTGTGGCCTTAATGTATTATGTGAAAGGATTGCTCACATATATGTATACGTACACATGAATTATGATATATTTAATAGAGGGGCACTTGAAAGGTGTTCTCAAGAGTACCCTAAACTATATAGGTGCTTGAATATGCTATGTCCATGTGAAAAGGTTTCACACATGACTTAGGTTGATAAAGTCTCATATATAATCTATGAGCTAAGAATATGAGGAGTTAACTCTTCTAAGCCTAATATTATAAAGTAATGTTAATAAAGATTTTTCAATAAAGGGAACTTAGCTTAGCACCGAGAGAACTTAGATGAGGGGTGCCACTTCCCAATGTGGGAAGGCTTGTTCACCATAGTCCTCACGAGGTGGATAACTACAATGCCTCAATAGGCATAAAGCGGATTTCCATAAGTGGATAACTATAATGCCCCAATTGGCATAAAGAGGGTTTCCACATATACCTCCAAGTTCCATAAACTATGCTTGCCCCATAGGATCTAGCAAGTGGAGCACCTTTGTTTTGTGTAAGGCTCTACAACACCAAATTCCATGTTTGGCACCCATGGTCTTAGTGTCGGTTAAGACCATAGTTTCCCTAAAGTAAAATGGACAATGGAAGTAAATGACTAGGACTCTAACTAGAATGACCTAAGGAAAGTTGCTTAGGATAGGTGAGAGTAATGAACTTACCTATACATTGCACAAGTAGCTCTTTAGGAAGTTCTAGGAAGATCTTCTAATGTGTATGGTTATATTCATGTCTTTATGCATGGTATTGTAGTATTGTCTAATTGTTATGATGATGTGCATGATATGAGTCCTAATGATTCTAAATAATGAGGTCTCTCCTTATGTGCATAATGTTGGTCTTAATGATCATATGATGAAGTCTTGCTTGGCATGAATAAAGTTGTCTATGCTTGACATGTTAATGCATGAAGTGAATGTTATGATGCTTGTGGTCTTATGATAGGTTTACTAAATATGTGTGAGGTTATGGGGCTTCACATGTACATTGAACTAGTAGACTTAGATTAGGATTGTGAGTGAAGTCTTATGCTAAATGAAATGTGAAGTATGTGCCTTGTTATATGAAATGGTCCTATATGAATGTATGTGTTGAGTTGAAAGGTTGTATTTATGAGTTCCTTTGTGGTCCAAAGGTGATGATTGAGTATGGATAGTGTAATGGGACATTATCCATGAATTGCACCAAGTATCACTAGAGGATTACTTGGAAAAGTCAAGGAGTTAGAATAAAAGCAGTTCACTATAAAGGTAATAAGAGTTCACTGTGAGCTTACTGTAAAGTGATTCTAAAATGCCTTGAATGTTATGTGTGATATTATGTAATGTTTGACCATTGAATGTGTCTATATGAAGTATGTAAATGGTATAAATGCTATTGTATCAAAGTTTAATGAAGATTTCACAAAAAGACGTAATGCATGATTTCAAGTAAAATGTCCCTTTTAAATGCATGTTTTTGCATGGTTGTCATACTTAGTACATTCTTGTACTAACTCCATTCTTCTCTACCTTTTTACACAAAGTGTAGGTTATGGATGCTTAAGGGATGTGTTTAATAGTGAGGAGCTTGATATGTGATTCCCAAGCTCAAGGAAAGGGGTCCTTATGTTTCAAGGATTTCCTACTTATGGTTTACTGTGAAGTTATGTAATAAGTTTACTTATGTTTTATGTTATAAGGGTCGTGTCCCTAATTTACTCTAGTGATGTTGAGTCTAGGATGGCAAAAAGTGACTAGAGTCTTTAACTATGTATTATGATATTTTATATATAATGGAAGTGATGTTCTAGCATATGATGTACTAAGAAAGTTATAAATTTTCCGCTAAATTTACCTATGATAATGGGATGAATGATAACTATGGGCTTGTATAAGACCTCCAAGAGGTCAAGTACGCCATGTTACTTGTAGGGGTTGCTCCCCGGATATTACAAGTTGATTACGTTGATTTTTCTAGTGCTTGAGTTTTGTAACCTTCGCTTTTGCGATAAGCCTTCCGCTTTAGTGAATGTGGGATCGCTAAAGTGAAGGCTAGGTTTTCATGTGGTTCGCTTAAGCGGACAATGGCTGGCTTAAGGGAAGCCTGGTTCGCAAAACTGAGACCCTCAGTTTTGCACGATTTGTGACATCAGAGGGGGACTTTTGGCCTGCCATTTTCTTGGTTTATGCCTCATTTCACCATTTCTGAGTTTTGGGATCTTTGGGGTGGAGATTTGAACCATAATTTTGGGAAAAAACTTTCAGATAAAGATCTTAACTCTAAATTTTCATTTACCCGTTATTATTTACGGATTTATGTTTTCAAATCAAGTTTTTAAAATGAAAATTTTGGGGTTATCTTCAATAACCCAAGAACTTAGTAAAATGTTCAAGCTTTCATAATGAGAAATTTGGGGTTATCTTCAAGAACCCAAGAACATAGTAAACTTGTGATTTTGAAGTTTTTTTAATCCCTTTTTCGAAATGGTTTTCACTAATGTATTACTAAAGCCTTAGTATAAATTTTGGATTCAAACTTTATTTTTGGAATTGAGTTTTGTGTTGTGACCCACTTTTCAAGAGGATAAATATTGTTATCGTTGTTTTCGGGATATGATGGTAAATTCTTGTATATAGATTGTATGGCTTTGAAAGTGATTCGGAAGGGAAAGACTTAACTCTTGAACTAATTCGGAATGTCAGCATGAGCCTTCCAACCTACGATTTAACAACATCCATCTTTCCATCCAAATGTTGCCCTTTAGATTTGATCCTCAATTTTTGTTGTCCTTTTGAACATTTTGCTCATTTTGTTTTTACCCTTTTGGCTCCGCACTCAGAGAAAACTAGCACAAAATTGCTCACATTCCAAATATGGATATTCATTAGCTTATTGTAGTTGTTTATTGGATTTTTTTTTATGAGTCCTACACAGGTTACAACCCTGCCATCGGTATACAGATCTGCCACTCCAGATAAGTTTATCTTGAATTTCTCTTATACAAGATGGAACTTCAATATATACAACTTGGAAAGCCTTTACAAGCTTAAAGTATCTGTTTTCTCCACTTCTGGATACAAAATTGGAGGAACAATGAATCACAAGTGTGTGAAAGATTCCATTTACATGTCAGAAAGATAAAACATCAGCCAAAACGGTGTGTAGGGCCATTGTTGCCAGAATATTTTGAAAATCACCTAGTCCAATACTACATGATTATGACATTCAAGTTTTACAAATGAATTTACATTCTGAAGTTTTGATGATCTAACGAACTATTGGATTTATTAGGGGATATGATCCCGTGACAAATTAAGAGTTTAAGATTATGCAAAAAGGACGACTTTAAAGTTGCAACCACTGCCACAAGTAGGTTATTTGTCCATCATATATTAGTTATCTTGACAAGGGACATAACCGAGGTCTTGCATTTGAAGAATTATACATACAATAAAAGTCGTTCTCTCAAAAACAAATTCTCATACGCAGCAAGGGACATGATCAAGTGATCTTCTACTGTCTTTAGTTGTTATGTGAGATTGTAGTCTTGCTTTCATTCAATGTAAGATATATTCCTATGTTATAAAGGAATTATATCATTTCAGTTGTAATCGTTGATTAAGTTTGAGTTGTAGGTGAAAGTGTTTCATAGTTTATTTCTTAAGTCTGATTAGTAAGTGAAAATGTTTCATAGTTTATTTCTTAAGTTTGATTAGTTGTTGATGCTCAATCGTTCTAACCTATGGACTATTTGTGGATTGTACTCACCCCCTACTTATCTCTTTCGGAGTTATGGTGAGATCCTGCTTTCCGACTCATCATTGGTTTTCATCTATCATTTAAAGTCTTTAACTTTGTTTTAAAGACTTGAGATGTATTTCATATTTTAGAAATATATTAGTTAGATGCTCTATATACTTATTCTACCAGATTTTGGAAATTTCTTTGTTATTTCTTATTGGTTGTGGTCTGACTTTTCTTTGGAAGTCTTGTATGTGTTATTTCTTTCTGCTTACACACCATTTTGGGGTTCTCAACAGTGGTGGAGCCAGGATTTTCAGCTAGAGGGTTCAAAATCTTACAAAATAAACACATGAAGTAGCTAGCCGAAAGGGGTTCGATATCTACTATATATACCTAAAAAATATTTTAACCATGTATATATTATATAATTTTCCGTCGAAGGTGGTTCGGATGAATCCCCTAATAGTAAGGTGGCTCTGCCACTGGTTCTCAGAGTGTGTGTCATCATGACCTCGACTTTTGAGTCGTAAAATTGGTCCTCTTAAAATAAATTCGAAATGTTTTATTCAACCTTTGGACAAATCGTTTTAACTCATTTACGATCCATTAGAAATATGCAATTCAACCTCATCATTTTGAGATACATAAACAATATTTACTATAATCACTACTATACGTAAAAGCGTTGTAATAAAGGCTTTTTAGATTATTATTTCTGCATTTTATATTTTTTTTAATTTTAATTTATTCATTTACAATATAATTAAAAAGTCAACGATTATAAATCTTTGCTCTTTACAAAATGGCGTCTTCAACTTTTCATCGAGTCCTTCTTAGCCAGTTTCAATCCATCTGAAAAATCATCATTCAAAACATTAATACTTTCAACTCATAAAAATATTAGAAAATCAGTTTCATTATGATTCTAACATCAATTTGCATAAAAAAATTTCAAAAAATACAAATCTGAAAATCAGAATGCCATTTTTTGATCAATTTGTCAATTCCAAAAATAAAAAAGACTGTTTATATTCACTATGATACCAAATTTAGAGATTCCTCACTATTTAAAGCATGTATCAAAATATATACATAGAAAAGTCAGAGAAAAACTAATGTATGCATTGTTATAAGTTCATTGAATGAGTGAATTGTCCATTGAGTTAATACATGAATAACTATTCATATTCCCTAGGTTCTATTAACATTTTTGGATAAGAATGTATTTAGTTATTATGATACTTAATATGTTTACTTTTGGAGTGACTTCTCAACCTATAAATAGGGTTGTTCTTTCACCATTGTAAAGAGGGATGAGAGAAGAAGACATTTGAATAAGATGATCTCTACACTCTACTGCCCATATATCTTTGTCTATATTATTTTCATTATATTACTTATGTTTTATAACAAGTTATCAGCACGAGACTCTAGCCAATTGAGATTGAGTTTTAGTTGTTTTTTTCTTTAGCTAAAATTCTGGTTGATCTCGTTATGAGAATCAGGAAGGAAAAATGATAACTACAGAATCAAGGTATTATATGCATAAAGCTAGTTATGTATTTTTCATGCCCGGAGCCTACACCCTAGACGTGGACGGCACCCAACGACCATTTTTGGCCTTGAGCGAACCATTGGTTTGACTTACTTAACTCAGCGTTAGACTTAACTTAACTCAATTGTAAAGCTGGAAACATTCTCATGACAAATGCTTTAAATAATTGTCTTGACCAAATAGCACTTAAGTCTCAAAACAATATATATATATCTGTAAATAAAGAGAGACCCAAACTGATTGTTTGACTATCTATTTGTCTATGAAGACTCTACTAATACTACGATGAGTGTTGGGACAAACCACACAACATTCTATAAAGGAAATACAGAAAATAATTAAAGAGTCCTCCGGAATGCAAGGAGGCTCACCACTGACTCTGAATGCTCAAGCTGGATCAACGAGGCGCTGGATGCTGATCGTGGTTACCTGTGTCTGCATCATAAGATGATGCAGGCCAACTGACATCAGTAAATTGAATGCACGAGTATAGAGTTGGAATGCTAAATAACAACTATTAAGCTTGAAAGGATTAAGAATGACATAACCTTGGCTCTACTCAACTCAAGCAGTAATAACTCAATATAAGGCAGTAAAGACGCATGCAATATATTTAAAAATTTTAAAACAGTGTAAACACTTCGTTCATTATAGAAAATGCAATAATAAACTCAACTTTACTTATATGTGAAAGTAAAATAGTTTCTGTGGGAGATTCTCTAACCGAAAGCCATCACTATGAGCCTAAGTGATGGTACAACGTCTTACCTCATTTTGCAAGAGGACCGCCTTATACCTTGTCGTCGGTATAGAACCTAAACTACTAAATGGATCTACTAGTCTATGCTAAAAAACACTAATGAATCATCTAAAAAGTATGATCCATTATCTGTGCATGTTGGCTACATGGTTTATGGAGACTTGAGTTGATATGAAAATGCGTCCCCATATCGGTGCTCAATATTACTCCCAAAGCTCATATGTTTTTAAAACAACTTCTTCTCTGGTTTGAGGTAATTGCTCAAACTTTGCTTTAAAATCTCTCTTGGAAATCATAGTTCCCCTTTTTAAAACTAGGCAAAGGCTCTGAGGAAGTCTAGCTTCCTTTCTTTCTCAAAATGTGGAAACATTTATGCCCTTAGGGACTACATAGTTCCCTTATAGCTTTTGAGAAATGAACTCACTCTTTGCTCTTTACTTTACTTGAAACTTAACTCTTAGAGAGTACTAGTTCCCTTATATCTTTTGAAACTTAGACTCAACTCATTACTCAATGTTCAACTTGTATCTTGAGTCTTAAAATAAAGTAAAAATGTTTGTTTAAGACTCTTGAAAACTCTAAGAAGTCAATTTGACTTGCTTCTTAAATTTTAAACTTGACTCTTAACTTCTTTGACTTTGATCTTAACTTTCCTTGAATTGGATTATGGATTAAAGAATCATGATCTCATGTTTATGGATGATTTCATGATGTTTAGATGTACTATAGAGTGTTGGAATCAACTAGGAATTATAGGTGCATCACTTAGGATCTAGTACGAAAAGATGGGGGGAAATGAGATCTCCAGGTGACCGTGGCGCTCTGAGAGGCGCGAGGTGCCAGAGCCTGACGGACATATACTGTCTTGAGTGGCTCTGGCTGTCACGGTGCGCCAGGCTCTGTCATACAGAGCATGCCCTAAGGGGCTCTCGCAGATGCGGCGCCCCAGGGTTTTTCAAATGGGATTTTCGACTTTTCTTCTCCGATTTTCAAATCTAAACCTTCTAAACTTCCATGGATCTCACCCTAAACACTTAGGATCACTAAAGTTCTTAATACCCAACAGTTTAGACTAATACAAAAGCCCGGAAATATGAATCAAACAATCAAAGGTATACTACAACTCAACCAACAAGAATTCAACGGTTTTTTATCAAGAACTTCAATGTTCATCATTTAACTTACTCTAATTGCGTTGAATTAAAAATATCATTGTGTGGGTGGAAGAACCCAACACAGATAAATCTCAAATACCTGAAAGGAATCACCCTTGACGAAGTTCACTCAATGATCTTGGTGAAATCTTGGTCTTTTCTCATTTCTCCTTATTCTCTTCTCTTTTCTCCCAAGCCCTAAGCGTATTCAATATTTAAAATCTGACTTAAGGATTAATTTTAACCCTAACAAACCCTTAAAACAAATTAGAAAATAGTAGGGTGAAAAGACTACTTTACCCTTATTAAAATCTGGATTGATTTTTCCTCCGTCCAACAGCCCAACTTACGATAGGCATATCTCTCTCATACGATATCGAAAAAGCGCAAACTCAGTGGTATTAGAAAATAATTCTTCAAGGGCTTTCCAACCATATAAAGAACTGGTCCTTACTCATACTGAGCTAGAAGTTATGGCCGTTTGAAAATGACCAAAAACTCACTTTTGCACTTTGGAAATTTTCCAGATTTTCCTATTCTTTCCAAAAATAACTATTCTTAGAGCCTGTTTGGATGGGCTTAAAAGCTGGTCAAACTGACTTAAAAGTCAGTTTTTGACTTATTAGAGTGTTTGACAATTATCAAAGTGACTTATTTTAAGCCAAAAGTTAAAAGCTAGGTGAGGGGTGCTTTTTTTTTTCAACTTAAAAGTCATTTTATGTTGACCAAGTATATTACCTTTTTGCCCTTAATTCTTTTATTATTATTATTATTATTATTATTATTATTATTATTATTATTATTATTATTATCATTATTATTTTTTTTTTATTATTATTATTATCATCATCATTATTATTATTATTTTATTTTTATTATTTTAATTTTAATTTTTATTATTATTATTATTATTATTATTATCATTATTATTATTATTATTATTATCATTATTATTATTTTTATTTTTATTTTTATTATTATTATTATTATTATTATTATTATTATTTTATTTTTATTTTTGTTTTTATTATTATTATTTTTTATTTTATTATTTTTATTTTTATTATTATTATTATTATTATCATTATTATTATCATTATTATTTTTATTTTTATTATTATTTTTATTTTTATTTTTATTTTTATTTTTATTATTATTATTTTTATTATTATTATTATTATTATTATTATTATTATTATAAAAAAATTGTGATGATAAAGAAATATGTGAATGATAGAAAATATTATTACTTATGGATGTAAAGTATAAATTAATTTTGTTTTAATTTTTTAAGTATAAAAACCTTATATTAATCAACTTTTTATCATGTTAACAGTTTTAAGGGTATTTCAGACATTTTGATTAAAAAATTGTTTATCAGCACTTATTTGCCAAACACATCAATAATTTTTTTTCAACTGAAGCACTTTTATCCAAACACTTGACTACTTATTTTTAAAATAAGTTTCAGAACTTTCAAAAGTACTTTTTAAAAGTTGCTTTTTTTAAGCCCATCCAAACGAGCTCTTATTTTCTTTGTTTAATCCTAGTTATTTCAGTGTACGAGATGTTACAGTATTTTCTAGAATCTTTTTATGATTTATAATACAATTGTGTTCGGTCACTGATATTGACCAGGAACCAAAGACATAACTATTACTAATTGAATATAACATGCTCTACGAAATTCCTTAAATGGAAGAAGGTATAAAGTTTTGGCAACATGAGTTTGAGTATTATATTTTATAAACTTTTATTTCAATGTTTTGAAAGACTCAAAGAGTGAGTCGTGTTGTACTTTGGTCTATTATATCATTGGTTGATGGTAAGACGGTGGATTCAAGTCTCATCGCATCAAAAGGGTAAGACATCCGGTTAAAGTCCGGATGCACCATAATGAAAAATGTTTGAGGGTAAGACGGTGGATTCAAGTCTCATCGCACCAAAAGGGTAAAACATCTGGTTAAAGTCGGGATGCACCATAATGAAAAATGTTTGAGGGTAAAACGGTAGATTCATGTTCTATCGCACCAAGAAGGTAAGACATCAATATGAGTTTTGATGCACCGTGATGATAAGGATTGGGTTCGAGTCCCATAGAATTATGACATAACATGCCTTGTGTGGGTAAGACATTGAGTTTGAGTCAATGCACCATAATGATGATTAAGGCTTCGATGAAAAGTCATGAAATTTGACCCATTGTATTTGCTCAATTCCTTGAAATGAATATGGTAGCAGTACATAATAAGTTTTAAATCTGGCCAATTGCATCATTCTATCATATGAAATGTGGTAGCCTGAAATAATATGTCTGAATGAATACAAATGATTAAATGTATGAATAAGAGTGTGGATGGACATAATTAAAATAGTCATCATTGTGGTAATTATGAAAGGAAGAACATTATTGGTTCTCTAAATAATTATTTAAAATGTGAAGGTAATTCTTATCATCATAATGGTATGAAATGTCATTGGACCCGTAGTCGTTGTGCGACCTAATAACATAAAAATCCTCCATCAATACAAAGAAAGATAAATTGGTGGTACATTTGACCTTTCAAAGTGACGTTGAGGTGAGTCATGCAGAAATGATAAGAATTTTAAAGGCGTGAAAATGTGCTTATAATGAAAATTTATGAAGCACATATAAATGATTGGTTCATTTCTTGAATAGAACGTGGCGTGTGATAAGCACCGTGAATGTTCAATCATTTTGAAAGAAAATGAGTCAAGATGTGATAAAATCATTATGGGTTGGATGTATGCCACCACTCACCTCTAGGCTCTAGAGGAGGTTTGAGAAAAATGATATATACTGCAACTCACCTTTACGGAAGGTTTGAGAAAAATAAATATCAGTTGGCATGACCGATTGGCCATTTTGGTTTAATATGATGCAAAAGTAATTGAGAATTCACGTGGTTTATATGATGAAAAATAAAACAATCTTCAAGAATTCTCTTGTATTTCTTATTCTCATAATAAAATTATTACTATACTAGCTAAAGTTGGGATTGCATTCCCTGAAATTATTTGGAATATATCAGAAAGGTGAATATGGGACCGTTCACTTGCCATGTGAATTCTCTACAACTGTATAATAAGTTGCATCTGTGAAATGGTCACATGTACTTTGTTTTCAACTTACAAATTGGTTTTTGTAAGGTTGTTTGCTCGAATTTCTAAATTAAGAGCACTGTTCCAAACTATGAAATTATACTCATAGTGTTGGTTGGTTTAGCAGAAAATTGTATGCCACAATTATAGCTAAACCATGGGTATGAGAGCAAAACTCTCAAATGAGATTTGGTATGAGATAAATTTATTTAACATGTATGCATCAAGCCACAAGGTTTCCCCATCATAATTGGTTCAGGGCCAGGAACCAAATAATTTTCATCGAAAGTTTGAATGTGCAGTTATGATTTTAATTGTTCCACCACGCACACAGATGAATTTTCTAATAAGGTGGAGATGAATGTTAGATTTCCTAACATTAGGGGGGGGGAGATGATTGACAGCTCAAAATTATTTATGAGATTAATAATGAATTATATGAATCCTCGTTAAAAGAAAATGTGAACTTGAAGTTAAAGAGATAATTCTTTGGCATAATGTTGAAAATCTATTGTGAGATGAATTTACTGACCCTATGTTATAATTCAGCTACAAATGCTCCAGTGAGAAGTCCTTAAAGGACAGAGTCTATGATATGCCTGAAGCTAATAGATTGATCGATTCCAAATGTAAAATTCCTTGAAGAAGGAAAGGAGCAAATGATCAATATAGTCATGATAATGAGACAAGTGCTATAAAAGGAGCACGTTGACATAACACTTTATAAAAACCTTGGCAAAGGTTAGGTATGAAGAGATCTCAATAAGTTATGTCATATTGGAATCGAGTCAAAAGGTCGTCGACAGTATATCTGATATGAAGTAGCACTCAATGCTACAGATGATAACGAGGATCTTGAATTCAAATCTGTCATATAGAATGGACAGATAAATGATTGTCAAAATAAAATGCGCAATTCAAGTATATTATGCTTCATTTTAAAAAGTTATGTTTTGACTTATGGTCCATGGATCAAGATAAATATCAGTGGGGTACGATGAATCATTGTGCGAAAGTATAACCGTAAGATATAAAGTATGATATGTGCCTCAGGGCATAAAAACAATTTCGCAAAAGTCTTGATATTATTAAATAGCGGATGCAATGAGGCTTGTTTAAGTCTTGCAATAGATGAAATATTTGAATATGTGTAATGAATGTTTGTCATGTCTATCTAGACGATGAAGGTTAAATGAAAATCCTTGAAGGATTTAGAAGGTATTAAAGCAATTCCATTAAGTACCCTAATGATTGTGAGATTGCTTAATATAAAGAATGATCAATTTTGTTTCTCATGAAAATGAATTAATAATATCATGTATTAGTGAAATTGGTGCATATATAGATTATTGATTATGCGGATATAGAGAATTGTGTGAATCTTATGGGCATTCCAGTCACTTGTATGAAGATAATGTTGTATTTATAGCTCAATTGAAGGGAGGATACATCAAAGGAGACTGGACAAAGTACATTTCACTAAAGTTCTTCTTCACACATGATCTTCTACAAAATAATGAGATAGAAGTTCAACAGATCTTGCAGACTTATTTGTTAAGGTGTTGCCAATATCAACATTTGAAAAGTTGAGATATAAGATTGGAATGCGTCATCTCTGAGATATCAATTTAAGCTTTCATCAGGGGAGTGAAATACGCGTTGTACTCTTTTCCTTAACCATAGTTTTGTTTGTATTAGATTTTCTTGGTAAGGTTTTTAATGAAACAGCATTCAAAGCGTATTGTGAGATGTGTGTACTCTTTTTCCACTATTAAAAAAACAGTGTTTTGCGACGTATATTAGCGACGAATTATATTTCGTCACTATATAACAACGGATTTGCAACGAAATAGTCATTTTGTTGCAATAATTACAATAATTTTTTAAGTTATGATATAGCGACGGATTTGCCACGGAATATATTTTTTAGTCGCAAAAAATAACAGGAAACTTTGGCGCCCTAATTTTTTCTATGAATTTTACAACAAAGTAGGCGTGACAAATTTATTAATATTCCGCGAGGGAATTAGCGACGAAAAATCGTTGCTAGAATTATAAATATATTTTATGAAATTTAAATTATATAGTGACAAAAATATCCGTCGCTAGAATTAATTTAAGTAAATAGATTTATTTAGTAGTGACTGATGTCACCCGTTGCTAAGTTTGTTGCAATTGTTTAAACTAAGTCTTCAATCCATAGAAAAAAAAGGAAATAAAAACACATTATCCCTAAATAATAGGGTTTACTCTTAATGAAAGGTGAAAGGTGAAAATTCTCAGGTGAAAGATCCTGCCTTCTCCGGTGAAATCGCTGAGGTGAAAAATAAAATTGTCAGGTGAAAGTTCCGACTCATCGCCCAGGTGAAAGCTCCATCTCCTTGCTTAGGTGAAAGCTTCTACCATTACTTCTGATTTGGTGAGCATTTTAGAGGCAGCTACCTAACAATGTCTTCTGCAAATACTTGGTATCTAGTTTAGGTGAAAACTCTGTATTCGTCTTAAACTTCTGCCTTAGGTGAAAGCTCTTGTCTCCTTCTCAAGCTCAGGTGAACGCTCCCGTCTTAAGCTTCGATTCTGCTCATCTTTGAACTGTGGTATGTAAATGGATGAAATGTTGTTTTGGGTTCATTCGCATAGCTTTGAAATGGTCTAATATTATTCCGAAAAGTTCATCTAGTTTTCTCCTTATTGCCTCCTGAGATAACTTCGCATTTGTTGGATTTCATGTCAACGATAAGCATGTGTGATGCCTTAGTTTTCTTGTATAATTAAATTAATCATGATTCGGTCAAGTATGCAGTAGTTACATTGTTGTGGTGTTGTGGTGTTTAGGTTCATTGATGTAGTAGCTTATTCGATGCAAAAAATGGCGTTGTTTCTTGTTAGTTTGATTTCTTCTGTGTTCATTCTCATTTCTGTCTAAGTGGTTAAAATTTGATCAAATCTAGGCATCCCTTTGGTTTGATTTATATGAGATTGTTGATCAATGGGAATCACAATACCAATCTGCCAGGGGAGAAACGAATATAGGACTTGGATCTGAAGCAAAAACTTACTACTGGAAGAATCTTTGTGCCTCATCATCTGTAGCTCCTTCAGTTTCTCAATCAACATCAACAAGAAATATGGATGTGTTTGTAAAGGAAATGATTCATGCCCTTATTAATCATTTTCTTCGGTTATTATGGAGCGAGTACAACAAGTGGCTATTGGCAATCCATCACTTGTGACACCCATGGCTCCCCCTGCTACTACTAATGAGGAAGTGGTTGATCTCATAGTTTCAAGTGGTGAGGGTATCCCTTAATCAGTGTCTTGTATCTTTAACTTTTGATTTTGTCTGTCTTTTGAATAGTACAAACTGTGCGATGACAATAGTTGATGAATGTAGGTTCTCTTAAGAATGTTTGATAGTTATTTTTGATATTTTGCACCATAAGTATGTGATTTGAAATTTGCTATCCACGGATTTTGAACTCTCTAAATATTATTTTATTTGAAAGTTTTATTATTTTAGAGGTATTTAGTAATATTTTAGCAACAAATTTAGTAATGATTTGGTCGTTGCTATGAAAAAATATTGACAACGGATTAGCAACAAAATATTTTAGTGTCAAATATGCTAGCTCAAATTGCAGAATATTTTATGACTGATTAGTGACAGAAATTCCATCGCGAATTAATTTGAAATGATGAAATTAATTATGAAATTAGCAATGAATATTTTATGACTGATTAGTGACGAAAATTTCCTCACGGGTTTATTTGAAATAACGAACTTAATTATGAAATTAGCAACGAACAATATAAGTATAACGACGGACCAGTCCGTAGCTAAACTTGCAATGGAACTCATATTTCGTCACTAAGAGATTACTAACGAGCGAAATAGCAACAGCCAATAATCTGTTGTAAATCCATCACAAGTCCAGTTTAGCGACGGAAAATCATAGATTAGTGACATATTTTGTCCGCCGGTGAACACTGTTTTTTTATAGTGTTCCTTCACTAGGCTTAATCCCATTGGGTTTTTCCTAGTAAGGTTTTAACTAGACACGTTATCCATGGACATTCAAGGGGGAGTGTTATAAATTCATTGAATAAGTGGATTGTCCATTGAGTTAATACATGAATAATTATTCATATTCCCTAGGTTCTGTAAACCTTTTTGGAAAAGATTGTATCTATTTATTATGATACTTAATATGGTGACTTTTGGAGTGACTTCTCAACCTATAAATAGGGTTGTGCTTTCGCCATTGTAAAGAGGGATGAGAGACGAAGACATTTGAATAATAAAGATGATCTCTACACTCTACTGCCCATATATCCTTGTCTATATTATTTTCAGTATATTACTTATGTTTTATAACATGCATTAGCTTTTATTTATTACTAATATTGATCTTATTTGGTACATTTCTTCCACCTATATATAATTAATGCTTATATTATTTATATACACTCTATTTGAAATTAAGGTGTGTATATATAATACACAGAAACTCATGGTAATAGACCAAACACATACACAACCCCTTAAACTTACCTCATTTTCATTTTGGCACTCTATGATCTTATCCTTGTTCAATTTCAATCCTTAAGCTCCATTTTTTAAGAAAATTAAAATAAAGTGTCAAAATGAAAAATAAGGGCAAATAAAAGGGGTTGTGTATTTCTCATTCATGCATAAGTATGATTAAAGACATAATTGCTCCTCAAAACCTTCTTCACATCCTTTCTACTATATTTCTGGATTACTAATGTTGAACTAATATAAGTATTATCAATACAATCATCACTATCTTCAACATTATTCCTAATTTTCTATACATTCTACCAAACGATCCTTATACATATACAAACCTAAATTTAAGATTCAATTACTATCACTTAAAATTATTATTATAAAATTCAAAATCAATAGAAACAAAATTTCAAACCTCTTTTAATATCTTCTAGCAATTCAAACCTCACTCTTAAATGGTATGAATTTAAATGGTGAAGTATTGTTTGTAGTACCCAACATGTCATATTTATGACATAGATTCACCCAATCAAGAACAATTTATGTGAGTTTATATTCTTGGTTTCATTCCGTGTAAGATCATCTATTCCTGTGTTATATGGGATTCATATTATTTCCGTTTTAATTGTTGATTAAGTTTGAGTTGTAGGTGAACGTAGCAGATTTATATCGCGATACGGAGGGTCTGGAACGGCGTGCCAATTTCAATCCAACTTTGGGAGATGGCTTGAAGACTTGGATGAACAATTGATGCTCACACATGCAGCCAAAAAACATCTCCTAAGACAAGGGACAAAAGCTAATAGGACACTTTATATTTTAGGAAATAAAGTAGCAACCTTTCCCACCTACTTTTATCTTTTGCAAAGGTTTCCATTTTAGGCTTTATTTTGGGACATTTTTCCAACACGTTTTAGCTTGTTTATTAGCTGCTTGTAGGAAGGTTTTTGAAGACTTCACTCATGTAAAAAGACTTGGAGAAATACAAGAAAAAATTGGCACTTGCCTCCCAACTTTGGCCTTCCGATTTTGCCTTCCGTTTGCTTGTTCGTGTGGACTGTTTGAGACTCTTTAGCTACTGCACTCTTGTGCGATTTTTGTGTGTTAGGATTGAGCATTTGTAGAGCCGTGCAAGCCTGAATTTGTTGTCCCACGAGGCTAAGAAAATAACCCCGTGACAAGTGGTATTAGAGCTTCGGTTAAGCATGACGTCGAAGTAACAACGTAACGAAGAGGTTGTCCAATAGAAGGAGATGGAAGTTATGAGGGACACTGCCAAGAAACGTGATAAGAGCAAGGTAAAAGATCCTTATTGTAACCCATATGTTAGTGGTAAAGTCGTTAGGGAAGAAGGATAAGGGTCGGACACCAGCCAACTCGACGAAAAGATCATCGGAGTTGAGGCGGGGTTGTCGGCCCTAAATAGGTGTATTGTTGTTGTTGAGAAGAATTTCAGTTCTCTTGAATCTGTAGGTCTTGAAGGTTTGGATTATGTGAAGAATAATCTTGTTGAGCTTGAGAAAGTTAACAAGGAAGGTTTGACCAACCTCGAACTCAAGCTCACCGAGGCTCTCTCTTCTCTTCATAGAGAGTTAGAAGACTTGAAAAGGTAGGTCGATGAGACTGCCGAGGCGGGGGTTGCTACTCCTGTGACTGTACGTGAGACACGTATTAAGGATCCTAAACCCAAGGGATTTCGAGGTGAATGGAGTGCTCAAGACGTTGAGAATTTTTTGTGGCAAATGGATGCCTACTTCGAACATGTTAACATGCATAGTGAGGTTGCCAAAATCCGGACAACAAATATGTACTTGAGCGATACAGCGATGCTGTGGTGTCGGAGGAAAAAGTCATACATGGATAGGGGGGTTGTGTTAATGAAGATTGGGAGCAGTTCAAGGAGGAGCTTAAGCGATAATTTTACCCTCAAAACGTAGTCCATGAGGCTCGTCGATGGTTGAGGGAGTTGAAGCAAACTTCTTCCATTCGGGACTACGTGAAGGAGTTCATGAAGTTAACCCTCCAGATTCTGAGTTTGACAAGTGAGGACCTGCTGTTCTATTTCTTAGATGGCCTCTAAAATTGGGCCAAACAGGAATTCCAAAGGCGGCAAGTCCATGACGTGGACAAAGCGATTGTAGTGGTTGAATCGCTTACTAATTTTCGGGCGGATGCAGCAAAAAGGGAGGGACAATTTTATTGGAGCATAAATGTTCCTTCCAAGGTTGACAAAAACAGGAGCAAAAGCAGACCCGCACCAAATTGAGGAAGCGACACGAGAGGTAACAATCGTAACCAACCTTCTAATTTCCGTAAGAATTACGAGGACCGCAAGAAAGGTGTTCCTATCGTGAAGGTTGTTATATTTGTGGTGAGACGACTCATGCTGCCCGTTATTGTCTGTCATTGAGTAAATTGAGTGCCATTGTTGCTGCCCAAAAGCAACAAGAGAAGGTTGCGACACAAACCGGAGGTTCGTCCGGGGAGCAAGGTGGGCAGAACAGTGGGATGGAAAAAGGAAAAAACGTAGTTGTTGATTTGTTCAATCATATGGCGTTGTTTAATCATAACGCTTGCTGCGTTGGCTGCTCAGCCGGCTAGTGTAAGGACGCGCGAATCACTGTTTGTCAATGCCAAGTTGAATGGCAAAGACGTGTGAATTATGGTGGACACGGGTGCAACTCATAATTTTGTAACGGAGGAAAAGGGCAAGGACCTTGGCTTGAGTTATGTTGCTAGCGATACGATGTTGAAGACTGTCAATGCCCTCCCTACTTACTGTCCATGGTTTCACTCCTAAAGTCCATATTGATTTAGGAAGTTGGAAGGGGTTGACAGACTTCACCATTGCACCCATGGACGTGTTCGACATTATTATGGTGCTGGACTTTTGGTACGAGGTTAACACGTTTATTTTGCCACGTCATAACCAACTTCACATCAGTGATGCTGGAGGTTCTTGCGTGGTACCCCTTATTCGGGTACCACAAAATAGGATGCATTTGTCCGCGATGCAGATTGTTAAGGGTTTTAAGATAGGTGAACCAAACTTTCTTGCTGCCCTTGTTGGAGGCGTCGAAAGTTTGTTTGAGGCAGTAGTTTTTCCTCCTTGCATTGAGCAAGTCCTTTGTGATAACAAGGACGTGATGCCGGAAAAACTTCCCCAACGGTTGCCACCCCAAAGGGAAGTTGATCACCAAATTGAATTGGTTCCCGGGGCAAAGTCACCTGCCATGACGCCTTATCGTATGGTGCCCCCAAAATTGGAGGAACTGAGGAAGAAACTCAAGGAACTGCTGAATTCGGGACATATTAGGTCGTCTAAGGCGCCATTTGGTGCGCCTGTTTTAATCTAAAAGAACAAGGAGGGGACACTACATTTTTGTATCGATTATTGGGCCCTCAACAAGGTCACGGTGAAGAACAAATACCCCCTTTGATTGATCATTTATTTGATCGTTTGGGACAGGTCAAAGTGTTCACGAATATGAACTTGAGGAAGGGTTATTACCAAGTTTGGATTGCCGAAGGTGACGAATCGAAAATAACTTGTGTGACTCATTATGGAGACTTTGAGTGGGTGGTCATGCATTTTGTCTTGACAAATGCACCTGCGATGTTTTGTACGTTGATGAACAAGCTATTCCATCCTTACTTGGATCAGTTTGTGGTTATTTACTTGGACGACATTGTCGTTTATAGCAATAACATGGAGGAACATGTAGAACACTTGTGCAGGGTGTTCAAAGTCTTGCGTGACAATGATTTGTGTGTGAAGTGGGAGAAGTGCAGCTTCGCACAGCCCACTGTCCAGTTCCTTGGACACACTATTAGCCATGGTGAAATAAGGATGGATGGATACAAGGTGGAGGCAATTCGGGATTGGGAATCTCTAACGAAGGTACCCGAGTTACGATCCTTCCTTGGCCTCGCCAATTACTATCGGCGCTTTATTTTTAGTTATTCGGCTATTGCTGCTCCACTCACTGATTTGTTGGACAAGAATCGTGAGTAGGAGTGGACTGATTCTTGCCAAGCTGCCTTCGAAAAGCTTAAGGCAACCATTATCGATGAGTCGGTCTTGGCGCTAACTGATTTTATAAAAGCTTTTGAAGTCCATACGGATACTTCTGATTTTTCTATTGGTGGCGCCCTAATGAAAGAAGGTCACCCGATAGCGTTTGAAAGCAGGAAATTGAATGATGCGGAGAGGCGCTATTCTGCTCATGAAAGGGAGATGACGACTGTAGTTCACTGTCTAAGAACTTAGTGTCACTAAGTATTGGGTGTTCACTTTGTCGTTAAGACGGACAACATCACAACGACTTATTTTCAGTCCCAAAAGAAGTTGACTAAAAAGCAAGCACGTTGGAAGGAATTTTTGGCTGAGTTTGATTTCACATTCGAGTATAAGTTGGGGAAGGCTAATGTTGTAGCCGACGCGCTTAGTCGCAAGGCTTCCTTGGCTGCGATCATGAGTTCAAGTTGCAGCAGTATTATTGATCATATTAGGGAAGGCATGCAACATGATCCCGTGGAAAAACAGCTTGTCATTTTGTCACAACAAGGCAAGACAAAGAAATTTTGGGAAGAGAATGGTCTGCTTTATACGACGGGCAGACGTGTGTATATCGTGAAGTTGGCTAATCTTCGGCGTACTTTGACCAAAGAGGGACACAATACTGCATAGGCTGGTCATCCTGGGCAGAAGAGAACTTTAGCCTTGCTAGAGTCTTCTTATTATTAGCCCCGGATGCGAGACGACATCGAGGTCAACAAGACAAGGTTGATACGAAGGCACCGGGTGGACTGCTTGAGCCGCTGCCTATCGCTGAAAAGCCTTGGGACAGCGTCACTATGGATTTTATTACTTGTTTGTCGAATTCGGAAGGGTTTGGAACCATTATGTGTTTGGTTGATCACTTCTCAAAATATGCGACATTCACTGCCACGACTACCACCTGCAAAGCCAAAAAAGCAGCCCGTATATTTCTGCAGGATGTCGTCAAGCATTGGGGCATACCCAAGCACATTATCAGTGATCAAGACCCTCGATTCACCGGTGTATTTTAGAGAGAGTTGTTCAGCTTACTTGGGTCGGAATTACATTTCTCAACCATTTTTCATCCACAGACGGATGGGCAGACAGATCGTATTAATGCGCTCTTGGAGTGATACTTACGGCACTATGTTAGTGCGAATAAAAAAGATTGGGCAAAGATTCTTGATACTGCCCAATTTTCATACAACATGCAGCAGAGTGAGGCGACCGGAATGAGTCCCTTTGAATTGGCAACTGGGCAGCAGCCTAACACGCCACAGTCTTTGCCCGTTGATGCCGCTTTGAAGAGTCCAGGTGCCTATCATATGACAAAAGCCTGGGAGGAGCAAGTTGACCTTGCACGATCATATATTGATAAGGCAGTCTGGAAAATGAAGAAATTTGTTGATCGGAAGCGACGTTCGGTCGACTATCGAATTGGGGATCGAGTAATGCTGAAACTCAATCCTAGGCAATTCAAGTCGCTGCAAAGTGTAAGTCAAAGTTTGATTCGCCGCTATGAGGGTCCTTTCGAGATTATTGCCAAGGCTGGCAAGATTTCATATCGGTTTGATATTCCCCATCACTTGAAGATACATCCGGTCTTACACGCTAGCCAATTAAAACCATATTTTAAAGACGTGGAAGACAGGGAGCGGGGGAAGTCCGGGAGAGCTCAAATATTCATTACTCCACCAGCCGTGGACAAACAGATTGAGGCAATTATTGATCATCAGTCAATTCGTGGCAAAGGCTGGAACAATTCGAGCTCACAGTTCCTTGTCCATTGGAAAGGAACGGCACTGGAGGAGGCAACGTGGGAGAAATATGAGGACTTGTGGCAGTTTCGCGATAAAGTTCATACTTATTTGCAGTTGTGTGGCATCGGGGTCATTGCCAAATCAGGTAGGGGAGCGTGTATCGCCCCGCAAGGTGCAACATTAAATTCCAGCACTTTTGGGAACGTAATAGATTTATATCGCGATACAGAGGGTCTGGAACGGTGTGTCAATTTCAGTCCAACTTTGGGAGATGTCTTAAAGACTTGGATGAACAATAATGCTCACACATGCAGTTAAAACGTCTCCCAAGACAAAGGACAAAAGCTGATAGGACACTTTTTATTTTAGGAAATAAAGTAGCAACCTTTCCCACCTACTTTTAACTTTGTAAAGGTTTCCATTTTAGGCTTTTCTTTTGGGACATTGTTCCAACACGTTTTAGCTTGTTTATTAGCTGTTTGTAGGAAGTTTTTTGAAGACTTCACTCATGCAAAAAGACTTAGAGAAATACAACAGAAAACTGGCACTTACCTCCCAACTTTGGCCTTCCGATTTTGTTTTTCGTTTGCTTGTTTGTGTGGACTGTTTGAGACTGTCTTGCTCCTACACTCTTGTGCGATTTATGTGTGTTAGGATTGAGCATTTGTAGAGTCGTGCAATCTTGCATTTGATGTCCCACGAGGCTGAGAAAATAGCCCCGTGACACTCTATTTGATATTAAGGTGTGTATATATAATACACAGAAACTCATGGTAATAGACCAAACACATACACAACCCCTTAAACTTACCTCATTTTCATTTTGGCACTCTATGATCTTATCCTTGTTCAATTTCAATCCTTAAGCTCCATTTTTTATGAAAATTAAAATAAAGTGTCAAAATGAAAAATAAGGGCAAATAAAAGGGGTTGTGTATTTCTCATTCATGCATAAGTATGATTAAAGACATAATTGCTCCTCAAAACCTTTTTCACATCCTTTCTACTATATTTCTGGA
The DNA here is from genome assembly GCA_016801875.1 of Solanum sitiens. Taxonomy (NCBI): domain Eukaryota; kingdom Viridiplantae; phylum Streptophyta; class Magnoliopsida; order Solanales; family Solanaceae; genus Solanum; species Solanum sitiens. The sequence goes on from JABWTJ010000278.1 coordinate 354,526, forward strand.
TTACTAATGTTGAACTACTATAAGTATTATCAATACAATCATCACTATCTTCAACATTATTCCTAATTTTCTATACATTTTACCAAATGATCCTTATACATATACAAACCTAAATTTAAGATTCAATTACTATCACTTAAAATTATATTATAAATTCAAAATCAATAGAAACAAAATTTCAAACCTCTTTTAATATCTTCTAGCAATTCAAACCTCACTTTTAAATGGTATGAATTTAAAATGGTGAAGTATTGTTTGTAGTACCCAACATGTCATATTTATGACATAGATTCACCCAATCAAGAACAATTTATGTGAGTTTATATTCTTGGTTTCATTCCTTGTAAGATCATCTATTCCTGTGTTATATGAGATTCATATCATTTCTGTTGTAATTGTTGATTAAGTTTGAGTTGTAGGTGAACGCAGCAGATTTATATCGCGATACGGAGGGTCTGGAACAGCGAGGCAATTTCAATCCAACCTTGGGAGATGGCTTGAAGACTTGGATGAACAATTAATGCTCACACATGCTGCCAAAAAACGTCTCCTAAGACAAGGGACAAAAGCTGATAGGACACTTTATATTTTAGGAAATAAAGTAGCAACCTTTCCCACCTACTTTCAACTTTTGTAAAGGTTTCCATTTTAGGCTTTAATTTTGGGACATTGTTCCAACACATTTTAGCTTGTTTATTAGCTGCTTGTAGGAAGTTTTTTGAAGACTTCACTCATGTAAAAAGACTTGGAGAAATACAAGAAAAAATTGGCATTGCCTCCCAACTTTGGCCTTCCGATTTTGCCTTTTGTTTGCTTGTTCGTGTGGACTGTTTGAGACTCTCTAGCTACTGCACTTATGCGATTTTTGTGTGTTAGGATTGAGCATTTGTAGAGTCGTGCAAGCCTGAATTGTTGTCCCACGAGGCTGAGAAAATAGCCCCGTGACAAGTGGTATTAGAGCTTCAGTTAAGCATGACGTCAAAGTCACAACGTAACGAAGAGGTTGTCCAAGAGAAGGAGATGGAAGTTCGGAGGGACACTGCCAAGAAACGTGACTTGTAACCTATATGTTAGTGGTAGAGTCATTGGGGAAGAAGGATAAGGGTCGGACACCAGCCAACTCGACGAAAAGATCATCGGAGTTGAGGCGGGGTTGTCGGCCCTAAATAGGCGTATTGTTGTTGTTGAGAAGAATTTCAGTCCCTTGAATCTGTAGCTCTTGAAGGTTTGGATTATGTGAAGAATAATCTTGTTGAGCTTGAGAAAGTTAACAAGGAAGGTTTGACCAACCTCGAACTCAAGCTCACCGAGGCTCTCTCTTCTCTTCATAGAGAGTTGGAAGACTTGAAAAGGCAGGTTGATGAGACTGCCGAGGCAGGGGTTGTTGCTCCCGTGACTGTACGTGAGACACATATTGAGTCTCCTAAACCCAAGGGATTTCGAGGTGAATGGAATTCTCAATACGTTGAGAATTTTTTGTGGCAAATAGATGCCTACTTCGAACATGTTAACATGCATAGTGAGGCTGCCAAAATCTGGACAACAAATATGTACTTGAGCGATACAGCGATGCTGTGGTGGCGGAGGAAAAAGTCAGACATGGAAAGTGGGGTTTGTGTTTGTTGACACCCAAATTTTGACCCTCCTCGATAGTAATTAATTACCGAGCTTCTCGAGTTTAAACAATTTAAAGTATTTAATTTTATAGACTTCAAAAACAAATAAAAAATAATAACAATAATAATAAATAAAATAAAATAATAATAAAAAATAACTTTTATCTTGCAAGTTATTTTAAATAAGGTTTGGACACTTTTATATTATTTTAGCTAATGTGCGGGTCTCACATAATTTATTCATATAATTATTATAGTTTATCAATATTTCAAAATTGAAAATAATAGTAATATCTTGGTTTTATATAAATAATTGGTTAATTATTTTAGCTTATATTTTGAATCTTTAGTTTATATTCGAATTAATTATTTTATTTTTGTAAACTTTAAGAAGCTTGTTAATCAAGTATATTAATTCGTCTTATCTTAAAATCTAGTTTCACTAAATTGGTAGCATTCTACTTTAAAGACAAGATTTGGGCTCCCTTTCAACAGTCCAACCCATTTTCTCCTCCTTTCTTTAAATGTCAAGACCCAAATCTCTTTTCTTTTGATTGACCCATTTCCCATTTTTCAGCAATACCTTCTCCCGGCCCACATCCTTAGCTCTAAATTTTCGTGACCCGGCCCACCTTTCTTTTCCCTTCAGCGACAGCATTGATTCCCAAAAAGAAAAGAAAAATGAAAATCAACGGCTTCAAGCAGTGTTGATAGAATACAATGACAGCAGCGCGTCTGTAGCGCCGAGAAGACCCTCGCGCGCATCACAGCGCCTTCACTCGCGAACACGCTCCAACATTCACGAAGATTAATTGATGCCTTCTCCTCTTGCTTCGCCAGGAACCGTACAGCAGGGGTCAGTTGACTCGTCCAGCTCGCAGGCATGCGATTTTGTCCTTGACAACGTGAGATGAGGACAAGTCGCACCTCAAGGACGAAAGATCGATCGAGACCGCTCACGTCCCTATTTTGCTTTTGGAGTTTCGCTGTAAATGCAGTTTCTCGTACAAGGTTATAGCTTTTATCCAGGTCTTGGGGGAAATTTGAATTAGAGTCGAGTCTTGGGGGGAATTCCATTTGTCAATTTTGCCCCGATTTCTCTAGAGAAATTCATCTTTGCCCTTCCCTTCCAAAAGTTTGGAAGCCCTAATCTTCCCCTATATATATTTCTCTTCAACCTTCTAAGCAGGGATTTTTTTTTAGAGCCACAGAGTGAAAAGGGGAAAAGGGATAGAAAATTAAGAGTTAAAAACTCTAGTCAGATTTTTTTTTTAGTTAGAAATCAGAGAAAATATCGAAAAGAACAGGGAGAAAGAAAAGAAAATTGAGGCCTAAGTTTGAGAAAGATCGAACGCTCGTTCAGTTTTTTTTCTGAATTTCTTGAAGAAGTTTTGGTATTCAAAGTTGATTCAAACGTTCACCTGAAGCTGTCTAAACTCTCTGTTGGTGGTGAAAGTCGCACCCAAGCTCGCTCTCGTTTTCCATTCGCTGCACCTCTAAAAGGTAATATTCAACTCGCCTCGAACATTTTTGTTTTTCCACAGTGTTATCGTTTGGATGTTGTTTGTGCGAGTTGGTTTACGTGATTAGTGTTCGGATTACCCTTTGGACTCACTGTTAGCTGCAAATAAAATGTTGAGGTTCATTCGAGAGTCTACGATTGTTGTATCTCTTTGTGTAGGTTTCCTTTGATTCTGTTTTCTTCATCGATTCGCAATGATCCTGATAGGCAAGCTGTAAGGTTGTGGTTCATCTGTGAAGCTTGAACTCATCTCTTATAGATGATTTCGACTTCAAAAAATCTGATACATATGCTATTTCCTACTTTTGCTACTTCCAAGCATGTTCCGTTGTTTCTTTTTGTTTGGTACCTCTAAACCTTAGTTGAAAATAAAAATAATAAAAAATAAAATAAAAATAGAATTGTGGATATCGTCGATTTTTTTTTGTTAAGCGATTGAGTCAAAGTTTGATTAATGTTTTCTGAGGGATTATTGAATGAGTACTCATCAGCTTGCGTGTTTGGTGGTCTCTTCATTTATGTCTTGCTTTACTCATTTCCCCCCCCCCCCTTTATGAGTCGGCATCTCCCTTGCGTGCATTGCATTATTATATAATGAATGGTGAAATCAGGGGCTTAGTTAATACATTTCTTTATCACTAAGCCCCAAAAACAAAGTCCAAATGCTTTCTTATATCACCCTTTTTTTTTCATTTTAAGCGATTTGATCACTTCTCTGTCTGTGACTTCAAAGGAGGATGCAAGTTCAAATAGTTTATTTGTTGTCTTGTTGTCGGGATCTTTCTGAATTCGCAGAAAGATCACGAGTGAAGCATGATTGGTTTAACTTCTCTAGGAAGGTCAAAGGCCATTTGTTTACTGTTGGGTTTTGTTCATAAAGTATTTTGGGGTTTGCTAGTTTAATCTATTAGAATTGTTTGTTTGTTGGCTTGATCTAAATAAGTGCATGTTAGTATCGTGTTTGTCGGGATGGATTTCTAGCCTAAAATAGTTACTTTTCTCTTACTCGGCTTAGGAAGCTCGTTTAAACCTGAAGTTTTGTGATATTTGCTTCTTTAAATCAAATTTGTGCCTCGGTAAGAAGTTATCATTTGTATGGACTCAGGTTCCCAGAACATTTTGATTTAACTAGTCATATTGGCGTAGCGACATTCTCATTTACTGGTTTTGCTACTATATGTTTATATTTGTTTGTCCTCAAATTATGTTATTATCTAGCATATATTGTTCTGTCCATTTTTGCTTATTAGTTGCCCATGGTCGATGTTAATAATACTCAATTTGAATCCGCCTCCCTTCATTTGATGATTTGTGAGATGGAGGTCAATTTTTCATGGTCTCCGAAATTTGAGTAGTCATCACGTAGCTTTTGTTTTAGAGACATGTTGGTATCCATTGTATTTTTGCCTTTGCTTAGATTTTGTTTTTTAAAAAAAAAACTAAAAAAAATGTGTCACTGACTGATTTGATCCGACAAAATTGTTCGTTTAGTCTAGTGTTTGCCCTTGTTTTGATGTTACTGCTTAGCAAAAGCCATTCAACAGCATGGAATTCATTGTCACAGTTTAATATTTCCACTTCTAAACATAATGTGTTCGCCCCTTTTCTAGCTTGTGATCTTGTTTAGAGTGGTATATCGAGTTGAGAAATGGTTTTATAATGATGGTATTAAATACTAATCTTTATCTTCTTTCTTTCGTTACATGTGAAATATGTGCGATTTCTCCGCGAACTTCAACCACCTTCTTTGCATTCCGAGAGAGAGTGGCAAAGACTCCTAATCCTTTTCATCGAGTCAAGCCCACAAAATAGACGTACAAGTTTTGGAGTTGGAAAGATCCAAAATCCGAGGAGTTGAAGACTTGATCTAAAAGCTCAAATTTATTTTTTTACTAAATCTTGTATTTTGTTCTTTTGGGCCTAAGCCCTCGTTTTTGTATTATTATTTTTGCTAGAGGTTTAGGACAGGTACAAACCTAATGGGTCAAAAACCCAAAACAGGTGGGTCCAAACTCCGGCCCAGGCGGACAGAGAAACCGGGTTTGGACCCAAATATCTCTTTCTCTCTCTACCTACTTTTTATTTGTTTGTTTGATTGCCGTTAGTTTAAAGTTAGAAAACTCCAAATCCCCGTCGAATGCTGTAATGTTTTAGTAACTTAAAATTGAACCAAGTTTAAAATAGTTCCAAAATAATTTTCTATTTATAGGTTTTGCTTAGATAAAAACTAAGAAACTCGCTTTCAAGCAATTTTTAATAGATTTTATAAGTTAGACATATTAGCCAAATCTTTTAGTTGTCGGAAAACCGTATTTAGCGGATATTTTAGGTGCCTAACACCTTCCTAAAATCTGAATTTGAATTACCGAACCCCTTTTAAGTTTTCAAATGATTTTATCTGTTTAAGTCTTTTGGAAACGCTAGTTTTCTTAATTTTCTCAAAAATTAAGTGGCGACTCTAAAAAGTCAAAAACTTTCAGAAAATATTATTTTCGTATAAAACAGAAATAGCGACTCTGCTGGAGACTTGGAGGATTCAAACCTTAAAACTAACATTATTTGGCTATTTGTGATAAATTGTTTACTTGTTTAATTTATCTTAGCTTTTGAAATGTTGCATATCATGGCATTTTTCCGCCAAACGGTAAATAGTATGCATTAGGAAAATGAAAGTTACGTTGATTTCCACGGCTTTCTTCAGAAAATACACGAGTTTCATTTGGAAGTATCAAACAAATAGTTGGAATGCGGTCATCCGACGTCGTTTGGTAGCTTCACCCCGTTATTTGTTCGACTCGGGTAACCGTCAACTTGAAAACTATTCTAGTAAGCCTAAGCTAGAGCGAAACCAAAACCAAAATTTAAGCATTAGCCTAAGACGGCTTAATACCCAAGGCATATTAAGTCCATTTAGTAGAAAACCGCCAAAATCGTGTCCAAGGTCTTCGACCTCACGACACATCATTTTATTTGACATTTGAATAATGTACGTGTGAAAACCCATTTGGGGTGGGTAAACCTAACTAGCTTCTGTTTTGTTGATATCGACCGTTTTCCAAAGTTCGACATGATCATAGCAGCTCCTCCCCAACTCAAAATGTGGCATGACAATCTGGACGGGGATCATAGAAGAACTCTCAACAAATATGTGGGCGCTCTGACAAAATTGATCAACATGAACGGTTGGCCTAAATTGGTTGAGGTCCTTACAGGCTACTGGGATAACCAACGAATGGTGTTTCGATTTGGAACCGCCGAAATTACCCCAACTTTGGAGGAAATCCGAGACTGCATAGACACGGTAGGCACTGGATAGAAAGGAGAGCAAGAAAATAAGAAGACATCTTTATCCCTAACAAGCCTTCTGTAGAAGATATTGCGAACTGGTTTGGATTCGGGAAAGACTTTGCCAACTGGTGCCAAGATTCCCATGTAGCATTCAGAGATCTTTACATTCGATTTGGATATGCAAGCTACTACGCCACTTACAACCGAGAGTTCAAGGTCTCCTACTGAGAATGGAACAAAATTCGTCCTCTAGAATTTGCTGTAGCGTTGTTGGGAACGATGGTCTTTCCACACGGTCCAAGTTTGAGCATCAATACCCGAGTAATAACACTCGCGCATACTTTGTTCAAAGGGTATACGAACCAAGGAACAACGAAGTACTATCCTATAGCTCCGGTCATCCTGTCCGATATGTATCGAGCCTTGGGAAAATGCAAAGAAGGGCATCGATACTTCCAAGGATGCAACCTACTCCTTCAGTGGTGGATTCTCAGCCACTTGGCAAAGGATGCTGGGACTCAGGAGATGTACACTCTCGACAACAAGAACACCCTCAAAGATTTTAATGACATGTTGTACTGGCGGAATATGGGCAATCGGAGAACAAGAGGGAGATGGGCTCAGATTTTCTTTGAATTAAGAGAAGAAGATCTCCAATGGATGCTTGACCGCTTCATCTCCAAAGAAGTCGTTGTAGAGAGACGCAGACAGGTTGTGCTTCCTCTACCAGGTATTCGGGGAATTCGCCCTTATGCACCCTTTCGAGTCTTACGACAGTTTGGGAGGAGACAAATTGTACCTGAAGAGGCATACTATGGCGTTTATGTATACGATATCGGGGATGATAGGGTGCATGACGTAACTAAATTGTTCAGACCGATTCAATGCTGGGTACGATGAGGGTTACAAAAAATAGTTGAAAAAAGACATACAAGGTATCTCTTCCCCAACTCCGCGCAGCTTTCGCAGCGTGACAGACAAAGAAGCCAAGGCAGTGGCCGAGTTACAAGAGGTAAAGAAAGAGGCCCAAGAAATGTACGCTAAATTTGTTGAGAACCAAGACACTCTTAAGAGGACGACGCAAGAGGTGAAAAGACTAACGCGTAGTTATGATTATTTCGATACTTGGGTCGAGGAGAAAATTGAGAGAATGCGATCCGAAAGCTTGGAATACAAGGGACGCATGGGCGAAGGATTTTTGTTGATGCTAAGATATATGTTTCAGCAATACAAGACTCAGGGAGACGGCAACGGAGCAGGACCATCAGGCACAGCATAGTGGATCTCGCCCCTATGTGGGTTTTTTATATGTATTTATGTTGATTTTTTTAGCCCCTGCGTGGGCCTGCTTTTATTGTATTTTCAAATGGCCCCTGCGTGGGTTCGTCTTTAATGTTTTGTCCTTTATTCTCCCTTGTGAACATTATTATTCATTTGTGAAATTTATTTTGGGGTGAATTATTTATTTGGTTCAAATTCACGCATACATCATTCAAATGCGCTAGGCCTACCCTTGGCACAAAAGGGTCCTCCTGTATGTTTTAGGACGCGATATATGTGTTATTTAACTGCTTATGTGTTGTGTTGCTGTGAATGAGGATATCGGAAACCCACGCTATTTCAGAAATTTTCAAAAAAAAAAAATACAAATAAGTCACTATTACAAAATTTCCCGAGTCTTAAGTTTCTCACTCAAAAGACACCTCTCATACCACAAATCCTAAAATACTACTTTACTGTCTCAGGAAAGGCAAAATCGCCGCTATGCATAAAGGAAAGGGTATTCAAGTTGTACTAAGTGAAGAAGAGAGGATCGAGATGCAAAAGCAGTGCGGAAAGCGTCTGTACGAATCACTATTTCCTCCTGAGAGCCCCGAAAAGGAAATCAATGAAGAATGTTATGTGGAGGAAAGTTATGAGGAGATACTTGCCCGCCCACCTTCTTTTGAGGGACGTCTGGCAAACGGAGACAGCAAAATTTCTCTCGAAGCATATCCGCACGAAGGCCGGAAGAAGATAGAGGTCATCTCGTGTGCTCTCGTTTTTTAACACTATCGGTCTAGGGGCCTGCTAAGTCCCGTTAAGAAAGTGTCCCCCCAAGTGGGATTAGGAGATCTCCGCAAGACGTGTGAATGTCATCCCAGGGAGAAAGGGCATACAATAGAAGAGTGTATTGGGTTTAAAAATGCAGTCCGCTATTTATTCTGCAAGGATAGTACTCCAAACACTTGGGGTGACGGCGTCATCCTTGCATGTGATGAACCGCGTCTTGACATACCTGTCACAGAGAAGATCGAATTCTATCATTGCTCGTTCACGCCTTTCAAGAAAACAATGAGGGAAATCTTCTCGAATTTGGTACAAAATGGCGTTTTTACCCATTACTACAAGAATGTGGACATGCAATATTCTCTTCAGCACAAAATCCGAAAGTGTTGGCCCTATCATCATCACGCCATAGACCACAACATTGAAAAGTGTCTCGAATTTCGTCATGACCTCGAATCCCTCATCGACATGGGAAAGATTTGAGTCAAGATTGTCCCCCGTGGTTGAGATAACGTAGAGAAGAAAGAATGACTAAGATGTGGTTATTAGTTTTATCTTTAAAGCTTTGTTGCCTTTCAATTTCGATTATAGCAGTTCTGAATGATTGTAACGAAAATCAATGTTTTATTTCCTATTCGAACTACGTTGGGCCTGAATTCTCCTTGTGAGATACGTAGGCAGCCTTTCAAGGCCCGGCCCCTATCTTTGAAAATTTTCATTCTCCCCTTATGGTACAAGGAAACATGAAGATCAGATCAACGGACGTCGAAGATTAGTTGCAGAAGACCATAGCTCAACGTGATTTAGCTTTTCTGAGACAGTGTCAAATTAAAAAACAAGCAAACTCCTACTTGTTAAAAAATCTGTTTCAGTCCTTACTCGTGGGTTGAAGATATTCCTCAAACATAGCAACTTATGTGTTTATCTGCTCTATGTGTGATATTATGTGTTTTGTATTCTGAGTCCAAACTGACAAATCTTCCTTTGAGTTGTTTTCCTCCTCATGTATTTTGAACTGATCTGTGTTGATTAAGCTGGCAGATCATCCTTACTTCACCAGATTAAAAGGTCCCGCAAATTCCTTTCCAAGGCAAAATTATTATAAAGGAAAGATGATTATGGGGGATAACAACGAATAAGCAAGTCTCACCGACGTTGTGGTGGCTCAACCCACCACAGCAGATCAGAACGAATTAATTTTGCAATTGATGCAGCAAATTGCATAAATGATAATGGAAATGCAAAGGAGACAGGATCTGCCTCCGCTGGGTTTTGCTGCTAATGCTACAGAGGGAAGGCCTCCTATCTACTTTCCTTCCTCAAATGTGGATCCAGCTCAAGGCGTGCCGCTCGCTCAGAATCCCCCCGCTATAGATCCAACTACCCAGAATCCGCAATATGCTTTAGTCTCTTACCAAACTCCACCTCCTCCTCAAAATAACCACTCCCAAATTCCGCCTCATCCTCAAAATATTCAACCTCCATCCGCTCCACCACAACAAAACCAAAATCCAAATCCAAATCAAAACACTTTTAATCCCCAAACATCCCACCACCTCTTGAATCAAAACACCAATCCTCAGACTTACCCCCAGAATTACCAAACCTCTCAAAACGCCCAGAGTCCTTCCATAGCTCCACCCTTACCCAAAAAAACTACTTTCCAAATCCTTGTCCATGCTGAGCACGACGTGCAGGTTCTGAGTTGGACCACTATGAGAAACAAGAAAGAGAGTAGAGGGCGAAGGAAGAAGCAAAAGTAGACATAAAAGAGGAGATCAAGAAGGCTATGAAAGAGCTTCAATGCATCCCCGATACTACCGGACTTAACTATGAAGATTTGTGCATTCACCCGAGTTTGGACCTTCCAGAAGGGTTCAAGATCCCTAAGTTTGATACCTTCGGAGGAGTAGGCAACCCTATGGCTCATCTGAGAGCCTACTGTGACCAGCTCGTGGGAGTTGGAAGGGACGAAGCTTTGCTGATGCGGCTTTTCAACCGAAGTTTGTGCGCGGAGGCTCTGGAGTGGTTCACCTCCCACGAAACCCGACAATGGCCCAGCTGGAATGCTCTGGCAAAGGACTTCATCGAGCGATTCGCTTACAATGTAGAAATCATTCCTGATCGTTACTCTTTGGAGAAAATGAAGCAGAAATCAACCAAAAGCTATAGAGAATTCGCTTACAGGTGGAGGAAAGAGGCGGCGAGGGTGAGGCCACCCATGTCTGAAAAAGAAATCGTTGAAGTGTTCGTGCGGGTACAAGAACCCGAATATTATGACAGAATTATGTTGCTCGTTGTAGCAAAGTTTGCTAAAATAGTCAAGATCGGTGAGACTATTGAAGACGGTTTGAAAACAGGGAAGATAGCCCGTGTAGCCGCATCACCCGAATCTTCAGGGTTGTTAAAGAAGAAGAGAGAAGAAAATTCTGCTGTTTCATATGAGGGGAAGAAAACCCCTAGAAGCTCGTCATATTCCCGAGGTCATCCTCGACCTTCCCAAAATTCCTCCCAAGCTCGCTACACGCAAGCTAGTCATCCCAATAATCCTCCATTTTATCAAAATACTACCTCCACCTATCCGAATGTCCAAGCTCCACTATACCAAAGTCCACCCCCAAATTACCAAAATCCATCTCCCGCTTATCCAAATCACCCTCCACTCTACCAAACTTCATCTCCTCATCATCTTAGTGTCGCTCCCAACTATACTAACGTGCAATCGAGCTACAGAGCACCCCTTCCTGTTTATCAAGTTCAAGCTCCACTACACCAAAATTCCTTTCCAAATTACCAAGCTCCATTGCCAAACTACCAAACAAATCCATATCCCAGAAATCAAGCTCCACGTCCGAACAACCGAGGTTATCAACAGATGCCTCCCCCACAAGGAAGTTATGATCCCCCTCGACCTCGGTTCGAGAAGAAACCTTCAAGGAATTTCACCGCGCTCGTAGAAAGCCGAACGAAGTTGTACGAGAAACATGCTGCGATCAGATATATCCACCCTATGGGGCCCAAGCCCGTGGATATCAATTCGAAATTCTATAGGCCAGATCAGAGATGTGCTTATCATTCCAACAGTGTTGGGCATGATACTGAGGATTGTATCAACCTCAAGCACAATATTCAGGATTTAATTGACCAAGAGGTGGTCTCTCTCCAACCAGCTGCACCTAATGTCAATACCAATCCGTTGCCGAATCATGGAGGCGGCAATGTTAATATGATAGAGATAGATGATGACTGGTGTGTGACAAAAGTGATAACTACAATCGTCCTTGACAAGTTGGAAAGGTCTGTGGCTTCGTTGAGAATTAAAAAAAAGAAAGAGTTCGTTATTTTGACACCCGCAAAGGTTGTTGCCTTGGTGCCATCAAAAACTCTGATCAAGCCAAGGTTCATGATTGAAACTGCATCTGCACAAGGTATGACCCGATCCGGAAGATGTCATACTCCTGAGGAACTTGCTTTCGGAGGTCAAAAGAAGGATCAGGATAAAAAGCAGATAAGCGAAGGCGAAGTAGAGGAGTTCTGGAGAAGAATGCAACCAAAAGATTATTCTATTGTCAAACATTTGGAGAAGACTCCAGCCCAGATTTCTGTGTGGGTCCTAATGATGAGTTCTTAGTTGCACAGGCAGGCTTTGATAAAGTCTCTTGATGATACGTATGTGCCCGTGGGCACAAGTAGCGATAACGTGGCCGCTATGATAAACCAAGTCATTCGAGGGCACCGAATCACCTTTTGCGATGACGAGTTGCCTTTTGAAGGGAAGTCCAACAACAAGGCATTGCACATCACTGTTGTATGTCGTGAGAAGGTCATAAATCGCATCTTGGTGGATGATGGGTCCGGTTTGAATATTTGTCCATTGACGACATTGAAGCAGTTACGTTTTGACTTGGGAAAGTTGGAGCAAAACCAAGTCAACGTGAGGGCTTTTGATGGGGTCCAAAGAGTACCTTGGGAGCGGTAAATCTGGTTATCCAAATGGGTTCGGCTGAGTTTAGCGCGCAGTTTCAAGTCTTGGATATTGACACAAGCTATAACCTTCTTCTGGGACGGCCTTTCATTCATATGGCTGGAGCTGTGCCTTTTACTTTGCATCAGATGATGAAGCTCGTTTGGAAAAACGAAGAGTTGGTTATTTATGGTGAAGGGAGTCACTCCGATAGACAGGCGCCAATCATTGATGAGGTATCACGAGGTACAGATTTCTATACGGTGGAGCTGGTAAATGCCACCGGTGAAGACTTGGCCCCACATCCTCCTATGCCCACCGTGTACAAAATGATAGCCACTGTGATACTGCAAAATGGTTTTAAACCTGGTTTTGGATTGGGAAGAAATTCCCAAGGAATTATTGAGCCTATTTCGGTCCCCGTCAAAGGAGCTAGATATGGTTTGGGGTACGTCCCCACAGATGATGATATGAAGGTGAATAAGAAGAATGATCAAGCATTGACTAAGTCAATCCCTCATCTGTATCAGTCATTCCCGGTCCGAGAGTATGCCAAGCCTAATGATGTTAGGGAAGGAATCTGCGGGCTTTTTGAGGATATCGATGTTGTTATTGAAGAAGAGGTCGAGCTAGCTGGTATCCGTGATGCTGAGCCTGGAGAGATGCTGCAGAACTGGACCTCCACGCCGATTCTGATCCACCGAACTCCTTGGTAGAAGGGCATCGTTTTATGCATATTCAAATCGGTGGTAGTCCGAAAGAGGCTCGAGACCCGCCATTTTGCATTTTTCTTAGTTGCGTGCATTTTAAAATTCCCTCGTGATGTTTGAAAAAGGCAATATGGCTCTTTGCCATAGCCAAAGTTTGCATTATTTCCCATTTTGAATGAAAGTCTCTTTTATTTAAATTTGGTTTATTTACTTATTTGCTATATTTTTACTTGTCTAACTTTGTCTATTTATGGTTTCAGTAATATAAGTTTAAAACCTGCCAATGTCATGTCATTTCACGAGCTGAACGAACAAAGTGAGGCAGGTGACGACGAGGTGGATGATTACGAAAAGGAAAATGAGGTATCGGAATATGTTGCTAAAGAACTTATGCAGTTTGAAAATCAGCATAAACCAAATTTAGAGGAAACTGAGACTAAATCTGGGAGACCAAGAGTGCGCTAAAGAGGCTAAAATCAGCGTTCACTTGAATGAAACTCAGAAGAAGGATATAATACACTTACTCACTGAATACGTTGATGTGTTCATTTGGGAAGTCGGCGATATGCATGGGTTGAGTACCGATGTTGTGTCTCATAAACTGCCGATTAATCCAGGGTTCGATCCGGTGAAGCAAAAAGTTCAGAAGTTCAAGCCCGAGTTGAGTCTAAAGATTAAAGAGGAAATTACCAAACAGATTGAGTCTCGATTAGTGGAGGTGACGCAATACCCGACTTGGTTAGCCAATGTTGTTCCGGTCGCCAAGAAAGATGGAAAAATTAGAATTTGTGTCGACTACAGAGATCTCAACAAAGCTAGCCCGAAGGATAATTTTCCATTGCCAAATATTCACATTCTGATTGATAACTATGCTAAGAATGAAATGCAGTCATTTGTGGATTTTTACGCAGGTTATCATCAGATTCTGATTGACGAGGAAGATGCAGAAAAGATAGTTTTTATTACACCATGGGGTGTATATCATTACAGGGTGATGCCATTTGGCCTCAAGAATGCTGGTGCTACCTATGTGAGGGCTATGACCACCATATTTCATGATATGATTCATAAGGAGATTGAGGTGTACGTAGACGACATCATAATCAAGTCCCGCGAGAGTTCGGACCACTTGACACATCTAAGGAAGTTCTTTGATCGTCTGCATTGTTATAACTTAAAGTCAAATCCCGCCAAATGTGCTTTTGGAGTTCCAGCCGGCAAGTTGTTGGGATTTATAGTGAGCAGAAGGGGTATTGAGTTCGATCCTTCAAAGATCAAAGCAATTCAAGAGTTACCTCCGCCGAAGACGAGAAAAGAGGTGATGAGTTTCTTAAGAAGGTTGAACTACATCAGTCGATTTATCGCTCAATCGACCGTGGTGTGTGAGCCTATATTCAAGCTATTGAAGAAAGACGCTCCGACAAAGTGGACAGAAGAGTGTCAGACTGCTTTTGATGCTATCAAAAACTATTTATCAAATCTACCGGTATTGGTTCCTCCGCGAGAAGGGAGTCCATTATTGGTGTATTTGTCCGTATTTGATAGTACATTCGGATGCATACTCGGTCAACATGATGAGACATGGAAAAAGGAAAGAGCTATCTATTACATAAGCAAGAAGTTTACTCCATACGAGTCTCGTTACACTCTGTTGGAGAGAACATGATGTGCTTTGACTTCACTTGCCCAGAAGCTGAGGCATTATTTGTCTTCATATACTACATATCTCATTTCCAAAATGGACCCGTTGAAGTATATTTTCCAGAAGGCGATGCCGACCAGAAAGTTAGCTAAGTGGCAAATGTTGTTGAGTGAGTTTGATATTGTGTATGTGACTCAGAAGGAAATAAAGGCACAGGCCTTGGTTGATCATCTTGCAGAAAATCCTGTTGATGAAGAGTATGAGCCGCTTAAGACTTATTTTCACGATGAAGAAGTGTCATTTATGGGTGAAGATATTTCTGAAGCATATCCCGGTTGGAGATTATTCTTTGATGGAGCAGCAAATCACCAAGATAAAGGTATCGGAGCGGTCTTAGTGTCAGAATCTGGTCAGCACTATCCCATGGTAGCTAAGCTCTGATTTAGTTGCACGAACAATATGACTGAATATGAAGCTTGTATTCTTGGTTTGAAAATGGCCATCGACATGAGTGTCCACGAGTTGTTGGTTATTGGAGACTCAGATTTATTGATCCATCAGGTTCAAGGAGAGTGGGCCATAAAAAACCCGAAGATTATACCTTACGTGCAATATATACAGAAGTTGTGCAAAAGATTTCATAAAATTGAGTTTAGACATACTCCCAGAATACAGAATGAGTTGGCCGATGCTCTTGCCACAATTCCATCAATGATTAAACATCCAAATACTGATTATATAGATCCTCTGGATATAGAGCTGAAAGAACATCCAGTCAATTGTTCACATGTTGAAATAGAACCAGACGGTTTTCCATGGTATTTCGATATAAAGAAGTATTTGGAGTTCGAAAATTATCCTGAAGATGCAACATCCAACCAAAAGAAGTCGATATGCCGTATGGCTCTCAATTTCTTTTTAAGTAGAGAAGTCCTTTATAGGAGGACTCCAGATTTGGGTCTTCTCAGATGTGTCGACGTTGTTGAAGCTGCAAAGCTTATTAAACAGATACATGCTGGAGTTTGTGGTACGCACATAAATGGGCTTACTTTCGCAAGGAAAGTCCTTCGAGCAGGTTATTTTTGGATGACTATAGAGAATGATTGTTGCAAGTTTGTGCAGAAATGTCATAAATGTCAAGTGCACGGTGACCTGATTCGAGTGCCGCCTCACGAACTCAATGCTATGAGTTCACCTTGGCCGTTCGTAGCTTGGGGCATGGATGTCATCGGTCCGAATGAGCCAGCCGCTTCTAATGGACATATATTTATTTTAGTATCCATTGATTATTTCACCAAGTGGGTGGAAGCAGCTTTGTACAAGTCGGTAACCAAGAAAGTTATAGCAGATTTTATGCGCAACAACTTGATATGCAGGTTTGGAGTACCAGAATCCATCATTACTGATAACGGTGCAAATCTGAACAGTCACTTGATGAGAGAGAGATGTGAACAATTTAAGAATACTCACCGAAACTCAACCGCTTATCGTCCACAAATGAATGGAGTTGTAGAGGCCGCCAATAAGAATATTAAGAAGATCTTGAGGAAAATGATTGACAATCACCGAGGTTGGCATGAGATGTTGCCATACGCTTTATTGGGTTATCGGACGACTGTCAGAACATCAATTGGAGCTACTCCGTATTTGCTAGTATACGGAACAGAAGCAGTCATACCCGCCGAAGTTGAAATACCGTCTTTGAGAATTATCCAAGAAGCTGAGTTGAGTAATGCTGAATGCGTTAGCAAGAGGATTGATCAGTTAACTTTGATTGACGAAAAGAGAATAGTTGCCGTTTGTCATGGTCAACTATATCGACAGAGAATGATTCGTGCTTTCCACAAGAGAGTAAGAGTCAGAATTTTTGAAATCGATCAGTTAGTACTTAAGCGCATTTTTCCTCATCAGGATGAGTACAAAGAAAAATTCGCACCAAATTGGCAAGGACCCTACATGGTTCGCAAAGTATTATCTGGAGGTGCTTTGGTCCTGTCGGAGATGGATGGCACCTTGTGGCCAAAATCGATCAACTCAGATGCTGTCAAAAGATACTACGTGTGAAGTTTCAGTTTGTATTTCTCTCATTTACTTGTAATTGTTTTATTTTAGTGGTATTTGCTTTGTTTAAAATTTTGTCCCTCTTGTAATGAACTACGCCTGACCTGAATTCTAAAGAATGAGATACGTAGGCGGCCTATGTTGGCCTCGGTCACCCCATTTATCCCTCTTAAATATTTCTTTGTATTTGAACTACGTTCGACCTGAATTCTCAAGAATGAGATACGTAGGCGGCCTATGTCGGCCTCGGTCGGTTTCTTTGTAAATTTCTTATTTTGTCAACCTTGAAGGGGGAACTACGTTTGACCTGATTCCTGCCTAAATGGGATACGTAGGCGCCACAAGGGTTCGGTCATATCTCCCGTAAAATTTCTATTCCTCTTTACAATAGAAACTAGGACAGAATTTTTGAGAGGGTCTCAAAAATTCTCAAGAAGAAGATTTTTCCTCAGCAAGCCAAGATGGAAAATACTTCAAAATTGCAACTAGGACAGAATTTTCGTTAGGACCTCGAAAATTCCATGATTTACTTACCGACAGTTGAGGATAAGCCATAACTTGTAACTGGACAGAAAATTTGAGGATGGCCTCAAAATTCCAACATGGGTTTATCGACAGTCTGGAGTGATTGTGAATACTCCCCAGCGAATAAACTTCCGAGCACCCAAACTCAAAGAAGTTCGCTAAGCCTGACGTGACATAACATTTGGCAGTGACCCTTTTCAAAATATTACTTCTCGAAAATTTATTTTTCTAAAAATTTTCCTTTCGTGTTCGTTTGTTTTGGCATAAAATATTTTGTCTTATCTATCAAGAGTTGGGAGATCAGGAAGATCAATCAGAGATAGCAGGACAAGGAGCAGACAACTGAAGATTTGACACAGATCAGTCCATTTTAAAACTAACGATTTTTCTGTGGATGCAGGCTTATAATATTGCTCAGAAATCAGGAAGTTCCTCTGATCGATGAATATGGAGGAGTCGAGGGAGGAGAAATCTCTCCCAAATTAACGGTGTTCCTGTAGACTCAAGAATTATTTCATTGCGTATACCAGGGACTTGGGAATATGATTTGTTTATTTCAGTCAATTTCCAACAACATGAAGTCTATAAAGAACGTCCAGCTAGATTCGAAGGTGAATCAAGCGAGGAAGAGTTTACGGTTTCCGTAAAGGACGTCATTTGTATCATAATGTAAGATATGATATTATACGTTACCCAGAAGGTTTATTTATTTTATTGTCGATCAAGACAATATATTACCCGGAGGGGTCATTTATATTATTGCCGATCAAGACGATATACTATCTGAAAGTCATTTTACCGTTATCGTCAATTGAGACGATATGATTATCCAGAAGGCACCCAGAAGATCGCTATGGTGCTCGATTTAAGCACTATCTTCATTTGGTACCAAGGATGACATCAAGAGTTAATATTCATGCATCGCGAGTCAATATTCATGCATCGCGGAAGATCATGCATCGCGAGTCAATATTATGCATCGCAGAAGATCATGCATCGCGAGTCAATATTCATGCATCGCGGAAGATCATGCATCGCGAGTCAATATTCATGCATCGCAGAAATTTATACATCGCAAGAAGATTTCATACCTTGCTGAATTTACACATCGCGAGAAGATTTCATGCCTCGCAGAAATTTATGCATCGCGAGAAGATTTCATCCCTCGCAGAAATTTATACATCGCAAGAAGATTTCATACCTTGCAGAATTTATTGCATCGCGAGAAGATTTCATGCCTCGCAGAAATTATGCATCGCGAGAAGATATTCATACCTCGCAGAATTTATGCATCGCGGGAAGATTTTATACCCCGCAAGAAATCACGCATCGCGGGAAGATATTCATGCCCCGCCAGAAATCGTGCACTGTCAGAGAAGCAATCGTGCATCTTAAGTGAAATATTTACCCCTCAACATCAACTGCATTCTTTTATTTTGATAAAAGTAAACTGTCGAAGACGGCATCAAAAGAAATATCAACACTGCATCAGCATTATTTATTTTGACATCAAAATAAAGAGTACATTGAAAATTATATTGCAAGCATAAGACATAAGCCTTATTTGCTTTACGTCAAACCGATCAGGGTGACGTCAAATAAAGAAGGAGAAAAACTAAGTGTCAACGCGGTAAAAGACATTATCACTCATTTAAATTGCATTTTTAATGCTGACGAGTTTTATCTCAGTCTATGTCGAGAGCATACAAAAGGATGAATTCTCCAAAACATACCACAGGTGCGGACGACATCAAAAGGGATGCAGCACAACGTGGAACTTTTTCTTAGCAGCAAACTGGGACACAGTCCAAAGAGGAGTATCAAACTCTCAAGACGCGAGCAGAGGAGCGACTTCCACCATAATCAAACCACACCCCTATCAGAAGGCTTATGGGTTTTCCTTTGGTCTTTGTCAATTTTGATTTCGCATCCGGAAATTTTGGTGTCTGCTGGAAGAAAGTTTCCAATCTGAGTGACAATGCACCAAGAGATTTGAAAATTATGTCCGTGTAAATTCTTAATTATGGGTGTGAAGCGCGCCACATTCATGGCTAAGAGGTTACAAGCCTCCCTTTTCATACTCGATTTATTTGTCACTCTTCCAGAACCAAACGTTATCTAACATAATAAATTTCCTTTTCAACCGATCGAGTCGAACTACAAGCAGTCTGATTCCTAAAGTTTAAGGATATGTAGGCGGTCTCGATGTTAAAAACTCGGTTGTATTCTAACATTCTCTTAAATCTTATTCCCGAGCATCCCGATCCCTTCATAACTCGGTATCGAGATGACTTTTGATTTCTTTCAAGATCGTGCGTTAAATCTAGCGTATCAAACTACAAGTGGCCTGAATTCTCATAAAGCCTGAGATATGTAGGAAACCCATTTTCGGGTTCGGCCATAATTCCTAAAGTCCGTACCAATCCCTTTCCTAAAAGGTGAAGTTGAGGTCGGTCAAAATTGGCTTGGTCAATTTCATTTTCCTCAGATTTCTTGCATCAATTCCAAGTAAAATGAGGGACAGTTGTTGACACCCAAATTTTGACCCTCCCCAATAGTAATTAATTACCGAGCTTCTCGAGTTTAAACAATTTAAAGTAGTTAATTTTATAGATTTCAAAAAAAAAAAAATAATAATAATAATAAATAAAATAATAAAAAAAAATAAATTTTAGCTTGCAAGTTATTTTAAATAAGGTTTTGACACTTTTATTGTTTTAGCTAATGTGCGGGTCTCACATAATTTATTCATATAATTATTATAGTTTACCAATATTTCAAAATTGAAAATAATAGTAATATCTTGGTTTTATATAAATATTTGGTTAATTATTATAGCTTATATTTTGAATCTTTAGTTTATATTCGAATTAATTATGTTATTTTTGTTAACTTTAAGAAGCTTGTTAATCCATTATATTAATTCGTCTTATCTTAAAATCTAGTTTCACTAAATTGGTAGCATTCTACTTTAAAGACAAGATTTGGGCTCCCTTTCAGCAGTCCAACCAATTTTCTCCTCCTTTCTTTAAATGTCAAGACCCAAATCTCTTTTCTTTTGATTGACCAATTTCCCATTTTTCAACAATACCTCCTCCCGACCCACATCCTTAGCTCTAAATTTTTGTGAACCGGCCCACCTTCCTTTTCCCTTCATCGACAGCATTGATTCCCAAAAAGAAAAGAAAAATTAAAATCAACGGCTTCAAGCAGTGTTGATAGAAGACAACGACAGCAGCGCGTCTGTAGCGCTGAGAAGACCCTCGCGCGCGTCGCAGCGCCTTCACTCGCGAACACGCTCCAACGTTCACGAGGATTAATCGATGCCTTCTTCTCTTGCTTCGCCAGGAACCGTACAACAGGGGTCAGTCGACTCGTCCAGCTCGCAGGCATGCGATTTTGTCCTTGTCAACGTGAGATGAGGACACGTCGCACAAAAGATCGATCGAGACCGCTCACGTCCCTGTTTTGCTTTTGGAGTTTCGCTGTAAATTGGTTTCTCGTACAAGGTTACAGCTTTTATCCAGGTGTTGGGGGAATTTTGAATTAGAGTCAAGTCTTGGGGGGAATTCCATTTGTCGATTTTGCCCCGATTTCTCTGGAGAAATTCATCTTTGCCCTTCCCTTCCAAAAGTTAGGAAGCCCTAATCTTCCCCTATATAAATTTCTCTTCAACCTTCTAAGAAGGGAATTTTTTTTTAGAGCCACAGAGTAAAAAGATAAAAGGGATAGAAAATTGGAGTTAAAAACTCTAGTCAGAATTTTTTTTTAGTTAGAAATCAGAGAAAATATCGAAAAAAACAGGGAGAAAGAAAAGAAAATTAAGGCCTACTTTGAGAAAGATCGAACGCTCGTTTAGTTTTTTTTCTGAATTTCTTGAAGAAGTTTTGGTATTCAAATTTGATTCAAACGTTCACCTGAAGCTATCTAAACTCTCTGTTGGTTGTGGAAGTCGCATCCAAGCTCGCTCTCGTCTCCATTCGCTGCACCTCTAAAAGGTAATATTCAGCTCGCCTCGAACATTTTTGTTTTTCCACTGTGTTATCGTTTGGATGTTGTTTGTGCGAGTTGGTTTACGTTATTAGTGTTCAGATTACCCTTTGGACTCACTGTTAGCTGCAAATAAAATATTGAGGTTCATTCGAGAGTCTACGATTGTTGTATCTCTTTGTGTAGGTTTCCTTCGATTCTGTTTTCTTCATCGATTCGCAATGATCCTGATAGATGAGCTGTAAGGTTGCGGTTCATCTGTGAAGCTTGAACTCATCTCTTATAGATGATTTTGACTTCAAAAAATCTGATACATATGCTATTTCCTACTTTTGCTACTTCCAAGCATGTTCCGTTGTTTCTTTTTGTTTGGTACCTCTAAACCTTAGTTGAAAATAAAAATAATAAAAAATAAAATAAAAATAGAAGTGTGGATATCGTCTTTTTTTTTTTTGTTAAGCGATTGAGTCAAAGTTTGATTACTGTTTTCTGAGGGATTATTGAATGAGCACTCATCAGCTTGCGTGTTTGGTGGTCTCTTCATTTATGTAACTTCAAAAGAGGATGCAAGTTCAAATAGTTTGTTTGTTGTCTTGTTGTCCGGATCTTTATGAATTCGCAGAAAGATCACGATTGAAGCATGATTGGTTTAACTTCTCTAGGAAGGTCAAAGGCCATTCGTTTACTGTTGGGTTTTGGTCATAAAGTATTTTGGGGTTTGCTAGTTTAATCTATTAGAATTGTTTGTTTGAAGGTTTGATCTAAATAAGTGCATGTTAGTATCGTGTTTGTCGGGATGGGTTTCTAGCCTAAAATAGTTACTTTTCTCGTACTCGGCTTAGGAAGCTCGTTTAAACCTGAAGTTTTGTGATATTTGCTTCTTTAAATCAAATCTGTGCCTCGGTAAGGAGTTCTCATTTGTATGGACTCAGGTTCCCAGAACATTTTGGTTTAACTAGTCATATTAGCGTAGCAACATTCTCATTTACTGGTTTTGCTACTATATGTTTATATTTGTTTGTCATCGAATTATGTTATTATCTAGCATATATTGTTCTGTCCATTTTTGCTGATTAGTTGCCGTTGGTCAATGTTAATAATACTCAATTTGAATCCCCACCCTTCATTTGATGATTTGTGAGATGGAGGTCAATTTTTCATGGTCTCCGAAATTTGAATAGTCATCAGGTAGCTTTTGCTTTAGAGACATGTTGGTATCCATTGTATTTTTGCCTTTGCTTAGATTTTGTTTTTTAAAAAAAAGATAAAAAAAATGTGTCACTGACTGATTTGATCTGACAAAATTATTCGTTTAGTCTAGTGTTTGCCCTTGTTTTGATGTTACTGCTTAGCAAAAGTCATTCAACAGCATGGAATTCATTGTCACAGTTTAATTTTTCCACTTCTAAACATAATGTGTTCGCCCCTTTTCTAGCTTGTGATCTTGTTTAGAGTGGTACATCGAGTTGAGATATGGTTTTGTAATGATGGTATTAAATACTAATCTTTATCTTCTTTCTTTCGTTACATGTGAAATATGTGTGAGTTCTCCCCGAACTTCAACCACCTTCTTTGCATTTCGAGAGAGAGTGGCAAAGACTCCTAATCCTTTTTATCGAGTTAAGCCCACAAAATAGACGTACAAGTTTCGGAGTTGGAAAGATCCAAAATCCGAGGAATTGAAGACTTGATCTAAAATCTCAAATTTATTTTTTTACTAAATCTTGTATTTTGTTCTTTTGGGCCTAAGCCCTCGTTTTGTATTATTATTTTTGCTAGAGGTTTAGGACAGGTACAAAACTAATGGATCAAAAACCCAAAATAGGTGGGTCCAAACTCCGGCCCAGGCGGACAGAGAAACCGGGTTTGGACCCAAATCTCTCTCTCTCTCTCTCTCTCTACCTGTTTTTTGTTTGTTTGTTTGATTGTCGTTAGTTTAAAGTTAGAAAACTCCAAATCCCCGTCGAATGCCGTAATATTTTAGTAACTTAAAATTGAACCAAGTTTAAAATAGTTCCAAAATAATTTTCTATTTATAGGTTTTGCTTAGATAAAAACTAAGAAACTCGCTTTCAAGCAATTTTTAATAGATTTTATAAGTTAGACATATTAGCCAAATCTTTTAGTTGCCAGAAAACCATATTAAGCGGATATTTTAGGTGCCTAACACCTTCCTAAAATATGAATTTGAATTCCCGAACCCCTTTTAAGTTTTCAAATGATTTTATCTGTTTAAGTCTTTTGGAAACGCTAGTTTTCTTAATTTTCTCAAAAATTAAGTGGCGACTCTAAAAAGTCAAAAACTTTCAGAAAATATTATTTTCGTATAAAACAGTGTTATTGAAGATTAGGAGCAGTTCAAGGAGGAGCTTAAGCGACAATTTTACCCTCAAAACGTAGTTCATGAGGCTCGTCGAAGGTTGAGGGAGTTGAAGCAAACTTCTTCCATTCGGGACTACGTGAAAGAGTTCATGAAGTTAACCCTCCAGATTCTGAGTTTGACAAGTGAGGACCTGCTGTTCTATTGCTTGGATGGCCTCTAAAATTGGGCCAAACAGGAACTCCAAAGGCGGCAAGTCCACGACGTGGACGAAGCGATTGTAGTGGCTGAATCGCTCACTAATTTTTGGGCGGATGCAGCAAAGGGTAGGGACAATCGGATCAAAACTGTTCCTCCCAAGGTTCACAAAAACAGGAGCAAAAGCAGACCCACACCAAATCGAGGCAGGGACACGAGAGGTAACAATCGTAACCAACCTTCTAATTTCTGTAACAATTACGAGGACCGCAAAAAAGGTGCTCCTCATCGTGAAGGTTTTATATTTGTGGTGAGACAACTCATGCTGCCCGTTATTGTCCGTCATTGAGTAAATTGAGTGCCATGGTTGCTGCCCAAAAGCAGTAAGAGAAGGTTGCGACGCAAACCGGAGGTTCGTCCATGGAGCAAGGTGGGCAGAACAGTGGGACGAATAAAGGAAAAAACGTAGTTGTTGATTTGTTCAATCATATGGCATTGTTTAATCATAATGCTTGTTGCGTTGGCTGCTCAGCCAGCTAGTGTAAGGACGCGCGAATCACTGTTTGTCAATGCCAACTTGAATGGCAAATACGTGTGAATTATGGTGGACACGGGTGCAACTCATAATTTTGTAACGGAGGAGAAGGCCAAGGACCTTAGCTTGAGTGATGTTGCTAGCGATACGATGTTGAAGACTGTCAATGCCCTCCCCACTACTGTCCATCGTTTCACTCCTAAAGTCCCTATCGATTTAGGAAGTTGGAAGGGGTTAACAGACTTCACCATTAAACCCATGGACGTGTTCGACATTATTTTAGGGTTGGACTTTTGGTACGAGGTTAACACGTTTATTTCGCCGCGTCACAACCAACTTCACATCAGTGATGCCGGAGGTTCTTGCGTGGTACCCCTTATTCGGGTACCACAAAACAGGATGCATTTGTCAGCGATGCAGATTGTTAAGGGTTTTAAGAAAGGTGAACCAACCTTTCTTGCTGCCCTTGTTGGAGGCGTCGAAAGTTCGTTTGAGGCAGTAGTTTTTCCTCCTTGCATTGATCAAGTCCTTTGTGATAACAAGGACGTGATGCCCAAAGAACTTCCCCAACGGTTGCCACCCCGAAGAAAAGTTGATCACCAAATTGAATTGGTTCCCGGGATAAAGTCACCTGCCATGACGCCTTATCGTATGGCGCCCCCGGAATTGGAGGAACTGAGGAAGCAACTCAAGGAACTGCTGGATTCAGGACATATTAGGTCGTCTAAGGCGCCATTTGGTGCGCCTGTTTTAATCCAAAAGAACAAGAAGGGGACGCTGCATTTGTGTATCGATTATCGGGCCCTCAACAAGGTCACGGTGAAGAACAAATACCCCATCCCTTTGATTGCTCATTTATTTGATCTTTTGGGACAGGCCAAAGTGTTCACGAAGATGGACTTGAGGAAGGGTTATTACCAAGTTCGGATTGCCGAAGGTGACGAATCGAAAACAACTTGTGTGACTCATTATGGAGACTTTGAGTGGCTTGCCATGCATTTTGTCTTGACGAATGCACCTGCGACGTTTTGTACGTTGATGAACAAGTTATTCCATCCTTACTTGGATCAGTTTGTGGTTATTTACTTGGACGATATTGTCATCTATAGCAACAACATAGAGGAACATGTAGAACACTTGTGCAAGGTGTTCAAAGTCTTGTGATTTGTGCGTGAAGCGGGAGAAGGGCAGCTTTGCACAGACCACTGTCCAGTTTCTTGGACACACTATTAGCCAAGGTGAAATAAGGATGGACGAAGATAAGGTGGAGGCAATTCGGGAGACTCCAACGAAGGTACCCGAGTTACGGTCCTTCCTTGGCCTCGCCAATTACTATCGGCGCTTCATTTTTAGTTATTCGGCTATTGGTGCTCCACTCATTGATTTGTTGGAAAAGAATCGTGAGTGGGAGTGGACTGATTCTTGCCAAGCTGCCTTCGAAAAGCTTAAGGCAGCCATTACGATGAGCCGGTCTTGGCGTTGCCTGATTTCACAAAAGCTTTTGAAGTCCATACGGATGCTTCTGATTTTTCTATTGGTGGCGTCCTAATGAAAGAGTGTCACCCGATAGCTTTTGAAAGTAGGAAATTGAATGATGCGGAGAGGCGCTATTCTGCTCACAAAATGGAGATGACGACTGTAGTTCACTGCCTAAGAACTTAGTGTCACTATGTATTGGGTGTTCACTTTGTCGTTAAGACGGACAACATCACAACGACTTATTTTCAATCCCAAAAGAAGTTGACTGAAAAGCAAGCACGTTGGCAGGAATTTTTGGCTGAGTTTGATTTCACATTCGAGTATAAGTCGGGGAAGGCTAATGTTGTAGCCGACGCGCTTAGTCGCAAGGCTTCCTTGGCTGCGATCATGAGTTCAAGTTGCAGCAGTATTATTGATGATATCAGGGAAGGCATGCAGCATGATCCCGTGGAAAAACAGCTTGTCATTTTGGCACAACAAGGCAAGACGAAGAAATTTTGGGAAGAGAATGGTCTGCTTTATACGACGGGCAGACGTGTGTATATCCTGAAGTTGGCTAATCTTCGGCATACTTTGACTAAAGAGGGCCACGATACTGCATAGGCTGGTCATCCTGGGCAAAAGAGAACTTTAGCCTTGCTAGAGTCTTCTTATTATTAGCCCCGGATGCGAGACGACATCGAGGTCAACAAGACAAGGTTGAGACGAAGGCGCCGGGTGGACTGCTTGAGCCGCTTCCTATCACTGAAAAGCCTTGGGACAGCATCACTATGGATTTTATTACTTGTTTGTCGAATTCGGAAGGGTTTGGAACCATTATGGTTTTGGTTGAGCGCTTCTCAAAATATGCGACATTCACTGCCACGACTGCCACCTGCAAAGCCAAAAAAGCAGCCCGTATATTTCTGCAGGATGTCGTCAAGCATTGGGGCATACCCAAGCACATTATCAGTGATCGAGACCCTCGATTCACCGGTGCATTTTAGAGAGAGTTGTTCAGCTTACTTGGGTCGGAATTACATTTCTCAACCATTTTTCATCCATAGACGGATGGGCAGACAGATCGTATTAATGCGCTCTTGGAGTGATACTTACGGCACTATGTTAGTGCGAATAAAAAAGATTGGGCAAAGATTCTTGATACTGCCCAATTTTCATACAACATGCAGCAGAGTGAGGCGACCGGAATGAGTCCCTTTGAATTGGCAACTGGGCAGCAGCCTAACACGCCACAGTCTTTGCCCGTTGACGCCGCTTTGAAGAGTCCAGGTGCCTATCATATGACAAAAGCCTGGGAGGAGCAAGTTGACCTTGCACGATCATATCTTGATAAGGCAGTCTGGAAAATGAAGAAATTTGTTGATCGGAAGCGGCGTCCGGTCGACTATCGAATTGGGGATCGAGTAATGCTGAAACTCAATCCTAGGCAATTCAAGTCGCTGCAAAGTGTGAGTCAAAGTTTGATTCGCCGCTATGAGGGTCCTTTCGAGATTATTGCCAAGGCTGGCAAGATTTCATATCGGGTTGATATGCCCCATCACTTGAAGATACATCCGGTCTTCCACGCTAGCCAATTAAAACCATATTTTGAAGACGTGGAAGACAGGGAGCGGGGGAAGTCCGGGAGAGCTCAAATATTCATTACTCCACCAGCCGTGGACAAACAGATTGAGGCAATTATTGATCATCAGCCAGTTCGTGGCAAAGGCTGGAACAATTCGAGCTCACAGTTCCTTGTCCATTGGAAAGGAACGGCACCGGAGGAGGCAACGTGGGAGAAATATGAGGACTTGTGGCAGTTTCGCGACAAAGTTCATACTTATTTGCAGTTGTGTGGCATCGGGGTCGTTGCCAAATCAAGTAGGGGAGCGTGTACCGCCCCGCAAGGTGCAATATTAAATTCCAGCACTTTTGGGAACGTAACAGATTTATATCGCGATACAGAGGGTCTGGAACGGTGTGCCAATTTCAGTCCAACCTTGGGAGATGTCTTAAAGACTTGGGTGAACAATTAATGCTCACACATGCAGTTAAAACGTCTCCCAAGACAAAGGACAAAAGCTGATAGGACACTTTCTATTTTAGGAAATAAAGTAGCAACCTTTCTCACCTACTTTTAACTTTGTAAAGGTTTCCATTTTAGGCTTTTCTTTTGGGACATTGTTCCAACACGTTTTAGCTTGTTTATTAGCTGTTTGTAGGAAGTTTTTTGAAGACTTCACTCATGCAAAAAGACTTAGAGAAATACAACAGAAAACTGGCACTTACCTCCCAACTTTGGCCTTCCGATTTTGTTTTTCGTTTGCTTGTTTGTGTGGACTGTTTGAGACTGTCTTGTTACTACACTCTTGTGCGATTTGTGTGTGTTAGGATTGAGCATTTGTAGAGTCGTGCAATCTTGCATTTGTTGTCCCACGAGGCTGAGAAAATAGCCCCGTGACACTCTATTTGATATTAAGGTGTGTATATATAATACACAGAAACTCATGGTAATAGACCAAACACATACACAACCCCTTAAACTTACCTCATTTTCATTTTGGCACTCTATGATCTTATCCTTGTTCAATTTCAATCCTTAAACTCCATTTTTTATGAAAATTAAAATAAAGTGTCAAAATGAAAAATAAGGGCAAATAAAAGGGGTTGTGTATTTCTCATTCATGCATAAGTATGATTAAAGACATAATTGCTCCTCAAAACCTTCTTCACATCCTTTCTACTATATTTCCGGATTACTATTGTTGAACTAATATAAGTATTATCAATACAACCATCACTATATTCAACATTATTCCTAATTTTCTATACATTCTACCAAACGATCCTTATACATATACAAACCTAAATTTAAGATTCAATTACTATCACTTAAAATTATTATTATAAAATTCAAAATCAATAGAAACAAAATTTCAAACCGCCTTTAATATCTTCTAGCAATTCAAACCTCACTCTTAAATGGTATGAATTTAAAACGGTGAAGTATTGTTTGTAGTACCCAACATGTCATATTTATGACATAGATTCACCCAATCAAGAACAATTTATGTGAGTTTATATTCTTGGTTTCATTCTGTCTAAGATCATCTATTCATGTGTTATATGGGATTCGTATCATTTCAGTTGTAATTGTTGATTAAGTTTGAGTTGTAGGTGAAAGTGTTTCATAGTTTATTTCTTAAGTCTGATTAGTAAGTGAAAATGTTTCGTAGTTTATTTCTTATGTGTTATTTCTTTCGACTTACACACCATTTTAGGGTTCCCGAAGTGTGTGTCATCATGACCTCGACTTTTGAGTCGTGAAATTGGTCCTCTTAAAATGACTTCGAAAAGTTGTTTTCAACCTTTGGACAAACCGTTTTGACTCAATTACGATCCATTTGAAATATGCAATCCAACCTTATCATTTTTTAGATACCTAAGCAATATCTTTTATAATTACTCATATACGTAAAAACGTTACAGTAAAGGCTTTTTAGATTATTATTTTTGCAATTTTATATTTTGTTTTGGTATTTATTTATTTATTATCTAATAGAATTAAAAATTCAACGATTATAAATCTTTGTTCCTTACAAAATGACGTCTTCAACTTTTCGTCGAGTCCTTTTTAGCCCGTTGGAATCCATTTGAAAAATCATGATTCAAAACATTAATGTTTTCAAATCATAAAAAAATATTAGAAAATCAGTTTCATTATGATTTCTAACATGAATTTGCATCAAAAGTTTTCAAAAATTACAAATCTGAAAATCAGAATCCCACTTTTGAAACCGAAAATTAAAAAAAGACAGTTTTATATTAACTATGATACCAAATTTTAGAGATTCCTCACTATTTAAAGCATGTATTAAAATATATACAGAGAAAAATCGCAAATGCATTAGCTTTTGTTTATTACTAATTTCGATCTTATTTGCTTATATTAGTTATATACACTCTATTTGGTATTAAGGTGTGAATTATAGATCAAACACATACACAACCCCTTAAAGTTACCTCATTTTTCATTTTGGCACTCTATGATCTTAGCCTTGTTCAATTTTAATCCTTAAATTCCATTTTTTATGAAAATTAAAATAAAGTGTCAAAATAAAAAATTAGGGCAAGTAAAGGGGTTGTGTATTTTTTATTCATGCATAAGCATGATTAAAGAAATAATTGTTCCTCAAAACCTTCTTCACATCCTTTTTACTATATTTTCAGATTACTAATGTTGAACTAATATAAGTATTACTAATACAACCATCACCATATTCAACATTATTCTTAATTTCCTATACATTCTACCAAATGCTTATACATATCTAAACATAAATTTAAAATCCAACTATTATCACTTAAATTTATTATTATAAAATTCAAAATCAATAAAAACGAACTTTAAACGTCCTTTAATATCTTCTAACTATTGAAACCTCACTCTTAAATGTATGAATTTAAAAAGGTGAATTATTATTTGTAGGACCCATTGAATCAAACATGACATATATTCACCAATCAAGAACAATTTTATGTTATGATGGGCATTTCTATATGGATCATCTCAAAAAAAGAGAAAAGACATAAAGTAAATTTTAAAGTTGTCCCGTATTTGTATAAAGGTATCTTAACTTTAAAAGTGTTCTATCATCCCATGAAATTATTTAATATCTTTGTAAATGGGCCATTTTGACCCATTTTCTCGTCTGGGTTGTTACCACGAAAATGGGGCGCGTGACCCAATCTTTTCACTGCCATAACCAGCTATAAAGTGTCACGTGTCATTATATTTCTTTAATATTAATTATTTAATTAATTTACATCATCTTCCCCATTATCTTCTTCACCCAGATTGGAAATCCAATTTTTTCTTCATCTTCTTCAACTTAGAAGATCCATTTACTTCATCCATTTTTATCACTTTTTTTTCTTGTCTCTTGCTTTTCTTTGTTTCTTTTTCTTCTTTTTAAAAAAAAAAGAAGTCCATTGATTAGAGAATATTATGAAACTCCATCTTTTTTTTGGTCTCATTACCTTACTTTAGTAACTTGAGAGTTGAATTGATTTTATTTAGTGATGTTTTGGTGAGGAAAATAGTGTTACATGGAAGCATCATGGAGGTTACATTGAAGGTGACTGTGGCTGCTACTTTTGGAGGATTTATAACAAGGAACAAATGATTTGATTAATGAAAAAAGAGGGAAAAAATGAAAATAAAGTAAATTAAAATCGAAATAATAAAATGAAAATGAAAATGAAACTAAAAATTAAAAATTAAAAGAACTTAATACGTGTCAAACAACTATTGGTGCGTGATTGCACTTCTTTTCTTGCAATTGGGGTTGGGCGAAAAATGGGATATTTATAACACTTTTAAATTGTTCAATGGAAAAATAGGACACCCACCAAGTTA
The DNA here is from genome assembly GCA_016801875.1 of Solanum sitiens. Classification (NCBI taxonomy): domain Eukaryota; kingdom Viridiplantae; phylum Streptophyta; class Magnoliopsida; order Solanales; family Solanaceae; genus Solanum; species Solanum sitiens. The sequence goes on from JABWTJ010000278.1 coordinate 385,823, forward strand.
AGGTGTCTTTTTAAAAATTTGAGAGAACTTCAGTGATGATTTTATGTCTTTTCTCCTAAAAAATTACTTCAAATACTCCATTAAACTTTGCCTAACACCAATTTTAATGAAGTAAATTCGTTCATATTCAAATTAGCTATCGTAATGTGACTTCATATTTTTTTAAGATATACTTAGTAAATTGGTATCATTTACTAATATTTTTAAAGAAAACATGTGGCAAGTATAATTTATTATTGAAAGTTGTACGATAAGCAATTAGTTATATTGAGATAGTTCAAAGTACATGTATTTATTTAATAGAGTTGTTCAAACTATTCAACTTATAATATTCATAGTAGTAGTATTTTAAACACAAATTCTAATGTGGACACACAAGTATTAGGCTTTTCCCTAGGGGTTGACCTTTTTAATGAACAAAATCATAAAAAGATATTCCTCCGTCTTAAAATAAGCATAACTTTAGTAACCGAAAATCATTGTCCCAAAATTAATGCCGCGTTAGGAATATAAAACAAAAATTTATTTATTTATTTAACTATACCCTTATTTAGTGTTCAATTATCAAGAAACATTTATTAAATATAGATAGTTCAATAAACTACACATTGTTTTTGGTATTTTCTTAACAGACGTAGTTTTTTTAAGTAACTTATTTTTAAATGGAGGGAAGACTTTGAAAGAAGATCGTTCAATGGGAAAAGAAAAAAAAAGAGTTTGAAAATTGGAAAGAAGACTTTGACATGAAAAAAACTAAAACAGGAAAAAGACCAAACAAAAAAAAAAAAAGAAAAATGATGAAATATTATTACGTAACGTAACGTCTCTTATTCTATTCATATATGAGGAAGTATCTATTCAAAACAAACGGCAATTATATATGACTTAATATTAAACGTATGAATAATTTCTTAATATACGTGATTTTTACTTCAGTGACGTAAAAATTACACAATAGTTTTTGCATACATTATATATAGATACATAGGAGGATAGGCGGCTCCACTCCTCTAGGTGGGTGCACGTGCACCCCTTAACTTCGAAAAAAATATCATATATATATATATATATATATATATATATATATATATTGGGAAAGTGACAGTAATTAAGATATAATTAACAGTGCACCCATGAAAATCATGAGTGTATTGTGCTATTAGTACAAGCTAAAGAATCCACTTATGAGACTTGAGTTTGAATCTAGTTAGAGTGTTATTTCACTATTTTTATTTGTACACCAAAGTCTTCAAATCGTGTATATATATATATATATATATATATATATATATATATATTAGTACTAATAGTGTAGTCTGTATTATAACTCAAACACAAAAAATGAATATGAAGAAGTTGGAAAGAAGAAATACTATTGTTATTGTTATGTTAGTTTTTGCATTTGATCACTTTACTGCTTCTTTGGCTAATATTGCCACTGATGAAACTGCTCTTCTAGCCTTGAAATCTCACCTTTCTTCTGATCCCAACAACAACAACAGCGTCGTCTTGCAAACCAACTGGTCTTCTTCAATTCCATCATCAGTTTGCACCTGGATAGGGATCACTTGCAACGGGCGCCATAGAGTCACTGCTTTAGACATTTCTAGCATGCAACTTCATGGTACCATACCTCCGCACCTTGGAAATCTCTCATTTCTCGTATCACTTGACATTAGTAACAACACTTTCCATGGACATCTCCCCCAAGAGTTGACTCATTTGCGGAGGTTGAAATTGATTGATGTTACAGGAAACAATTTTAGTGGTACCATTCCATCATTCTTAAGTTTGTTACCTAATCTTCGATTCGTTTACCTTTCAAACAACCAATATTCAGGGGAAATTCCATCTTCCCTTTCCAATCTAACAAATCTTCAAGTGTTACGAATACAGAGGAATTTCCTTACAGGAAAAATCCCTCCTGAAATTGGAAATCTTCGTTACTTGACTTTTTTAGACCTGCAAGGTAACAGACTTACTGGCTCTATACCGTCGTCAATCTTCAACATGACTTCATTGACAACACTTGCTATAATACACAATCGTTTTGTCGGTAAACTTCCTGTTGATATTTGTGACAATTTACCAAATCTTGAAGTGCTTTTACTCTCAACCAACAACCTGGAGGGCCTAATACCGCCAAATTTACAGAAATGCTCAAAGCTACAACTGTTGACATTGTCTGGCAATGACTTCACTGGACCTATACCAAGAGAACTTGGGAACTTAACCATGCTCACAGTCTTGCATCTTGGAGCCAACCATTTAGAAGGTACGTCGTATGACTTACTACCTCCTCCGTTTTTCAGTTTGTTTATCTGGTTTTGACTTGGCACTGGTTTAAGGAAGTAAAAAGGACTTTTGAATCTTATTGTCTGTAGAATGGACCAAAATACCCTGTAATTTTAGAGTCTTAAACAGATCACGTGAAAAGTTGAAATTAATAAAAAAAAAAAAAAATCTTTTTTGAACGGACTAAAAAGGAAGTAAAACAAATGTATTGAAACGGAGGACGTATATCTTTATGCTTTTGTGTTTATTTTAAGATTTCTCAAAAGCTAAGCAATATCAATATGTACTAATGTTTATGTATTTTACTCTAATTGTCAGGAGAGTTACCAGCTGAGATAGGTAATCTACATAACCTCCAAGTGCTTGGGTTAATAAATAATAAGTTAAATGGCACTATTCCTGCAGAAATTTTCAATATTTCAGCATTGCAAATATTGACAATGTATGGAAATCAGTTATCAGGTAGTTTACCTTTAGATTTAGGCGTTGGAACGCCTAGTCTTGAGGAAGTTTACCTTGGATCGAATGAACTCGGTGGACGAATTGCTCCTACCATCTCGAATTCTTCAAAGCTAACTCTTTTAGACCTTACAGACAACAAGTTTACAGGTCCAATTCCTGATTCACTTGGTTCATTAGAGTTTCTTGAAGTCCTATTCTTGGGAGGTAACAATTTCATTAATGAGCCATCTTCATCTGAGTTAACATTCGTCTCGTCCCTGACTAATTGTAGATATTTAAGAGAAGTGGTCATTGAAGATAATTCATTGAATGGTTTTCTTCCATCTTCTATTGGAAACTTTTCTGATTCTTTTCGGATGTTTCTTGCACGTAGAAGCAAGCTAAAGGGCACAATCCCGGAAGAAATTGGAAACCTGAGTAGCTTAGGTGTGCTAGCTCTCTCTCATAACGACTTCACTGGTTCGATACCTCAGAAGATGAGAAGCATGAAGAATCTTCAAGAATTTTACTTAGAAAATAACAGCCTAAGTGGAACAATACCTGATGATATCTGCAGTTTACGAAATCTTGGAGCTTTCAAATTGACTGGAAATCGAATATCTGGTTCAATTCCAGCATGTTTAGGAAATGTTTCTACTTTAAGATATCTTCATTTAGGTTTCAACAGATTGACTTCAACCTTACCTGAAACCCTGTGGAGTCTTCAAGATCTCTTGGAACTCAATGCATCAGCAAATCTGTTTAGCGGGCGTATACCTCCTGAGGTTGGTAATCTAAAGGCTGCTTCACTAATTGATCTGTCAAGAAATGATTTTTCTGGTAATATTCCTAGTACTATAGGGGATCTTCAAAAGTTGATTAGTATTTCCATGGCACACAATAAATTAGAAGGGCCTATTCCGAGTTCATTCGGGAAAATGGTGGGGTTGGAATTCTTGGATTTTTCTTACAACAATCTTACTAGTGAAATTCCAAAGTCACTTGAAGCACTCTCACATCTCAACTACTTTAACATCTCTTTTAACAAATTAAGAGGTGAAATTCCTAGTAGTGGTCCATTTGCAAACTTCACCAGTCAATCTTTCATTTCCAATTCTGCACGATGTGGTGCTTCTCGGTTTAATGTGTCGCCATGCCTCATCAAATCCACCAAGAAATCAAGGAGACACAGAGTTCTAACAAGTCTGTATATCGTATTAGGTATTGGATCGATGATTCTCACATTGGTTCTAGGATATGTGTTGTTAAGGTGGCAAAAGAGAAGGAAGAGTTCAGGTCAAACAGAAGCATCTTTGGTGAAAAGACATGAAAGAATCTCTTATTATGAACTTCAGCAAGCAACGGAAGGATTCAGCGAGAGCAATTTGCTTGGTACCGGAAGTTTCAGTATGGTATACAAAGGGATACTTAAAGATGGGGCTCTTTTGGCAGCAAAGGTATTCAATGTGGAACTGGAGGGAGCATTCAAGAGCTTTGAAACAGAATGTGAGATACTACGTAACCTTCGCCATAGAAATCTAACAAGAGTGATCACTAGTTGTTCCAATCCAGACTTCAAAGCCTTAGTATTGGAATACATGCCCAATGGAACACTTGATAAGTGGCTACACTCTCATGACTTGTTCTTAGACATGTTGAAGAGGTTGGACATTATGATAGACGTGGCATCGGCATTAGATTATCTCCACAACGGGTATCCAACACCCGTGGTGCATTGTGACTTGAAGCCAAGCAACGTCTTGCTCGATCAAGACATGGTTGGTCATGTGAGTGATTTTGGCATCTCAAAATTGCTAGGTGATGGGGAGACTTTTGTACAAACAAGGACTATTGCAACCATCGGATACATTGCTCCAGGTAAAAGAAACTTCGAACTTGACATCCTTTAGATTTTCACATTTCAAACTTCATCTAACAAGATTTCTCTCATGATTGCAGAGTATGGACAGGACGGAATAGTATCCAAATGTTGTGATGTTTATAGTTTCGGTATCATGATGATGGAAACATTTACAGGTGTGAGACCAAGTGATGAAATGTTTACCGGAGATTTGAACCTAAGATGTTGGATTAATAATTCTTTTCCTAACGGAGTTGTGAATGACAATTTGTTAAGGCCAGAGGAAGAACATATTAAAGAGAAAATGCAATGTGTATCGTCTATCGTGGAATTAGCTTTGAGTTGCACTTTAGTATCACCTGATGCAAGAGTTAACATTGAAGATGCTCTTTCAGCCCTCCAGAAAATAAGACATCAGTTTGTCAACAGTTGTGCAAGAACTTAAAAACAAATCATTCAAAGGATTTATTTCGGTTTAAAAACAAATCATTCAAAGGATTTATTTCGGTTTAAAAGTGTATGTTTACTCTGCCTAGCTCATACCAACACAAGTACTATCGATCTATTCAATGAAACTTAGATAAATTTACAAAAAATTACCTAGCTATAGTTTTTGTGATGTCATTCTAATTATTGTGCTCTCATGATAAAAATTTGAATGTCAACTCTCTTCCCTTGCCATACGTATTGCAGTTACAGAAAGAAACAAATAAGAGAAGTCCACATATAGCTAGGTGTAAAAATAAAAAGTATCGACTTACTTTCATTTTTAGTCAGTTCCAAAAGAATGACACATTTCTATATTAAGTAACAATTTAACTATAAAATATCTATTTTACTCCTAATGAAATAATTAACATTCACACAAATTTGTATCATTCATTTTGAACCATAATTTTTAAAAATCTTTATTTCTTTTTTAAATTTTATGTCGGGTCAAACTACATAACATAAAATAAATAAGAGAGAGGGAGTAATACTTCAAACAAAAGGATTTGACCTTGTATACGCCTATGGCCAATCATTCATTAGATAGCTCAATGGAGTTGGTTGGAGGGTACAAGAAATTGAATGTCTTTGTCATCCATCGTCAAAAGAATCTAATAATCTATATAAACTAATAGACATAATGGTTTGGTAGGCGGAATTAATTAGAATAATTTTTGAATTAAAATTTAGTTTATGAAAAATATTGTTTAGTTATGTTACTTAGCTTAATCCATGATTAGTTATTATACCTCATATAACCTCTTATTTTATCCATAGAAAAGGGATGTATAATTAATTGAATGTTTAACAATTCTTGGAACAAGACCCCTAAATGACTAAACAGTCCCCAATCTTTTATCCTAAATATTTTTTCTTTTGTAATTTAATGTCCTTTTTTATATATATTGAAATGATTATAAATATTCTTTTTAATTCTCCAAATTCATTTCATTGTAATTTGTTGATTTCATGAACTAACTCTTTTTCCTCCATGTTTGATTTGCTATATTTGAGTGATTTTTTTTTCAAATTCTTTTTAAAATATAGTCCGTCGATTGATCACTTGAACTATCTGTTGTTGTTTTTTAAAAAAAAAAAAGCTTCACGTATTTGAACAATTGTAGTAGTCTTAAATCTATGTTAAATTTAAAGTATATTTGAACAAAATAAAATAAAAATTCACCGCACTATCCAAAATCTCTTTAGTGGCACATCACACTCTAAAATTAATACTATATTACTTTATATATATTTTATTATTTAACTTGACTAGTTAAATAAAATAGAAATTAGAATCCCTTAAATTATTCTTCTCCCACCTGGTTAGAAGGCCACGAAAAAATAATATTGTCCAGCATCATCTACCTTGATTATATGAAATACGAAATCGCATAATACAAGAGTATAATACAAAAGAAGTTTTTATAGAGTTATAAACCAAATATAAGATTAGTGAGCATTAATAAATCAAACACTTGATAAAAATTATTTTATGCTTTAACCCTACATTACTAATCCTATATTATTAATTTATATATTACTATCTAATTCATGCATTATACATCATTGTACCAAACGACTCAGCATTAGGTCTACAACCAAATGGAGCTTTCTGTACATTATAACTGCTATTTTCCTGACCAAGGATGTCATTATCATATCTATGAGCAACCATTCTCTAAACAACATGCCATGACTTGAGGATGTGTGTTCTCTACAAAATGTTACCCATTTTTTTCTTGTTACTTTTGTAAGAATAATTCTTACTTATGACCCAAGTTTATTTGTGGTTCAAGTAATATCATAAATAATATTTAATAAAGAATAAATTTCGTTCGTACATTGATTACTTGATAGACGTACCATATTAGTTATAACCTCTATAAATTGATTTCGCCTCCACCCATTAGGGTTACTCGTATTCTCTAATTTCATCGTTGACGGTTGTGGTAATGTAAGACTAGGATAAGGTGGTAGAAATCATTTCACGACTAACGCTTTCGCTTCTCTCTGCGAAGATGTCTTTCGTGTCAGGTATACCGTTAACGATCGCTTGTAAGATTATCATGTTCAAAATTATAATGTGTATTACAGAATTTAATCTTATATATAATATTATAGCCTGAAATATTTAAACGGATAATCTTCAGGTACAAAGTATGTGTGTATATAAAAACTTTTATTTGTAACAAGATTATAATAATTTGGTGCGTGCAGGTGTGACTTGAAATTAAAGTTAATTGGCGATGAATATGGATTTTGATTCAATTATGTCTAGTCCGACAAACAACTTGAGTAATGGAATTGACAAGTAGTACCTTGCTTCTCATATTAATTAATAATTCGGTGGACAAATAGACGTAAGAATAACATGAATCAATTCTTATTTTGTGTTGACTATTTAAGGTGTTTGATTTCTTAAATTAATAAAGTGCTTGTTAGCAAAGTTTAATTTGCATAAATTTTAATTTTCCCATAATATTATGTTTTATTTTTAAATTGTGCAATTAATTAAAGTGATCGTTATACTAAGCAATAAATAATGTCTGCACTTTGTGCTAAATAATTTGTTAATCATCAAAGTGTCCAAATTTAAGAAATTAACATTTATATATATAATATTTATGATAACTCGATGCATGTATCATTTTTGTATAGTTGTTAGCCACACCAAAATCAAACTAAAATGTATAAAAATATTCACATGCATAAACTTTTTTTGTATGACATTATGTGTGCTTTTGTATTTATATAGTTTGTTAGTGTGGTCAAACTAGTATGCATTTATAAAATTGTCATTTATCTATGAAGATTAATTAAATGCCTATATTGAAAATAAATAGATAGATTAACTTTCACGAATTTAAGATTTACCCACAAATTTAAAATTATATTAAGAAGCAAACACCCATAAATTTAAAACTATATAGATCTTTCACTAATTAAACAACTGAACTTATTAATTGAAGATTAAGAAAAGTATAAAAGAAATTAAGAGAAGTGCAATCAGTAAAACAATTATGACATAGAGATTATTATTAAAAGTTAAAAAGAGTGGGAAAAAAAAACAAGATTAGATCATAATTTAATTAAAATGCAGTTGCTCTTCTAATACATTCCTTGTATACTAATCTTTGTATAAAAAAAAAAAGTGATAGCATAAATCTTTGTACCTAATGCTTTAACGCGTAGACTTTTCTCCAGAAAAAAACGTGGCGGTGGCATTGCAGCACAAATCTTGAAATTGTCCATTCCTCAAAAAAAGTTGTGTGAGATCAGACAAAGGAATAAGAATTGTTTGAGGTGAATCAAGAATGGATCTGCCAGCAGAAGAGCTTCAATTTTTGACTATACCTGATATTTTTCAAGAATCAATCTCCATACCTAAGAGATCTCCAAAAACATTCTACCTTATTACCCTTACTTTACTATTTCCTTTATCTTTTGCAATCTTGGCTCATTCTTTGTTCACTCATCCAATCCTTACTCAGCTTCAAGAAAACCCAAATTCATCTCATGCTTCTCAATGGACAAAGCTCATTGTTTTTCAGTTTTTTTACCTTCTTTTCTTGTTTGCTTTCTCTTTGCTTTCAACTGCTGCTATTGTTTTCACTGTAGCATCTATTTACACTGCAAAGCCTGTCTCTTTTTCATCTACCTTAGCTGCAATTCCCAGTGTTTTCAAGAGGCTTTTCATTACCTTCATATGGGTTTCTCTTTCTATGTTGGCTTATAACACTGTTTTCTTGATTTTTCTTGTGCTTCTCATTGTAGCAGCTGATACCCAGAATGTGGTTTTGTTTCTTTTCTCCTTTTTGGTTGTCTTTATACTCTTTCTTGTAGTTCATGTTTACTTCAGCGCATTGTGGCATTTGGCCAGTGTGGTCTCTGTTCTTGAGCCTATTTATGGTATAGGAGCTATGAAGAAGAGCTATCAGTTGTTGAAAGGGAAGACTGGAATAGCATTTTTCTTTGTTTTTGGATATTTGTCTATTTGTGGGGTAATTAATGGGTTTTTTGGGTCTGTTGTCGTGCATGGAGGTGATAATTATGGTGTGATTTCAAGGATTTTGATTGGGGGGTTCTTGGTTGGTGTATTGGTGATTGTGAATCTTGTGGGGCTTTTGATGCAAAGTGTGTTTTACTATGTTTGCAAGAGCTACCATCATCAAGAGATAGATAAGACTGCTCTCTATGATCATCTTGGTGGATACCTTGGGGAATATGTGCCTCTGAAAAGCAGCGTGCAGATGGAGAACTTAGAAGGCGGTCCCTCGACACCATGATGGTGAGAAAGGCTGAATCCTTGTGATTTCATTTGAATTTGTTGCATGATATATTGACAAGAGGAATCGTAAAGACATTAACTTTGGAGTAGGTTGTTGTGTTTTGGCACTTGAATTTGTTTGTATACATAATAAGTAACTCCGTTCGTTGTGCTTTCTTGATAAATTTCATTAATATGCACCATTAGTGTTTATAACAAAGCTCTGTGTTCTTTGTACATGTTAAAATATATTTATTGATAATTGTTATGGTATGTGATTGTTCGCCACTAGAGGTGGACGAATATCATATACTGCTTATGGCTGCTCCGCTGTTGTTTATAGAAAGAAAACTATACCATTGTTCATTGTATCGATTGAGATAAATTCCTCTATCTTTGTCTCTTATGTTGTACTCAACGTGTCAAGTCTTCTCTTTGTTTTCCTGTGCTTATATCTCCTCAGAATCCCAGTGGAGATTGAAATTTTAATTTGTTAACTAATCTGAGTGATTTAAATAGATATAGAATTAACAAGGGTTTGGCCTACCTGTAATAACTGAGTTGGTACTTTTGTTATTTCAGCCTCACCAAACCTCTGCATTGCCGTAGAACTGATTTTTTCCCCTCAAGGATTGGAATGGTATTCTTCTATGATAGTTTAACTAGCTTCACTCCTTTTGGGAGGCAGTTTACTTGAAAAACAAATAAAAGAAAAGGCGATGAATCGCCTCATTGGACAGAAAAGCTCACACTTCATTGTGTGTGTGTCTTTTGTTGGGGAATTGGTGGGGAGAAGAAAGGGCGGAATGTTCAACCTTCATTATATTATGTTTAGTGTGTAAGTGAAGGAACTGTCGTGGACTCAGTTGCGAAATATTCTTTTAATGGTAATATGCTAACATAATATTTTCTTTGATTTTGGTTAAGCAGAGCTTCAGTTTAATTTAGTTTACAGTGTAGACCACTTTTACTAGTAAAACTAGTGATCTAGTTTTGCTAGGAAGTCTCACAGCATTATGTATACTAACTTAAACCGGCTATCCATCTATGTATTAAAACACACCTAGTTGAGTAGATGATGATAGTTCAGGTAGGAAAAGGGAGCAATTGAAAGTTGCAGCTACTAGAAAATATTGAACAATTATATTGAGATGGAGTGATGTACTTGGGCAAGTGGGTGGGGGTTGAAAATCTGAGCTACTTTGATGGAGTGATGTCCTTGAGTTACCTCCACGTAGCCTCCAATGTCTGGATGGTCCTCTTTGACTGGCCATAGGTCTGAGGACAAAATGTTGGGCTAAGTACTCTGCTACCGAAAGCCTTTTGGACACTCTGCCACAAGGCTAAAGTGAACCCTGGATATTTGATTGATACTATGGATGATGATGTCCTGTAAAGGCGCACTATCTCATTAATTTATTTTTATTATTATTATTATATATATATATATATATATATATATATATATATATATATATATATATATATATGGGCTAGCTTTCCGAATTGCAAGAGCGGAGGTCTACCAACTGAGTTTGTCTTGTGAGCCATGTGGAGAAAGCATTAAGATTGTTTCTTCTCTTCTTTTCCATCGTGCAGCAGGGGCCATCCTGGACCAGAAAAGGACATGTCAGTGACCTAGAACAAAATTACTCCTGAGGGGATGGAACATCTAATTTTTTGCATCAGAAAATCCACAATATTATCTATGTTAGATCCTCCGCTTGTAATAACGGAAAGGTCAATTCAATTCTCGATGGAAATGGTGAATTCTCTGCCCAAACTGGAAAATCATTTCATTAGCTATCTATAGGAGAAACTACAATTTTTTTTATCAGATACATGGATTGAGAAATGATCAACTGGAAAGATATGAAAATATAGTAATTTTGAACTTTGAGGCATTATGATGGAAAGAAAGAATCTGCTTTTTGATTTCTGATTATATCTTTTCCTAAGATATCATACTGCTGTGCCTCGGTGCCTGAATAGTTATTAGTTTGAAAAGGGAGTAATTCTGTGTTGGATAGCTAATATGTTGGTTTCTCCACTCTTGTGTGTCCTCATTAACATTGTAGTTGAAGGAGAACAGAAGATTTGGAGAGAAGTAAGTGAAATGCAACAGCAGTTCCGTTCAACAAGTGGATATGGAATATAATTTGGAAAGTAAAGTTCCATATATAGTTGCCTGCTTTTGTGGCATCATTAGTTATTTTGTCAGGTGGTTGTTATGAACCTGTTTAACCTAAACTTGTAGAACTGGGGATTTTTCATATTTCAATGCCACCTGTGAAAGGGAGATGCATTGAAAACTCAATTGGATGCTCCTTCTAAATATCTTTTGCTCCAGGAAGGAAGGGACTTCGTAAAGATAAGATTATGGACCAGTATCTGAGTATGTATATGTTAGGTAGGTCTAAGAAACTCAGAGATGTCACAAAACCCAAATTGGAAAAAAGATGTATTTATAATGTCTTTTTGGCATAACATGGTAGTTGTAGATGAACCTGAAAGGTTTTCTTGATTTCTTAACTGCCCTAGAGGAGGAGCAAAAGGTAGGGGTGGACGTTCGGCCGTTCAGATTAGATATGAAAATTTCAGTTTGGATTTTCCAGTTCTCAGATTGAAGAAATTACAATCCAAATAAACTCGAATTGGATTCGATTTTTTTAAGTTTGGTTTTGGATTAAATGGTTTGAATGTTTTTGGATTTTCAGTTTAGACTTTAGAGCCTTGGGCAGGCCATATCAATTAACATTCTCAATTCACCTAATAGTTTGCTCCTTAGAATGTATAACTTTCTACCATTAACAAGGATGGAGGCCACCATGCTGTCCATGCCGTGTAATTCCATATTAGACTTAATATTATAATGGTTATGGCCGTTGGTACTAATCTAATAATTTCTGTTGGACCTTTGGAAATTGGACTTAATAGTATTGGACACATTTGATATGGGTAGGGCTGAATATAATGTATAAGTTTTTTGGTTGGATATCTAAAATTCCGTAGTACTAAGTCCGATATCCAATCCAGAATCCAAAATTTCAAACTAAATATCCAAAAAGTTTGAACTTCGGGTTGACCCTACTTAGCCCAACCCTAAGCAAGTGTTCCGCAAATACAATAATTCTTTGTTCTATTTTGTGTTGATAAAATTGTTTATTTAGATGCAAAGGGCAGTGGCTTTCGTCATAGAGAAAGAGCATCCAGTGGCAATTGAAGTCAGAGACTAAAGTTCAAATTTTACTTAGAGAAATTAAAGCGCACTGTAACAACATGATTGTAGTACATTTTGAGATTTCCTTCAGGAGCTACTATTCCAATATTGACGATTTGAATTATGTGATCATACTATAATTGGATTTCCTTCAAAGGGAACTGGATATCCATTTTGTGAAGTAGCTTGAACAGTCAATATACTTAGTTCCACAGTTCTAATTGGCTGTGAGCATGTCAATGGACCTTTAGTTTTGTCGGGTAATAATCATAGCATAGTTTTGTTGTTACCTTCTCAAAAAAAAATCATAGGATAGTTTTGGAAGATACACTCATGATGAAAGCTGAAAGAACTTGTAAGAGGATTGGATTCTAGGAGGAATATAGCCGTCTTTACATGAAACCTTGGTTAACAGACCTATCTATTAGGAGCTTGTTTGGATTGACTTTTAAGTGCTTTTAAGCTAAAATAGCTTTTAAGCATTTTTGGAGTGTTTGGGTAAGTTAAAAAGTGCTTATAAGCACTTAGTTTTAAAGCCAAAAATGAGAAGCCAATCCAAAAGGGCTCTAACTCAGAACTTGGCAGTTACAGATGCTTGCTCCTGCTAATTCTTGTGCATTTTCCTTGTATTTGGACTTGGATCTTGCTGTTGGGTTGGCCTCCTGGATTGTCAATGTTTTTCTATTCATGGTGAAACAGTTATTAATCCTGCAATACATAGATTCAGAAAGTCTTTATTCTTTTCTGGATAGTGATTCTATTTCAATGTCTTTAGATTCAGGGAAATCCTGTAGGGGTACATTTTGGACATTGATGGAAGTTCTTTCAGAATGTTCAACATATAGTGTGGTTGGTCCTGGAGGCATTGAACATCGTACGGTGTGCAATGATAAGTCTAATATGTCCATGGAGCACTTAGTTTCTCTTGAGATCTTGTTTTGGCTCATAGAGTGAGAAATTCACATTTGTGTTTCTTTGTGATGTGATTTCCATATGGTTACCGTCCATTTTGTTGTTTCTTCTTGTCGATCTTGCATGTAAATTAGTCTGACACATTTAGTTCAGCTGGATGTGGGTAACAAGACATGAGAAAGGAGATATATGTTGGCATCATCATTATGCATAGGTAAGTCCGCAACGTCAAGGATAACAAAATGTCAAGTCAGTCGCCACCTGATGTCCTTTGTTTCGGACATCTTCCAAGCAACCTGCTGGCCAAGACGGTCAGTCTTACATGACAATGGAAATGATGTGAGGAATGCTCACTGCTAAGAATCGGAAGTTTTTAAAAAAGGTATCTTCATCTAGTGGAAGACGCGAGGGTGGTGTGGTGAAGAAGTATCTTGGCATATATAAGTAAAGTTAGTTACAGATTCAGAGAGGTCGTGTGGTAGCTATATAAAATGCTTAAACTGGCGGAAATTTGAACTATCCGTTTGATGGATGATTTGGAATGAACAATGTTTTTCACTCTCCTATATGGTTTCTTCATTGTTTTTAAAGGCATTAATGTTTTTCTGCTAATTTTATTTTGCCTATGGATCTTGTGTTAGATTTCTTCTGTAAAAGTATAGTTGAAATTGTGTATATTGTTATAACAGGTGCAGATAACAAAATTGTGTTGAAATTCATTCTCTTTTGTCATAAAAATTACAGAAACTTTTTATCATTTTAGTTCCACTATTCATTAGTGTCTTTAGTTTTTTTGGTTCAAAAAGTACATAGTACTAATTAAGCTTGTTTAATATGAATTTTACTTAAACTATTGAATCTTGTTTTGTGTCACATCATACAAACATAGTCTAATACATTAAAAAAATCTACACTATTTGTATATACATATAAATTAGTTAACCAAATTATTAAAATCTTTAACCATCCCATCAACAATATTCAAATAATTATTCATAATTGACGTAGAAGAATAATGCAATGTTTGAGTCCTCTACTGAATAGTAGGGTCAACTCTCTACTGTCCGCTCTTACGGAAATAATTTTATGAGTTCTAAATTTTATAAAAGACTTCAAATATTGATAATTAGGGGTGGGCATAAATATCGAAAAATCACATTGAATTGAATTATTTTGATTTTTCGGTGTCGGTTCTTCGGTTCGATGTCGGTTTTTTATTTTTGGAACTTCGGTTCTTCGGAGTTCGGTGCAAGGGTCCCGAAACTACGATGCACCGAAGAATTGAAGTTTTATTAAATAAATTTTAAAAAAATTAATTATATTATTTAATTAATAATACTTATACATTTTTACTCAAAATATTTACATGACCCATTTAAACTTTTTACTTCAGCCTTTACCACAAAAAATTGTTTTACTGATAAAACATTATAATGACAATTTAGTTCCTCTTTTTGTTTATTTACCTGAGTTCTTATATTTGCTCTCTTCTTTATTCATTTAGGTATGAAAGAAACCAAAAATATCGTCGCATATCAATTTTCTCTTTATTTTTATTAAGCACATAAAACTCTTAACACTTTATCATATTTCATTTTATCTTTATTTACACCAAAAAATCGATTTAAAAACACCGAACTGAAGTAGAAAAACCGAACCGGATCGATCTTAGTTTGGTATAAATACGGTGCACACTTTTCTAAAATCGAATATCGAAGAATCGAACTGAAATTTGATAAAACCGAACCGAAGAACTAAACGTCCACCCTAACCAGAATTTTATGTGGGTATTAAATGCAAAATAAGTCACGTATACGCTGTTCCGTAAGTATTGTAAAAGGGAAACAACGTTTATGCAGTGGGTATTAAAAGCAAAAACCAAATGGAAGTTTGCTGCTTATATCTTCTATAAATAATAATAATAACACTTGCTTTCACATCAATATCGATAAATATTTTTTAAATTAAAAACATATCCTTTGTGGATATTCCATTTTTTTATTAAATGTGCTTATGTTGAAAATAAACTGTAGAATTATGTGAAATGAAAATTTCTGATTTGATTGACTAATAATACATATAGGTGTACAATTATGTATATGTATATACGCAAGGAATTAGATACAGTAGATTAACTACCACTCAAAGGAGGTTGACTAAAAAAATATGCTAAATAGTGTTGACAAATAAGTTATATCAGATTCCAAGCTAAAACATTAAAATTATTGCTAACTAGATTCAAACATGCGTGCTTACTAGTTTTTGAACCCCTATAGCAACCAAGCCTCTTACTTATGTTGAGGGGTTCAGTATTAAATATATAGACATAAAATATATATTTCATTCTATATACATAGTATATTAACTTTTTGATTAAGAGAATTCGAATGAACCCCTCAACTCCGTGTACATCTGCCTGGCCTCCTCTAATTACCCTCCTCTAATTACCATTAGGACAAACTACTTTAAATAGTGATGTTGAACTTTCTTTAACCCTTTAGTTAGATAAAATACAATTACACAATAAATGTCGCATTCAACAGGGTGATTTATGTTGATGTATTTGGTCTTGACAAGTTGTTATTTGATATTTTCTCTTGTAAGATGATGTGACCCATCATCCTCAGCATGTATTGCATCATTATTTCTACTAAACTAATTACTAAATTAGTATGCAAATATTATATCATGTTGGAGTTTGTGATATATATAGTTAGTAATTTGGTTTAAATTTGACCGTTTAACTTCCGTTTTACTTTCATGTAATTTTTACTAATAAAATACACGAAAAAGTCATATTTATTTATGTATTTTTTTAAAAAAAAATTATATTTATCTCATCATACTTTTTTAATATATTAATTTTTTCATCACAGATAGACTCACGTTTAAGTGAACTTCGAAAAAATTCATATGTATATACCTAAATAAGAATCATATAATTTAATGTGCACCTTGAAACACATAAATGAGATTTAAACTAGCAACCTCAAAGCATAAAAAAAAGGTCAAGACCATCCAATCATAGAGTGATCTATGTTACATTTTGTTTAATTCATAATTTTATATACCTTCGATTTTATACTTGTTCGACATATTTTCCGATGAAGTGTCGATGCTTCGACTAACTCACATCCACTGTTAGTAGTTTTACCTTCTGTATTCAGGTTAGTAAAACATAAATAAAATAGATAAAATTGAAAGACAGAAAATAAAAGAATTCAAGCCACAAAATCTACTGTATATCCTTAAGAAATTTAATCCCCTCAAGTATCCGAGGTTATAGATTAATTCCTCTCAAAATAAAATGGATTAACCATTAAAGAGTAGTAGGACCTCAAACTTCGATTTGAAGAATCAGCAACGAGATCACATACACAGACTCAGTCAATCACATCATTTGCAAAGTTGAAGCCGAGATCGAGACCGAGCTAGCGCGCCAACGGCGCGAGGGGCACCCTCTACTTAATCCTTTTAGAGCTAAAGGAAATGTTTCTTAATATAAAACAAACTTTTTTCTTTTTTCTACCAATATGAGAAAAATGACTTTTCATTTTCACTCCAAATTGATTTCCCATATTTCTCAATTTCTCATTCTTATTCGCACCTTGCTTCAACCCATCAAATAGTGTTCCCCTCATCTTCAAATCCTGAATTTGCCTCTGCACTTATAATCCTCACCTTTGTTATTTTTACTATGAAAATTAACAGTCCAATATTAATCATACTCTTTTACGAGAGTACATGAGCAAATATGATTTTTTGGGTAAAATATTTGACCCTTTCTTTTCCCTCTTTTTAGGTATTGTGGTTGACATTAGTGGGGGAAAAGAGTACATTGTTATGGAATATGGAGGGACCAGTAGGAGGAATGTGTGTCCACCAAATGAAGGCAATAAGACATGAATTATTTACAAGATGACACAAATTATGTAATGTGGTGGGCTATCTAAGAAGAAAAACACTCAAAATCCATGGTGGTCCCTCACTTTTTGCCTAAAGACAAAAAACAAAATAATGATTTTAACATTATATTAAACTAGTTAAATCTTTCCCTCAGCCTTATAAATCTAACTACTACTACTAATAATGCTCTCAAAACCTAGTAATTATTTACTAACTACTACTTCATTTCCTAATTATTCGTACACTTTTAAATTAATATATTTATTAAGAAAATAATTATTGATATAGTAAATTTATTATTTTATCCCTATTAATTATAAAGTAGATGAATTAAAAATTTAAGATTTTTAAAAAGTTCTACTATTTTCAAAGTAATTAATTGAGAATATAATAGGTAAAAAAACATTATATTTTCTGGATTTGTCAAAATGGACAAGTAATTAAGAACAACTATAAAAAAAGATAGACAAGTAATTAGGAACAACAAAAGTATTATCCATTAAATACCATTATCTTATAATGGTGTGAATATTGTAGTACATTTGTTTATTAATTAATGATCAATCAAAAATAGACCTATGACAAATTATTATGCGTCAATAATCACAGAAGTATAATACCAATTAATACTTTTATCTATTTTCAAAAATTATTTTCTCTTGCAGTTGTCATTATGATGGCGTAGATTTAATAATTTAATCTTCAATTGAATTAAGATAGGAGTTGTTGATTATTTTAATTCATGTTTAATTGAATACATGGATTTTTTAAGATAATATTTATTTTAATTTAAATTTTATTCCTTGTACTCAACATCAACTTTTCTCCCCATATACATATAATAATAATCATAAAGATTTCTTGATCACTTAGGGGCCATTTGGTTATTGTATAAGAGTGCCTTTTATTCATGAATAAAAAGTGATATTAGTTTTACCATGTTTGGTATAAATTTTTTAATTAGGTTGAAATGTCAACCTAACTCATACAATGTTTGGTAGGTAAAGTTCTAAATGTTTTATAAGAAGTTATTAATGTATTAATTTTATATGGTTTTTGGTTGTGTTTTTTGTAATCTTATATAATTAATACTAACATAACTTATGAGAGAATCTATGTATAAGTTATGCGGGGTAGAATGTGGAATAAGTTATGCGGGTATTAGTTATACATGAATAATATATTACATATTTACCCCTATTAATTTATTTTTAAATCAATTTTTATTGAAAACTTTAACCCTTTTTTTTTTCTCCGTTGAAAACTTTACCTAACTACTTGTTTGTTTTTTTTTTAAAAAAAAATCTTACTACACGAACATCTTTTTTCTAAGCCGCAAAGCTCGTGCTAAATTAATCGCCGCTAATGTTGCACTTTAGCCTTTTGTACCGTCTATCCATGGCTGATTTGTATCAAATCAAGAGCAAAAAAATATTTATTTTTGTAAGAAAAATTTATACTTTGTTTTTGTTTCTTCTTTACTGAACAATATTTTTTTATGTTGTTTTCATTTGAATTCCAAATGCAAATATTATATTAATATTATAAATTGAATCATATATATTTTGTCTGCGCATATTTTTCATATATATTCTACATATTTAATTAACATGTACTATTATTTAGACATAAATTTATACATAATTTATATATTTAGTATATTAAAAATATAAACAATATATTGATAAAATATTTACTTAATTAAATATTATCATAATATACTTGAAATATATTAGTAATATTTTGTTTTTATAAGTTATAAACATTAAAAAGGAAAAAATAGAAGTCCAGTATAGAGGGATCTTTACTTTTTATTCAAAAAGAGGTAAATTATACTTTTTGTTTATTTATTTGTAAATGATATATATTAATTTACAACAAATAATATTCAGTAGTTAATGATTCATGTATTATAACATCTATATAACTAAATAATACATACATAACTGAACTCTGCATAACTAAACCCTGCATAACAAATACCTGCATAACTAAATCCTGCATAACTAAACCCTGCATAACTAATACCTGCATAACTCTAACCAGTAACCAAACGGCCCTTTATAAAATAAATAGGAAAAAATAAACTTTTTAAATCTCTTATACGTAAAATAATTAAAAACTTTTTTGTAAAAAACTATACAACTAACAGTTTCTAACAAAAGAATCAAAACACTCTTTGAGCACCTTGGGATCTACACCAATTATCCAACTTCATCAAATATCACCTTTCAAACATAACAAAATTGTTAAAATTTGAATTCGTTCTTGTTCATTTAGATTGTTGACTTTGATCATAAAAATTTATTTTTAAAATTGAAAAACTCACTCAATATCGTTCCAATTACCTCAAAAAAGGAAAACATGAATAAAACTCAAAAGAACCCGTAAAAATTGTTATATTCTCCACTAAAATGCATGTTCGTCCTCAAAAGTAAAGAGAAAGAAAGCAACTTAACCGTTGAAAGGTTGGGATATCTAGTACACATTGTTAGCTCGTGCGGTCTCTTAAATGGCTACTTTCATTGGATGATGTTTCTACTGCATCCTCACCGGTGCTATCTCTTTAGACCTCAACTTCTGAATTTGCATATTTAAAATAGGTACATATTTCTCATCAAAAGTCAGATTCAATTACGTCGAGTTTCATATAATCACATGAAAATCATCAAAACCGTACTATTTTAACATATACACATAAAATACCGAATTACAAATATAAAAAGAGATTGATATATTATTCACCTTTGAACTGATATACAAATGAACTTAATTGTTTTCCTATTTATCGAACAAACAAAGTTGTTGCAAGGCTTTACAAAAGCTACTGCCAAGTTGTGTGCATACGCTACTTGTAAGTTGTATGCTTGGTTGCAAGCCTCTGAAAGTTGTCGCATCAAGGTTTTTCGGGAAGCTCTACTAGTTAGCTCCCGTGAACTACTTACAAGTTGTATGTTTTGATTTCAAAATTATCCAAAAAAATTGTGTAATAGTTTATTTGTAACATACGTAATATTTTAAAATTGACACTCACTAATTTGAGTAGACAAGCAGCTGGCATCCTAACGGATTGTTTGATAGTTGATTTTGAGGTGAATTATGCATGTATTAAATTTTGCATAAGTAATACTACACTTGATAGTTGTTTAGGAGGTAAGTTATTCATATATTAAATAAATATAATGTTTGGTTTAAATTTATAAATTATGAGAGAATTTATATATTATTTCAGGGTAGATAGAAGGTGAAATAACTAATAAATGAAATTGCAAAACCTTGTAAAATTTAATATATTAAATAAAATAATACATAAATTCTCCCATAACTAATTCCCGCATGATTCTAACACAATGCCAAACGACCTCTAAGTTTACTATAAATTAATTCTCTCTAGCGCTAAACAATACAATTCTTTATGTTTCATTTTGTTTGTGCATAGTTTTTAAATTTGAAGTCTTAAATTAAAGATGTATGAAATATATCAAAATATTATTGAATGTTAAGATTTTAAATAGAGTCTTCGGCTAAAAACATCCTTAAACTTTACCTCCAACTTAAACTACATCCTTACATTATCCTTTTGGAAAAAAAATATCCTCCCAGTATTTAAAACTTAACAACTTTCATCCCTCTATTGAAATTTATCAGAAAATAGCGAATTCCACACAAAAATATATGCAAATCATACTATTCTCAGCAAAAAAAATCTATAATATTATTACCGGTTGGAAAACTCATCCCAAAAAGTAAAAATAAATTTGAGACTCATGTTTGTTGTTAAAAAACAAAATGTTAGGATGGTTTGACTCTACGAGGAGACGTGATATGCTTTTCTCCTTTACCAACTAAAAGAAGTAGGAGCTTAATTTTGTACCATCTTCACCTTATAAAGTCAAAATGTCGTTAGATCAATAATTATTTTACTAACTACTCCTTCCGTTCCTAATTACTTGTACACTTTTAAATTAACACATTTATTAAGAAAATAATTATTGACATAGTGAATTTACTATTTTACCCCTATTAATTATAAAGTAGATGAATTAAAAATTTAAAATTTTCAAAAAGTTCTACTATTTTTAAAGTAATTAACTGAAAATATAATAGATAAAAAGACATTGTCCTTTCTTGATTT
Source organism: Solanum sitiens (assembly GCA_016801875.1). Taxonomy (NCBI): domain Eukaryota; kingdom Viridiplantae; phylum Streptophyta; class Magnoliopsida; order Solanales; family Solanaceae; genus Solanum; species Solanum sitiens. The sequence goes on from JABWTJ010000278.1 coordinate 407,349, forward strand.
GTCCAAATGAACAAGTAATTAAGGATAACAAAAATATTAACCATTAAATACCATTATCTTATAATGGTGTGAATATTGTAGTACATTTGTTTATTAATTAATGATCAATCAAAAATAGACCTATGACAAATTATTATGCGTCAATAATCACAGAAGTATAATACCAATTAATACTTTTATCTATTTTTAAAAATTATTTTCTCTTGCAGTTGTCATTATGATGGCGTAGATTTAATAATTTAATCTTCGATTGAATTAAGATAGGGGTTGTTGATTATTTTAATTCATGTTTGATTGAATACATGAATTTTGTAAGATAATATTTATTTTAATTGAATTTTATTCCTTGTACTCAACATCAACTTTTCTCTCCATATATATATAATACGTAAAATAATTAAAAACTTTTTTGTAAAAAACTATACAATTAACAATTTCTAACAAAAGAATCAAAACACTTTAGAGCACCTTGGGATCTACACCAATTATCCAGCTACATCAAATATCACCTTACTTTTAAAATTGAAAAACTCACTCAATATCGTCCAATTACCTCAAAAAAGGAAAACATGTATGAAACTCAAAAGAACCCGTAAAAATTGTTGCATTCTCTACTAAAATGCATGTTCGTCCTCAAAACTAAAGAGAAAGAAAGCAACTTAACCGTTGAAAGGTTGGGATATCTAGTACGCATTGTTAGCTCGTGCGGTCTCTTAAATGGCTACTTTCATTGGATGATGTTTCTACTGCATTTTCACCGGTGCTATCTCTTTAGACCGCAACTTCTGAATTTGCATATTTGAAATAGGCACATATTTCTCATTAAAAGTCAGATTCAATTACGTCGAGTTTCATATAATCACATGAAAATCATCAAAACGATACTATTTTAACATATACACATAAAATACCGAATTACAAATATAAAAAGAGATTGATATATTATTCACCTTCGAACTGATATACAAATGAACTTAATTATTTTCCTATTTATCGAACAAACAAAGTTGTTGCAAGGCTTTACAAAAGCTACTGCCAAGTTGTGTGCATGCGCTACTTGTAAGTTGTGTGCATGCGCTACAAGCCTCTGAAAGTTGTCGCATCAAGGTTTTTCGGAAAGCTCTACTAGTTAGCTCCCGTGAACTACTTACAAGTTGTATGTTTTGATTTCAAAATTATCCAAAAAAAATTGTGTAATAGTTTATTTGTAACATACGTAATATTTTAAAATTGACACTCACTAATTTGATTAGACAAGCAAAGCTGGCACCCTAACGGATTGTTTGATAGTTGATTTTGTGGTGAATTATGCATTTATTAAATTTTGCATAAGTAATACTACACTTGATAGTTGTTTAGGAGGTAAGTTATTCATATATTAAATAAATATAATGTTTGGTTTAAATTTATAAATTATGAGAGAATTTATATATTATTTCATGGTAGATAGAAGGTGAAATAACTAATAAATGAAATTGCAAAACCTTGTAAAATTAATACATTAAATAAAATAATACATAAATTCTCCCATAACTAATTCCGCATGATTCTAACACAATGCAAACGACCTCTAAGTTTACTATAAATTAATTCTCTCTAGCGCTAAACAATACAATTCTTTATGTTTCATTTTGTTTGTGCATAGTTTTTATATTTGAAGTCTTAAATTAAAGATGTATGAAATATATCAAAATATTATTTAATGTTAATATTTTAAATAGAGTCTTCGGCTAAAAACATCCTTAAACTTTACCTCCAACTTAAACTACATCCTTACATTATCCTTCTGGAAAAAAAATATCCTCACAGTATTTAAAACTTAACAACTTTCATCCCTCTATTGAAATTTATCAAAAAATAGCGAATTCCACACAAGAATATATGCAAATCATACTATTCTCAGCAAAAAAAAATCTATAATATTATTACCGGTTGGAAAACTCATCCCAAAAAATAAAAATAAATTTGAGACTCATGTTTGTTGTTAAAAAATAAAATGTTAGGAAGGTTTGACTCTACGAGGAGACGTGATATGCTCTTCTCCTTTACCAACTAAAAGAAGTAGGAGCTTAATTTCGCACCATCTTCACCTTATAAAGTAAAAATGTCGTTAGATTAATAATTATTTACTAACTACTCCTTTCGTTCCTAATTACTTGTACACTTTTAAATTGACACATTTATTAAGAAAATAATTATTGACATAGTGAATTTACCATTTTACCCCTATTAATTATAAGGTAGATGAATTAAAAATTTAAGATTTTTAAAAAGTTCTACTATTTTCAAAGTAATTAACTGAGAATATAATAGGTAAAACGGAAAAGGCTCAAAAATACCCTTAAACTATCTGAAATAGCTCATATATACCCTTAAACTATATTTTGGCTCAAAACTACCCTTCCCGTCAAACTATTGGATCAAAAATGCCCTTCTAATTAACGGAAATTGTTAAATGCCATGTGGATGCCACATGAATGCCACATGGCATGCCAATAGGATTTCACTGCCACGTAGACTAAATAAAAAGTGTCAAAAATATCCTTAAACTATCCGAAATAGCTCATATTTACCCTTAAACTATATTTCGGCTCAAAACTACCCTTCACGTTAAACTATTGGGTCAAAAATACCCTTCTTATTAACAGAAGATGTTAAATGTCATGTAGATGCCACATTGCATAACAGAAGGTTCCACTGCCACATAGACTAAATCCCTAAATCCTAATTACTCCCCCCCCCCCTCATTTCATTATTTCCAGAAACGATATATTCACCCGTTCTCCCTCATTTAGCGGCTAGGGTTTCACAGTTCTCTTCATCGCTGGGTTTCAAGTGGATATTCTTGGTTGTAGGTTAGTAAAGCTTTTTTCTTATTTCATAATGTTTATGATTTCAAAGCATAATAGTTAAGATTTCACAACTTTCCCCTATCAGCTAAGGCTTCGTAGCTTTCTTCGGGGCTGAGTTTCAAAGTGGATATTCATGCTTGTAGGTTAGTAAATATTTTTTCTTATTTTATTATATTTACGATTTATAAGTATGATAGCTAGAATTTCACAACTTTTCCGTCATTTCGCGGCCAAGGTTTCTTAACTTTCTTCGGAGCTAAGTTTCAAAGTTGATTTTAGTGGTTGTAAACACAATAAAATAAGAAAAAAGTTTTACTAACCTACAACCAAGAATATCCACTTTGAAACCCAGCGATGAAGAGAATGTGAAACCCTAGCCGCTAAATGAGGGAGAACGGGTGAATATATCGTTTCTGGAAATAATGAAATGAGGGGGGGGGGGGAGTAATTAGGATTTAGGGATTTAGTCTATGTGGCAGTGGAACCTTATTGTTATGCAATGTGGCATCCACATGACATTTAACATCTTCTGTTAATAAGAAGGGTATTTTTGACCCAATAGTTTAACGTGAAGGGTAGTTTTGAGCCAAAATATAGTTTAAGGGTAAATATGAGCTATTTCGGATAGTTTAAGGGTATATTTGATCCTTTTTATTTAGTCTACGTGGCAGTGGAATCCTATTGGCATGCCATGTGGCATTAATGTGGCATCCACATTGCATTTAACAATTTTCGTTAATTAGAAGGGCATTTTTGATCCAATAGTTTGACGGGAAGGGTAATTTTGAGCCAAAATATAGTTTAAGGGTATATGTGAGCTATTTCAGATAGTTTAAAGGTATTTTTGAGCCTTTTCCGTAGGTAAAAAAACATTGTCCTTTCTTGATTTATCAAAATGAACAAGTAATTAGGGATAACAAAAGTATTATCCATTAAATACCATTATCTTATAATGGTGTGAATATTGTAGTACATTTGTTTATTAATTAATGATCAATCAAAAATAGACCTATGACAAATTATTATGCGTCAATAATCACAGAAATATAATACCAATTAATACTTTTATCTATTTTTAAAAATTATTTTCTCTTGCAGTTGTCATTATGATGGCGTACATTTAATAATTTAATCTTTAATTGGATTAAGATAGGAGTTGTTGATTATTTTAATTCATATTTGATTGAATACATGGATTTTTTAAGATAATATTTGTTTTAATTGAATTTTATTCCTTGTCTCAACATCAACTTTTCTCCCCATATATATATAATAATCATAAAGATTTCTTGATCACTTATAAAATAAATAGGAGAAAATAAACTTTTCAAATCTCTTATACGTTAAATAATTAAAAATCTTTTTGTAAAAAACCATACAACTAACAATTTCTAACAAAAGAATCAAAACACTCTCGAGCACCTTGGGATCTACACCAATTATCCAACTACATCAAATATCACCTTTCAAACATAACAAAATTGTTAAAATTTGAATTCGTTCTTGTTCATCTAGATTGTTGACTTTGATCATAAAAATTTACTTTCAAAATTGAAAAACTCACTCAATATCGTTCCAATTACCTCAAAAAAGGAAAACATGAATAAAACTCAAAAGAACTCGTAAAAGTTGTTATATTCTCCATTAAAATCATGTTCGTCCTCAAAAGTAAAGAGAAAGAAAGCAACTTAACCGTTGAAAGGTTGGGATATCTAGTACGCATGGTTAGCTCGCACGGTCTCTTAAATGACGTCTTTCATTGGATGATGTTTCTACTGCATCTTCACCGATGCTATCTCTTTAGACCTCAACTTCTGAATCTGCATATTCAAAATAGGTACAAATTTCTCATCAAAAGTCATATTCAATTACGTCGAGTTTCATATAATCACATGAAAATCACCATAACGATATTATTTCAACATATACACATAAAATACCAAATTACAAATATAAAAAGAGACTGATATATTATTCACCTTCGAACTGATATACAAATGAAAAAATTGTCTTCCTATTTATTAAACAAACAAAGTTGTTGCAAGGTTTTACAAAAGCTACTGCCAAGTTGTGTGCGTGCACTACTTGCAAGTTGTATGCTTGATAACAAGCCTCTGAAAGTTGTCGTATCAAGGTTTTTCGGGAAGCTCTACTAGTTAGCTCCCGTGAACTACTTACAAGTTGTATGTTTGATTTCAAAATTATCCAAAAAAAATTGTGTAATAGTTTATTTAAATTTGTGTATTAGTTTATTTGTAACATACATAATATTTTAAAATTGACACTCACTAATTTGAGTACACAAGCAAAGTTGGCACCCTAACGGATTGTTTGATAGTTGATTTTGATGTGAATTATGCATGTATTGAATTTTGCATAAGTAATACTACACTTGATAGTTGTTTAAGAGGTAATTTTATTCATAAATTAAATATAATGTTTGATTAAATTTATAAATTATGAGAGAATTTATATATTATGGTAGATAGAAGGTGAAATATATAACTAATAAATGAAATTACAAAACCTTGTAAAATCAATACATTAAATAAAATAATACATGAATTCTCTCATAACTAATTCCTACATGATTCTAACACAACGTGAAACGACCTCTAAGTTTACTATATATTAAAAAGAAAATACATCATCACCCCATTCAACTATAACACTTTTTTAAAAAAAACACTTAAACTTTGTAAAAGTCCTAGTAAACCCCTTAAACAATTTAAAAGTGGTAAAAATATCCCATTATTTGGTCAACCCCAAATTTAAGAAGGAATGTGAACACACGCGCCAACTACTACGTATCACGTGTCAATTATTTTATTTTTTATATTTACTTTTGTTTATATTTTCATATATACTACTTATTCTATTTGTTTTTCTAAAAAAATAAAAAAAAAGTTCTATTCTTCTTCTTCTTTATTCTATTTGTTTTTCTAAATAAATAATAATAAAAAAAAGGTCTGTTCTTCTTCTTCTTCGGTGATCCCTTTCTTCACGCTGCCGCCGCCCGCCGGCGATTCTCTACCATAGCCATCATCCACACACTTCAACACCATCTCAACCATTTTTAATAGGCAAATCAAAAATAAAATTGAAAAATAAAAACACTATCAAAATCTTTGACGCTTTTTCTTCGATCTATCAACCATTTTTGTATACTTCGCCTTTAATTTTTACTCAAAATCAACATTTATTGTATCTGCGAAGGCTGCAATTCTCTCTCTGACTTAGATAGAGTATTCTTTTACTGGGTTTGAACTTGACCCCGACGATTCTCCCTCTATCGTCATTAAATCTTCGACATTTTTTCACCGGTCTTTTCTGATCATCCTCCGCAACCTCACTCCGCTTTCATCTCTTTTTCCGTCAATAATCTCATTACTTTGATCTCTCTAAGCTAAAAAGTGAGTCCAAGAAATCTTCTGGGTAAACTTCAATGAAGGAGATAAAAATTAGAAAATAACATAAAACAAAGAGAATAAAGTAAAAGAAAATAATATAATTAAATAAATGTTAAAAATAACTAAATAATATTTTCTTACTTGTCTCACTCGCTAGTGGCGAGTGACTACACTCCATGTGCCACATAGGATCATAATGAGACATTAAATCCACTCTAAATAAGAATAGGGGGTATTAGGACCTTTTCAAAGTTTTAGTGTCTTTTTAAAAAAAGTGTTATAATTGAATGGAGTAATGCTGTATTTCCTCTATATTAAATCTCTCTAGCTTAAACAATACAATTCTCTATGTTTCATTTTGTTTGTGCATAATTTTAATTTTGAAGTCTTAATAAAGATGTATGAAATATATCAAAATATTATTTAATTTTAAGATTTTAAATAGAATTTTTAGCTAAAAACATTCTTAAACTATACTTCTTACTTAAACTACATCCTCACATTATCTTTCTGAGCAAAAAACATCCTCCAAGAATTTAAAACTTAAACAACTTTCATCTCTCTATTAAAATTTGTAAAAAATTAACGAATTCGACACAAAAACATATGCAATTCATACTATTCTCAGCAAAAAAAATCTATAATATTATTACGGATTGGAAAAATCATCCCAAAATATAAAAATAAATTGAGACTCATGTTTGTTGTTAAAAAAAAAACAATGTTAGGACGGTTTGACTCTACGAGGAGACGTGATATGCTCTTGTTCTTTACCAACTAAAAGGAGTTGGAGTTTAATTTCACACCATCTTCACCTCAAAAAGTCAAAATGTCGTTAGATCAATAACTTTTTGGGGCACATTGATGAATGTACTCAAGTTTTGTTGTCCATCATTAGAAGTAAAACTCCCCTATCGACACCACTTTTTGCATATTCAATGAAAAGAAAATATTTTCATCTATAATTCTTTAATATCAAATAAAATAAAAAGTAAATTAAGAAAACTGTTAATTAAAAGAAAGACAATGTAAAACGTTGTTGCTAAAAATAAATCATAATAGTATTTTAGATGCATGTAGAATGAACACAATTGGTTTATGGGGGGTGATTTAAAGAGTTTTACTGAGAATAGTGCCAACCGCATATGTTTTTCTGAATAATTTGTTTATTTTTGCTAAATTTTAACAAAAGGATGAAAGGTGTCAAATTTTAAATAATTGGGGTAAAATTTATTACGAAAAATAATTTAAGAATGTAGTCTAAGTTAAGGGTAAAATTTACGAATGTTTTTGGCAAAAAAAACTCATTTTAAATATATCAGGTGAAAATTGAAATTTAATACTTCCTCAGTTTAAAAAAAAGTGGCCTATTTTGACTTGACATTGAGTTTAAGAAAATAAAGAAGATTTTGAATCTTGTGGTCATAAATTAAAATTGTGTCAAATGTTACAAGATTTTCTTAATCTTGTGGCCTTAAACATGTCACGTGGAAAGCTGAAACTAAGAGTGTGTTTGGTATGAAGGAAAACGTTTTCCTGGAAAACAAGTAGATTTTTGACTTATTTTCTCATGTTTGTTGGTGAATAAAAAATATTTTTTGAAAAGATTTTTAGTGTTTGATTTATGAATGAAAAATATTTTTGAGAAATATTATTTATTTTTACTAGAGTAGAAAATAATTTTTGAAATTGAAAATATTTTTTAAAAAGAAATTTAATTTTTTTTGGGGGGTGGGGTGGGGTGGGGTGTTAGGGGTGAAAAATAAAAATTGAAAATTGAAAATATTATTAAAAAACTAACTTAAATTTTTTTGGGGAGGTGGGGGTGGAGGGAAATAAAAATTTGAAGTTGAAAATATTTTCTAAAAACAAACTTAATTTCTTTTTTGGGGTGAGGGGAAGGGAGTCGAGTGTAGGGGTGAAATTTTGAAGTCGAAAATATTTTTAATAACAAACTTAAAAAAAATTAGGGGTGGGGGTGGGTGGGTGGGGGTCTGTTAGGGGAAGGGGGGTGGGGTCAAGGATAGTAGTGAAAAAATAAAATTTTGAAATCAAAAATATATTTTAAAATCAAACTCAATTTTTTTGGGGGCGGGGGGCTGACCAGGAGGAGGGGGGAGGTCGCGGGTAGGGGTGTTGTGAAAGAATAAAAATTAGAAATTGAAAATATTTTTTAAAAAACAAACTTAATATTTTTTTGAAGGGGGTGGGGACTGGTAGGGGGGGTCGTGGGTAGGAGTGGGGTGAAAAAAAATAAAAATTTAAAATTGAAGATATTTTTTAAAATAACTTTTTTTTTTTTTGAGAAAAATGACCAAAAACTTCTCCAATTTATATTCGGATTTTCAACTACACATTTTAACTTTACAGGAGTCCTATCACCCCTTGAAGTGTATAAAACTGATATTATTATCTCTCTGAATGCTTAGCTGGCAAAGAGAGTGTGTTTACTCTCTTTCAGAGTAATTCAATTAAAGATAAAATGACATGCAATCATCCAAAAATGAAATCTGGATCAGATTTGAAAAATTAAATGAATTGGGTTAACATCAAATTCAATTGAACTTACTAGTGAGAATATTTTTTTCCTTTTTATTGTAGATCCTTTAATTATCAATCTCATATTTCAATTAATCAATAAAAGGATTCAATCTCAATTGACCTCCATTAATGAAATTGTTACTGTTTTCGTTTGTTCTCCCTCTTTTGTTGCTCGACCATCATCCATCACTGTTGCCACCTCCGGCGAAACCCAAACCACCAACAAAACCCCGTTCTCCTCTTTCCCTCTCCTCTTATCTCTGTCCCGTTTCGAGACAACCACCATGAAGACCTACCTCTGTTCTCACAACAAGGTCGACTACAACAACAACAACAAAACCTTGCGGTTGCACTGCTCCGACCAGCGAGTTTCGGCGAAGCAAGAAAAACTCCGATGTAGCGGCGATATGCACAGATCCTTTTAGATTATTTTTCAATGTTCTCCGACAAGCAAAACTAATGTCGTTTGACAAGCTCCCGCTATCAATATTCATCTTTGTTTCTCACAATTCCATAGGAATTTGAAAGAATTGAGGGAAGCAGTTACTTTAGAGATTTGAGAAATTAGAAGAGTATAGGAAAAAGTGAAAAGGAATTACAAAAGAATTGAAAAAAAAGTAATTGAATTTTCACCTGTAAACGTGTGAAGTTGACAGGCCAACACAGATCTGGTTGTGGCTTTTTATATGTGTAATTATTGCAGTTTTAAATTATTCAGATGGGTGATAGGACTCTCGTAAAGTTGAAGTGTGTAATTGAAATTTTGAAGTGAACATATTTCTTAAAAACAAAATAATTTTTTTTGGGGGAGGGGGGGGATCGCGGGTAGGGGTGTGGTGAAAACATAAAAATTAGAAATTAAAAATATTTTTTAAAAATAAACTTATTTTTTTTTTGAAGGGGGTGGGGGCATAGGAGTGGGGTGGGACGGGATGAAAGAATAAAAATTTGAAACTGAAAATATATTTTAGAAATAACTTAATTTTTTTGGAGGGGGTGAGAGGGTTGAGGGGGGGGGTCGCTGGTAGGGGTAGGATGGGTGAATTATTTTTGAAAAACATCATAATTTTTTGGACGGGGGGCTAATTTGGGGGGGGCGTATGGGTAGGGGCAGGATGAGGTAAAAAATAATAATTTAAAATTGGAAATATTTTGAATAAGTTTTAAATTAATTTTATAATAAAAAATATAATTTAAAGTTTAAGGAAAGTTTTAAAAAAAGGAAAGTCATTTTCTTGAGTTGATATGAAAAAATATTTTTTAGAACTTTTAACCCAATCAAACATGAGAAATTGAAAAATATTTTTTTATATCAAACACACCTTAAAATATTATCAAAAAAAAAATGTTATTCTTTTTTAAGTAGACTAAAAAAGAAAATATTTTTTTTTTAAATTGACGGGATAATTGCTTTAAAAAAACATGTTAGAAAAAAACTAAACCATAAAGAAAAGGAGAGGAGTAATGTATTTGGTTGGTAGAATATTGATTTTGATTCCTTGTATTAATATAGTAAGAAATTAAGCATGGCAGTAACATCATACTAATTTCCAAAACTGCCAGCTTTGCATGAAATAACTCTTATCACAGAGCAGTACATAGCAAAGAGATAAAAGAGGAACAAACTTTCAAAAGTGAAAGCGATTTGAGTTGTTTTTTGTTTGTTACTTACTTCTCTGTAAGTGGGATAGAAGAAAAAGTGAGTTTACTGAAGCAGCAACAATGACTGCAACAGACTCTTAACTTCCCTCTTTCTCCATCTCTCTCTCCCCTTTTCCTTTTCAAGAATTGGGGTCTGGCCACTTTCTTCAAAGATTCAATCTTTGAGTTCTTTTGAAGAAAAAAAACAGAACCTTTCTTTAATTTGAGGAGAATTGAGTTACTAAAATGAAAGGGTTGAAGTTACCAAGTTGGCTTGGTTTCTTATGTGGTTGATATTGATTGACTTGACCCCACTTGAGAATATAAGTTGCTTGAGAAAAAATAAAATAAAAAATCAAATCTTTTTGGATATATCCACTCTGTTCTTGCACTGTTCCATTTCCAATTTTGGTTTCTAGGGGTTCTTTTTGGCCTGAAACTCTTGGAGAGTTCAAGTTAAGCAGTAGTTCTTGGATTTGATCTGAGAGATGGAAATTGATGAAGAGAATAATGAAAATAAAGGAGGGATGTGGGATTTAGAGCAAAAGCTTGATCAGCCTATGGATGAGGAGGCTGGAAGGCTAAGAAATATGTATAGAGAAAAGGTAACATGTACCTTTCTTTTGTGTGCATGAAATTGATTCCTCAGGAATAGGTTATTGTAAAAGATACCTTTTTTTGAGGGACCTTTTGCTTTCTACTTGCTTTACTTCTTTACTGTTTCTCTTTACTTTTCCCCCCTTTTATTTTTTGCCAAATTACTGCTGGATTCATTTGATTAATTGAACTGTAATATGTTAGCACTCAATCAGCTTAAAGATGCTTGGATGGTTTGTTGCCTACTTGATCTTATTGCATGGGTAGTTTGCAGTCTCATAAAATATGTATGTAAATAATTACATGGATCTAGTAAGACATTAATTAGTTCATCTGCACTGTAGATGATTTGATAGTTATTCTATTAGATCTAGAGGATGACTTTAGGTTGATATCAAATAACATGTGTGTGTATTTATGGAAGTGTACATATATATAATGTATGGTTATGTAGTTCGTCGTGTATAGACTTGTATACTTCATCTTTATGAATGCAACAGTAATGAATGATCAAAAACAGATAACTGAAATTGTACATCATCTGCAAACTTCATACTTGCTTTAATTTCGTTGATCACAAAGTGAGCAACTTATGGATCATTTTACTTATGCTCATTGTTTAGCGAGTTTCCTGATTCACGTGTCTTAATTCAGAAATTCTCGACATTGCTGTTATTGCGGCTTGCTTATCAGAGTCTTGGAGTGGTGTATGGAGACCTTGGGACATCTCCTTTATATGTCTACAATAATACATTTCCCCGTGGAATTGAGGATCCAGAAGATGTCATTGGAGCACTCTCATTAATAATATACTCTCTTACGCTTATCCCTCTCCTCAAGTATGTCTTCATAGTATGTAGAGCAAATGACAATGGCCAAGGTAAGCTGATTTTGCAGTTAAAGTTACACATCTGATTAATATATTGATACCTCATATCTGTGTATGCATGTCCTATGATTAGTAAGTATTCCATGGCTGCTTCAAAAGTCTGAGAAGGATGTCTAAATGAAATTATTTTCTGTGTAGCTGAAAATTCTAAACTCCGTACTACTAACACATTTTGGAATTGGCATATCTGATGATTTAGCTTGATTATCCACCTTTCATTGGTTGGATTAAGCTAGATGTCCTTTCTCTCAGTTTGAAGACCGGTCAATTAGAGAGAATAGAGAACTGCAATTTCTAGGTTACAACTGGGAACCTAGCATTGATAATCAGGGCTAAAAATCAATAGGATGTGGGAAACAGTGTGTGTTGTGTAAGGCGGCATGAGAGACGGAGAAACTAGAGAGCAGATACATCAAGAAACTGATACACCTAATATAACAGTATTCTGGACCTGCTTTTTTCTTAGAGAAAATGAAATTAACGGTGAGGCTGTAGGTATGGCGGCAACAACAACAGCATACCCAGTATAATCCCACAAGTGGAGTCTACGGAGGGTATTGTGTACGCAGACCTTATTCTAATTCCTACCTTGTGAAAGTAGAGAGGTTGTTCCCTAATAGACCCTCAACTCAAGTAAAACATTTTGAAGGAGGTAGAAAAAGGGAATACAGTATTGAAGAAGCCATGATGTGGCTGTAGGTATGGGTAAGATTGTAAGAATAAAAATTCTGACTGAAATGCATAATGCTGCTGATTCCTCCTAGTTTGACACAGAAGATTCCTTCATTTTCTCTAAGATTTTGCATGATTGCAGCCAATGGTAGGACATCTATTTCAGATTTGACATGGTCTATAAAATTCTCTTTCCTGTGAATTATTTTAGATGATTTATTAACAATATGGTTTTAAAATTTGTTTTGACAAGCAAAATGGTCATTGGTCCCCTTAGGCAATTTGAGTGATACTTCTCGGTTCCTACTCTCTTTCTTTTTGGTATCCATTGTAATTAAAGTTTCAATACTCTTCCTCTCCCCCATTCATTTTTATGTCACCTAAGTTGGTATATGAGAACAATTCACCTGCACTTACTACTTACCTTCAGAAAAACTCCTCTTTTTGCTTCACATAGATAATAATAGATGGAAGAACTTCTAGAATACTAGAGAATGACTGATATTTTCATTCTCATCGCCTATATTTTCCAAATCTAGAATAAATGTATACAAAAGAGGATAAATTGTATATTATTTTGCGGAGATAAAAAGTTATGATCAACCAAAAGAAGACTTCTGATCTTGATAGAGATTATGCCCTGCAGAAACACACCACATTCCATGGCATGGTTCTAACCTTATGCACCATACCACCACTAGCAACAGCGTAGTATCTGTCCATTCTTCTTATTGCCATGATCTCGATATTTAATAGCCAAAACCTCATTAAGCAAAGATGTGGCAACATAGTGTTCCTCAAGCAACTCAAACTATTTCTTGCCATCTGTCACAATGTGATGAAAAATCTAAAGACAACTTAGGATGAGTCTTAGACTCCAAGACACTCAATCCTACTAACATGAAACCCTGAAATTTCATCTTACACCTCTCAAAATAAGGCACCACTGCTGAATGCTTAGGAGGTATGAAATAAGATTCTTGACAAGAAATATGACACAAGATTATCTGTTATAGAACTGTATTTAATAAAGAGGGTAACTCTTGTAAACCTGGTACACCACAGCCCACTTATTCTGTCGCTGCATCAATTGAAGCACTCAAACTATTGCAGTCGACTAATCTCTTTTTGTCGAGAAGGAAAAGACAGTCTAGCATCCCGAAAGCAGTTTGCCCAATTCTTTTGTATAACTAACCAAGCAATCCGAGGCTAATCTGGCACAATTTGGAACACCAGGAATAATGGGCCCTCTACCTTTCTCCACTTAAATAGCAGGCTTTAGTTTGTGATAGATTCATACCCGGGACGTGCGCCTAACCCACACATCATGTTCCGCACTCTTACTACTGAACCAAGCTTAGTCTAATTGGAGATTTGAGCGGTCTATCCAATTCTTTTTCCCTCAGCTTAGTCTAATTGGAGGTACTTTTATCACAAGGAATTGTCTCTTGAAGTCCTCTCAAATTAAAATGTTAAATTGAACCAAATATTTTCCCTCTATTACCATGAAATGATACCTTAAAACTAAAAAGAGTACTAAGAAACCATACCTCATAGATTGCAATATGTAGTCTTTGCTCTGCCTGTCGTTATCCATTATGCCAACTCCGATCCTCCAATAGACAAGAGAACCCGTACTGATACTAAGAAACCATGCCTCCTCTAAGTAGCTCATATTGCTATAAGGACAGAGTGGAACAATATGAAATTGGACAAATGAGAGATTCTCTAATCAAAATTGATGCCTTTGCTTAGTATTATCTAGCTTGACAAGAGATATCACATTTTGATTCTTAATTTTTATTATATGCCAAAACAACCTTCTTATGTGAATATTAATGCCTTTTTATATGCACTCTTTTGTTTAGAAATTGAGGCTAGTTGTTCACTGCAACAAACCGATTCTCTAATTTTGATGATATTTTTTTGATAAAGGTAAAGTTGTATTCCTCAGCAATGAGGGTATGCTGGCAACCATCAAAAAGATTTAAATCAGTGACCCAAAAAAGACCAACTCAAGAAAGCATCCTCTATACCCTCCTCTTTACACCATTAAAAGAAAGTCTTCATACAACGCCATTTGATCTATTGCACTGATTCAGCAGTATTTTCCATACACCTTTTTTCTTTCTCTCTAAATAGTCCACCATATACAAGAGGGTATCATGTTCCACCATTTCTTCTGGCTCTTACTCCCTCCATCTTCTCACCCAGCAACTAAGAAGGTCTGCAGTGTGTTCTGGCATTGTCCAGTTTGTGTGTTCTGCTTATAAAAATGGCAGAACTTCACTTAGTAAAATTGAACTTCATTTATATATCAACTGATATGACTTTGTGTTGGTCATTCATCAGATTTTGTCACATTAGGTTAAGGTAGTTGCTGTTTGTTTCTTTATGTTTTTCTGAATTTCAAATTATTGTGCAACTATAGTGAATCACCAGATACATTTTCTGATAATTACTTGGCACCTTGTCAGTTTGATGTAATTGTAACTTCTGTATGCCAGAATCTTCAGCTACACGTTCCTAATGCAAGAATTAGATAAATAAAAGAAGCACCAATATAAGTATTCTATGATGCACTAGGGTGGAAGAACTGAATTTACCATTTTCAGGTGGGACTTTTGCTCTTTATTCATTACTCTGTCGACAAGCTAAGATAAATACAATTCCAAACCAACACCGAACTGATGAGGAGCTGACAACTTATAGCCGTAGCACATTCCATGAGCATTCATTTGCTGCGAAAACAAAAAGATGGTTGGAGGCATATCCATATAGGAAGAACGCGCTTCTTATTCTTGTAGTTGTTGGCACCTGCATGGTAATTGGTGATGGAATTCTCACTCCTGCCATATCAGGTACACAAGTTTGAAGTTCATCTTGTACTTGTCAGCTGTTACTGACTAGGTTGACGTTCATCACTTATTATTTAGTGAAGAACTCTACCTGATAATATTTTTCTTAAAAACCAATCTTATCAGCCGATGATTAGAAACGCCACTTCAATACATTTCTAGTATAGTGTACCTGCTGATAGTTTTATTGTACTTAGATTATATTGATGACTACTTGTTGAACTTGTATATTGTGATTAGAGTAGGAAATAAAGACAACATGCATCCATCACAAGAAGTACTTGAGTTGCACTCGATAGAATCCACTATTGCTAGCGTTCGTTTCTTGTACCTAGTCCTTGTACATCCAAACTCACCAATTGATGGTTGAAATGCCATTTAAGTTGTCAAGAATATACATTGTATGCTTCACCATATTTAATTTCCTTTAATGCTTCTAAACCTGCAAATTGATAAGAAAATTGTCAATTGAAGCTTGGCAACAACATCTGATATTGATTGATGATTATCTCAACCTTTCTTGGTGGGGATTCCACTTTTGTAACAAGTTACTTGATATTACTAAGATTCTGCTTTGGCGAAAGCTACATGTTGCTTTTTACCAACAATCTTAACCAATAAAACACCATGCTTGACCAACACATAGTATTATATACTTCTGCGCTCCTCTTGATGAAAGTCATGAGAGGCGAGGATTAAAGATTTGCTAACATGATTAGAATTATCTTGGCTACAAGAACGCGACTTAGTAAGAGACAGACAGTACACCATAAAAGAGGTTGTGCTCTAATTTGATTAGATTATCGGCCTACTGTGCTTGTTTTTACTGATACATGAGGATATTCCCTGTCAAGTCAACCTCCTTCAAAGCTAACCTCCCCTAGTTTATTTCATGAACAAAGTGAGCATTTCACCAGTAGTTTCCAGCTCAAAGGCAAGTTGGCTGCTGAGACATATATGAAAAGCCAATTCTACATCATTGTAACGTGATTCCTAGAGGTGAACCCTATGAATTCTAGAGGGGATCCTGGTGCATGGATTATCATTTATGTGCCACTTAGTTCGCGTGCTTCTTTTTGGTGTTTTTTTAGTTCTGACGTTTCGTCATCTATTTTAGTTTTTCAGCTTGCCCCATCAATGCCGACCTGAGGCTTTTTCTTGGGAAGCATGACTTGAATTGAAGATTTCTTCCTACTCTGATATCATACTGACTTGTGCGATTGACTTCAAGCTTACATTTTAGAGATAATATTCTTATTTATTTTTAGTTGTTCAACACTTCTTACTCTTGTTCTAGTAAAAAAGTTTGCCTAAAAAACTTACTCTCCTTCCCAGAAAGAATAACAAATTCGAAGGTTTAAAGCATTTAATTTCTTGTAAATCTGGACATTGATGATTTGTACCTCAAGCTTCTTCGAAATAGTTGACATATTTAGGAAGTACATGAAAATTACTATATATCATTTTGACACTTAAAAATATTTTAGACCTATGCTGTGAAAGGTCCCTTCATGACAATGTTTGACTGGACAGGGAATTTACGAGAGAACAAAGATTTTTGAAACTTGTGGTCTTAAATGTTCCATGAGATTTACCAGATTTCCGTGTCCGTTGAAGCAGGCCATTAAGGATAAATAGTGAAGTTAAAAGTTTATTTGTTTCCAAAGAAAATAAATTTTATATTTTTTGGAACAGATTGATTGGAAATAGTGCCAAAAAATGGAACAGAGGAAGCAATAATCAAAGAAGCAATTGTGTGATTCTCTAAATAGTTAGTGTTATATGAAGTGGGACAGTGAATCTATATATGTTTATTGTTTCTTCTCCGTAAAATCTTAATTTGAAGTTGTTATAGTAGAAAATCCAAAGTTAAAAGGAGGACTTTTTGTGGGAAGTGATTCTTGCTAGCATGGATGCCGACGGCATGATGGGTTTTGAGGCATGTTGTAACCTCATAAAGGGCAGGAGTGTGGAAGGATATAATGATTTGGATTGAAGTATTTTTCAAATCATCAGGCTCCCAGTTGATAATGATTAACACATCTGATTCTGGCTCACAGTATTTGTAGAGGCTAATCCTTGAAGAGAGAATTCCCAGCTTGTTCTCTTCATTGTCAATAAGCATGTCACGGTAGCTAAAATACTCAGAAAGAACAAAATACCAAAGTGTCCTAGGAAGTATCGTTGAGAAGATCTATCTAGGATTAGGAACGAGACGAGTTCAAGGATTTCCTGACAAAGATCTATGGCCATCAGAGCTCATAGAGGAACAGAATGATGTTGAAAAGGTATACTACAGATGCTTATGGAGGGAATGAGGCTTGGATGGAAGTAAGTTCAGTAGAGAAAAGCATCTAAGAAAGTGATGATTTTTTTATGGTATCTACATGTAATGCTTTCTTAAGGGCTTTTTAAAGTTTATTAGGTAATTTTCTCAAAAGCAGATTAGTAAGAGGAGATGATGTTTGTTAAGTTGGTGTGGCATGTGTTTGTCACAATGGGAAGAGATGGACCACCTAGTACTGCATTATAATTTTATTTCTGCTTATGGACCTTCGTATTTTATTTTATATAGCTTAGGTTCTCTCAAACAGTGGTGAAATGCTATGGCAAGTACGTGCATTGAGAAACCAAAGCAGCCTTTGTTATCTGCTTTTGAGATTTTTTACTTCATTTGTATTTTGGTGTAATGGAAGGAATTCCTTTTTATCAAATTAGTTGAGTATAGATTTTGGACTTGTTAGGGAATGTGTGTGTGTGTGTGTATGTATATATATATATATTAGAACTTATTTTTCACTTCTATTTTATTTAGTATGATGATAATATGATATGAGCTTAATGAAGAAATGGGGATTCATATAGTGATCCCAACTTGTTTGGGACCGAGGCATAGTTGTTGTTGTCGTTGTCGTTGTCAAATTAGTTAGATGAAATTTTGGAACTTCATGTCATGATTTTGTATGGGATGACACCTGTTTTGGTGTTATGATCAACCAAAAGATTTTTTATTTATCAAAGAGAAGTATACTTATATTTTGCAAGAAAGTACTTATGCAGAATATTTTTCTCAGTTCTTTCAGCTTCTGGTGGGATCAAGGTGGACCATCCGAAGATGAGTAATGGTATTAATCTACCTTCCAAATACCTTTCTTTGATGTGTTTGTTAATTACAGCTTGTTTACTTGCATCTCTTTCAGTTATTTATGACACACTCACAAAGAAATTCATTATTCTGCTTGTTGATGCAGATGTAGTAGTGGTTGTTGCTGTCATTATATTAGTTGGTTTGTTTAGCTTACAGCATTATGGCACAGACAGAGTGGGTTGGCTGTTTGCCCCAATTGTGCTGCTTTGGTTTCTCTTAGTAGGAGGTATTGGTATCTATAACATCTGGAAATATGATAGCTCTGTTTTGCGGGCTTTTTCTCCTGTCTACATATATCGGTATTTTAAAAGGGGAAAAAGAGATGGTTGGACATCACTGGGAGGGATCATGCTCAGCATTACAGGTTTTTTCCTCTTGCCCTTTTCCCTCTTTTTAAACATCTTTTTTTTTTTGGTTATTTGTCAATAGTTATTACAGCACCAAGGTGATGAGTGTGTGCTCCTACTTATAATTGCTTGGCTGGCTATTTCAGGAACAGAAGCACTTTTTGCTGATCTTGCTCATTTTCCAGTGTCAGCAATACAACTTGCTTTCACTGTCATTGTTTTCCCTTGCCTTCTTTTAGCTTATTCTGGACAAGCAGCTTACCTCATACAAAATACGGATCACGTTGTTGATGCATTCTATCGATCTATTCCAGGTATTTCTCGCTCTTGAACTTTGATAATGTTAAAATTGATGGGTTTTTTTTCTCAATGGTGATAAAACAGATTAACATAGTGTGGACCTAAAAGGTCGTAATATCGATAGAGCTCTGGCCTCTGAGTGAAGATTGGAGTATCTTTGGCAAAGTGCACATTCAGTACACAGAAAAATAGCCTGTTACGACTTTATCTAATCATTTAGTTAGAGAACATACTCATTGGAGAAGATATGTAAGAGAAACTAAGTGTGGGGTAACCAGTGAGATGTCAAGAAGGACTTGTCGCGAGTAAGGTTGTGGCTGAAGAGTAGTGATAGAGGAGAATCTGAGACTTCGTTTGCCAATAGAGACTTACCCAATTTCCTTTTAAATGATTTTTCACTAATCCAAAATTCTTAAATCAAGCACCACTTACCTATTGAAGTTTTTTTTTTTTGGATAAAGCCACTTACCTATTGAAGCTGAAGAGTACACCTTATCTCTGGTAATGGAAACATCCCTTTTTTCTTCTTAGTGATTATCAGACACAGATGATTTCTTTTCCATGTAACAAGACTTGAATGCTATGACGAAGGCTGGTCCACTGTATCCTATTCATCGTTACTAACATTTAACAAGCTATAAGGATTCATTTTCCATGTATTGGGTAGGACAGGATCTCTGAATATGGGGCAGGAGGTTGTGGCTTGGAAACATGTTCATAAATTCCTAAATACTCTGATCATGTAACATTGATATTGTTTGCACATTTACTATGTTAATAATACAAACTGAGCCTATTTTATTTTCACGTAATTCTAAAAAGGACTAATCAGGTTATATATCATGTCATAGTGTAAAGTCTCTGTGGATTACCATTTTCCGCGTACCTTTGAAGAAAAAGAGGGAAACAAAGTAGAATTATCAAGGAAGATATGGTAGTAGTAAAAGGTTACTAAATATACTAGTTATAATGTATCTGGCCAGAAATAATCTTTTTTTCTTGATGCAGAAAGCATATACTGGCCAGTTTTTGTCATTGCAACTTTAGCTGCTATTGTTGCCAGTCAGGCTACCATATCTGCAACTTTTTCAATAATCAAACAAGCTCTAGCACTTGGCTGTTTCCCAAGAGTAAAGGTTGTGCATACATCAAAGAAGTTCTTGGGGCAGATATATATTCCTGATATTAATTGGATTCTTATGGTTCTTTGCATTGCCGTTACTGCTGGATTTAAAAATCAAAGCCAAATAGGCAATGCTTACGGTGAGTTTGTGCCTTACATCTAATATTTCTTGATTCCTTTCGCATTTTAAACATGCAAAGACAGATTTCAGTCTTGATAAGATTAAGTTTCTGAGGGGACACTGGTTGACTGATAAATATATTTCTGTTTGTTGTCTTCCTTTATGTATGGTCCTAATTAGGGGTTCCTATCGTTTTTGGTGATAGAGTTACATGCACTCGAGCTGATGCATGTTGATTTCCTATCTCTATGGTGTACTGAATCAGGTCATTGTAGGTTACTGTAGTTCTTTTTGGTGCTTTCACTGACATGTATGCTAAAGTCACAAAGTTTGCTGATGAGGTGAAGTCTAGACTTCAACAATTAGAATGTAGTTTAATATTAGCCGCAAGCTAATCAGCTGTCTATGGTTTAGGTTTCTTTCCTTTTCATTTGGAGGAGAGAAAGATGAGGTGTGTCTAATGGTTCAACGATAAAATGGAAGTGGCACATCAGTTTAAAGTTATCCCAACAAAATCAATCCATCTTTTCATATTAATAATCCCTGTTCTGAAGTCTTGCAATTGATTTCTTATTACTGTTGAAACAGCCTTACCTTGAAACTCACATGTTGACATGGCATTTGTTGAACAGGAACAGCAGTGGTGATAGTGATGCTGGTGACGACATTGCTCATGACTTTGATAATGTTACTAGTATGGCACTGCCATTGGGTTGTTGTCCTTATCTTCACTGTCTTATCTCTGGTGGTTGAATGTACCTACTTCTCAGCAGTACTTTTTAAGCTTGACCAGGGTGGTTGGGTTCCCCTCGTGATTGCTGCAGCTTTTCTTGTCATCATGTATGTATGGCATTATGGAACAGTGAAACGCTATGAATTTGAGATGCACAGCAAGGTATCTATGGCATGGATTCTGGGGCTTGGTCCCAGTTTAGGATTGGTACGGGTGCCAGGAATTGGACTCGTGTACACCGAGCTAGCTAGTGGAGTGCCTCACATCTTTTCTCACTTCATTACCAACCTACCTGCTATACACTCAGTTGTGGTATTTGTGTGTGTAAAGTACCTTCCTGTTTATACAGTTCCAGAAGATGAAAGATTCCTTGTGAAACGGATAGGACCGAAGAATTATCACATGTTCCGTTGTGTTGCTAGGTATGGTTACAAAGACCTCCATAAGAAGGATGATGACTTTGAGAAAAAGCTTTTCGATAATCTGTTTATGTTTGTCCGGCTGGATTCAATGATGGATGGCTGCTCTGACTCTGATGAATACAGCTTATATGGACAGCAAACACAACATTCAAGAGATTATAATGGGAACTCATCAACTGCAAATATTGAACTCAGTTATTCATCAATGGACTCGATAGCCCCTGCCAAATGTCATCCTCAGGGAAACAGCACAATCACATCATCAGGCCACGAGAGCAGCCAGACTGAAGTAGATGAACTGGAATTCTTAAACAGTTGTAGAGATGCTGGGGTTGTACACATACTTGGGAACACTGTAATTAGAGCAAGAAGGGAATCCAGGATTTATAAGAAACTTGCTATAGACTATATATATGCATTCCTTAGGAAAATATGCAGGGAAAATAGTGTCATCTTCAATGTACCCCATGAGAGCCTCTTGAATGTTGGACAGATTTTCTATGTGTAAATTAACAATTCCAATATTATGGATTTTCTTGAGTGTCTCATCTCCTGTATTATAACTTTTTTTCTTTTGGATAATAGCAGTGCTCTGTTTTGATAAGATGAATGCACATAATTATTTGTACAACTGGTTGCATTAAACTCGTTCATGCATACTGCATAGAAGAATGCAACTGTCACAGTAGTAGGCAGCATCCCCTCTTAGTTTTGAGTAGGCGGAACCATTCTGTTTTGGTTAATTCGCCTTGCCTCTTAGTTTTGAGTAGGCGGAACCATTCTGTTTTGGTTAATTCGCCTTGTATAGTAGATTATCATATTGCTGACTTTGAAAATACTATGATATAATTGCCTCATGTAGATGTCCATTTGCATTGGGAAGTAGTGAACATAGCCTTCTCCTAATTTGCTTATAGGCATAATACATAAACAAACACTCAAATTTGGCCCCAACTAACAAGTAAGCACTCCAATTCTGAGAGCTCACATCTAGACACCTGCGGACAATATAAGGAATACAAGTGTTCAAGCACACAGTGGAGACGTGTCTAAATGTGCATACTCATTAGAGTGTTTGCTTACCAACGGTATATAATATGTCTTGCTTATATACAAGAAAGATGATACAATAAATATACTTTATTACGAAAAGAATTTACAAAGTTCTCCCTGTAATTTTTCACTTTGTTCCCCTCTAAGCTAATGAAGAAAAAGTGAGGAGATGATCTATTTACTCCTTTCCCTGTAATTTACGCAATTTTTTTCACCCCCTATCTCATCTCCTCAGCTAACTCCAAGTAAAGACAGAAAAAAATCACGTAAAACTTATAATTAATAACATCACCAACAATATGAGGCCAAAGTTACATTTCCATTTATCATAGATACAAAATGATGTTTTACATATTGTAATATATAAAAAGATTTTCATGTTTCCCGGGAATATATATAATGTTGTTTCACAATCTAAGGGAGACCACTCTCCTCTCCCTGGATAATACAGAATAAACAGAGTATACTCCTAAAAGAAACTCTCATGCAGATACCAAGAAAGAAGGGACACCATGCCATCATTTGGCTGGATGAGCGTGTGGTCTTGTTGGACAGGCAGCAGCCATGGTACGTAAGCGTCTGGCAATTTCAGTGAAAGATGGGCGGACAGGAGGATCTGGAGCCCAACACTGTTCCATGAGCATTCTCCACTCAGTGTCACAGAAGCTTGGCACAGGCGGTCTCAATGTGTTGTTGACAATACCACCTGCATACAAAAAGGATACAAGACTGCATTACTTTCAAGACTTGGGATATTGCATGAGAATGAAGAGTGAAACACAATGAAAAAAGCAAATAGAGAATTAAAGGGAATAAACAAGTGGGGTGGAGGGGAGTGGTATTTATTCTAGATTCTATCAATCAATCAACTACACTTCAGAATCCTCTGTAACTATTTGCTCTCGTCAAAGCCTATTTCATACCAATACTATATAATTGGTTTTCGGCCCATTTCAACATACCAAGTATTTTTTTTGTATGTTCAAGCTGTACCTGACACTCTTAAGTGGCTTACTAAACAAGAGATTAGCGGGAATAGGAACTAGCACTAAAAATAGTTGAACCATGCTGAGTTTCAATGTCTTTTATTAATATTGGCACTTACGGAATGCCCTTGAAGATATAGTATAACATCAATTAACATCTTAGTGGCTTTAGAAAACCAAAGTTTTGATCAGGAATTTCTAGATATTGATTATTAGTAGATCTTTTTGTAAGAATTTAGCTGTTTCAGAAATTAGTGGGGATAAAATTGAAGTGCATATATTGACTAAATATGTCTATACTGCTGTGTTTTCACTTTCCAGTGAAAAAGCAACCTTCTGGTTCCTTACTTCGAGAATGGACTCTAACACGACTGCCTCAATCCTTCATTAAGGCAGCACTTAGCAGGAAATATAGGATATAAAAAGCAACTTCTTGTCAGATGCAGACAGCAATGGCAGCACACACTGCAATGGGCAATATAAAGAGAAAAATGTTGGAAAGGATAGAGTAATATAAACCTATAATTGCTCCATAATGCATATTTGCATAAGGTTCTTCGCCAGTGAGGATTTCCCAGAGCACAATCCCAAAGGAAAAGACGTCGACCTGCAAAGTTCAAAATTTGTTACTATGAATGGCAACTAGGCATCAAGGATTAAAATCATTTCATGATTTATTCTATCTTAAATATAGAACTCACGCTGATGAAGTTATGGTGGAACAACATTTCAAAGGGAAGATAGAAGTGTTGTAAGAAAATGCAGAAGCTATTGAACAAAAAAGTTTAGGCGCAAAACTAATGAACAGGAGAGACCACATAATGCAAGAATTACATGGGTTTTGTACTAGTAGATATTTGAAGCCAGACCTTTTTTAGGGTGCTGATAAATGTGAAGTCCATTTTCAAAACAAAAAGAGAGACCACATAATTCATTGGATTCTTGAAGTTGGCAAGCATTTTATAACAGCATGTTGAGTTAATAAGCATTGAGTACCAACATCCCCCACATTAAGTGGGGAAAAAATGACGTCTAAAATAGACTATAAGTTCCGCATTCACATTTGAAGAGTTAAACGTAAAAGAGGAATTGAAATCTTACCTTCTCGGAAACCTTATTACTTCCACCATTCAGTAGCTCTGGAGCCATCCATGGAAGCGTTCCCCTGACACCACCAGTAACCAAGGTATTTCTCTTTATTTTTGACAGCCCAAAATCAGCCACCTACACAACACAATTTCCATCAGCTTTGCACTGATCCTTCTACGGTATCTTTGTTGTCGTTTACTTGATGAAGATTTAAGGGATCATTTAGTAGATGTATTAGAAGAAATAATGCATGCATTAGCTTTGTGAATTAGTGGTACCTTGTTTGGTACACTTTTTCAACCTATGTATAGCTAATGCTTGGATTAGTTATACATTCTATTGTGTATTGAGTGTATTTTCCTACGAATACATGGAAATTCATGGTATTAGTAATGCAAGAGGATTCAATGTATGCATTATCATGGTTAAAGACCCAATCGCCCCTCAATTTTTTTTACATCTTTGTAAATAATTTTTTTTTTGAAAACTATGCAATACATACTATTTTTAATACACCAAACAAACCAATGCATAAGCAATAATGCAAGCATAAGTAATGCAAGCACAACTAATTCAAGCATTACTAATACTCTATTTAACATTATTCTTATACACCCTATCAAACGATCCCTAAGGGGTCGTTTGGTAGAGTGTATTAAAACAAATAATGCATGCATTAGCCTTGTGTATTACTAGTACCTTGTTCGGTACTCTTTTCCAACCTATGTATAACTAATGCACACTCTATTATGTATTAAGGTGTGTATCGTTAATACCATGGATTTCTAGGTATCAGCAATGCAATGGTTTTAATGGATGCATTAACTCAATCAAAGACCCAATTGCCCCTGAATACCTTTTTTATAGCTTTTCCATATCTTCGTAAACAATTTTTTTAATGCAATGCATTCTATAAACAATGCATAAAAATAATCTACGTATAATTAATGCAAGCATAATTAATACATGCATTACTAATGCACTAATTACTAATACACTCTATTTAGCATTATTTTTATACACTCTACCAAACGACCCCCAACTGTCATAATAAACTTGTACCAAGTATGATGAGTGGTTATCAAAGTGACTGAAGAGGCTGTTTGAAGTTTGGGGCTAGGAACTGTTTATGCATTTATTAAGCTAGTAATCCAGAAAAGAGTAAAAAGCCAACCTTAGATCTAGAAAGCATGCACCAATTACAGAAATCACGTTATTATTAGGTATTGAGTCCTTCTGTGGTATTCCACCTGTTGCTTGGTTTAGGTCTACATTATTATTAGGTATGAATCCTCGTGGGATTTCACAGGGTATGTTATTGTTGTTGTTGGATGGCTGTATCACGAATCTGGCAATAATAGCTTGGACCATGGCAGGATTAACTGCATTTTATATGTTTTGGATGTACTACTTTCGAAGGGTATTACTAATATATTGGTTAATACGCTGAATATGATCATCAGACTCGTATGCTATAGAAAGAAAAATCATATTGTCACATTTCAAATCAAAACCAGCACATTCTTGCAAATGCAGAATCCATTGAAAGAACTCAAAAGCAGCACATTATTGAAGGTCACCTTACAAATGGGTCGAGAAGGATCCTTTAAGTTGACAAGCAAATTGTCACATTTCAGATCAAAATGCACAATATTCTTCGAGTGCAAATATTCCATTCCAAATGCAGCATCCATTGCAATTATGAGCCTCTTGCGACGATCAAGGTGTCTGGACATTTCAAGTAGGGAGAACGTAATAAGTTTTCATGAAAAAAAAAAGAGAAAACAAAAAGAATAGTTTAAGAAGTGTACTATCCAGTATTCCCACACCTGTCCTTGCAAAGTAAAACATGTCTAAGAGAACCATTCACCATGAACTCTGCTACTGTTGCAAGAGTCCCTCCTGGCCCATCTTGCACTACACCATAAAATGCCACCACATTGGGATGATGAAGTTTTGAAAGAATTTCAGCTTCACGCCAAAACTCCACAGTCTGGAAATAGTTCCCAAGTTCTGTCACGAAATAGCTAGAGGAAAGAAAGCAGAAACATGACCAATATATGTACTTAAAAGCTCTTACTTACCGGTTAAAAGGTGTATTTTTTAACCAAAAAAATCTATGTGTTCAAAAGCTTCTATAAGTTTTTCATTTTACAAAATTCTAGACTGCAATGAAGCTCTCTACCTGACTCTTTCTAAACTGCAACAAAAGCCATTTCAAGTATGTATATAGTAGCTTGGAATAATATCAAGTATCAATTAGGTGCACAATTTACGTTTAATATCATAAATCAAGAGTCAACATGAAAATACTACACAGATTCTACCATGATATAGACGGTTGCAAACAGCATGGTTTTTCTACCAAGCGCAACACAACATTCTTTTTGGGGATTTTTGTTCTACACCATCATTACTGAAGTGTTCGAGTGGTGGATATTTCGGGGGTTTTGGGCAAAAGGATTGTCTCGTCATCTCCCCAACTAGGAGATGATTAGACTGATATTTTATAACTTTTTACCTTCTTCTAGTTTAATCTTAACAATTGCAGTTTAAGATGAAACTCACCAATCTCTCCTGCTCTGATGACCGACCTGTGAAACAGCTTTTTTTAATTCTCTTGATGGCAACGTCAGTCCCTCTCCATTTACCATGATATACGGTCCCAAATGTTCCAGAACCTAATTCCTTTAACTCTTCAAGATCTTCATTACTGATTATCTATAATGGAATGAAAGCAAGTTAACAACAAAGATTGACAGGAAGAATAGCTGCAAATACCCATTTAAGCCCTAACTACTAGAAAAGATGTTTAACTGACTATAATGAATGTACTTCATTAAAAAAAGTGGCTATAATGAACGTATGAGAATAGACTAATAAAATGTAGGAAACAATCTGTATACAAGCCATATGCAGAAACAAAAGCCGTAAGAATGACAAGCCCTCTCCTCCTCAACCCCAACCAACCTCCCACAGAACACACAATCAAAACGAGAAAACAATCCGCCACTTCTGAGGGCCTTCTCATATGAGATTTCATTTTGATGGCTTCTGAAGATTACTGGCTCCTTTTTTTTCTTGGGATGCTTATGAAGTTCGAAATTTTCTAGGTTTCGTCAACCTTCCCTTCAAAGAGACCTCTCGTGTGATAATTACCGATTTTTTGTTCCCTTGTGCAGCAATACAACTGATGTACCTACCATGTTCGTTGTATTTAAGAGTGCAAAAGAAAGTGGTCCTTCACTTTCCACCTTTTTACTGTGGTTCTTTGTTATTTGGAAACCGTCTTAACTACATATACTATTCACTGCCAAAGGCTAATTACTTGCCTCATTAAACCTCTGGTATGTTCGACTCAGTCGAATCATATTTCTACCCCCCAGTAGTTTCTGGTAATATCATAGAGCTTTTTTCTTTTTCTTTTTAATTGAATGACATAGGCCTTAAAACCAGCATTGCAATAGATCCTCCTTTCACCCATGATGTAAAATAATGGAACCTGAAAAAGATTCTGGTCAAAACTACTGGAATATCCCCTGAGTAGTATATCCGATTGAGTTGAAAGACTAAAGAAGGTCAGCCTCGGGAAAAGTGCCTGAGCATTTTTTCAGAAATTTAGCATTAAGAAAGGGTGATGTATTATAAGTAAATAATTAGTGGAGTAGCATCATTCGTCTCCTCTTACTTCCTTCCAAGTACTTCTTTCCAAAAGTAGCCTTCTTTCTCTTTCTAATTATCAGGCATCTTTTACACCTATATCCAACCACCAATAAAAATAATATTTCACCATGAAACCAAAGATAATAAAAAATACTAGCTAATGTCCACAGTACCTGCAAGGAGTTGGGATCAAAGTCTCCAAGCGGGAGATTGGTAAGCGGAAAGCCAGCATTCTGAGCTCCTTGGTTCTCATCCTTCATGTTATATAAAAGGATTTACTTCACCATATTAGCATGTAACTGGAAAATACAATAATCTCAAATTGAAGCAAAATAATGCATCTAGAAATCTGAACTACTAAAAAATACCTGATAACCCGATTCAGGCACTTTTGAACTCAATTCAACATCATACTGCATACTTTGAACGTCAGTGGTTTGAGAAGGGTTGTACCCGGAAGGCAAATCCATGGTGTCTGGGACAACAATTTCAGGAGATGCTTGCTGGAATGCAGCTTCAATATTGAGCTGAGAGTCCATATGATCTATCATTGCGCCATCACCCTTGAAAGGAGGATAGCCATAATCCATAGACACCCCATCATCAACATTTGCACGAGTAGAAGACATACTAAGATGATCCTGATCCATCAAAGAGACATTTCTTCTATCAAAATCACCTTGAGCTATCTTTTGGAAAAAGGACCAGTTCTTTGGTTCATGGTTCTCCATATTCAAGCTCAAACCAGTTCCATCACTGTACAGTGGGGCAGGTACTGGTGAGGCATCCATAAGCTTGGCTTTGGAAAATATATCAGCGAGAAAATCACGGGGAAAGCGGTCATTAATGTCAAAAAGAATGCTTCCATGCTCAAGTGTACCAACAGTACCAGAGGGTATCCCTGTGGAAACTGCTGCTCCAACCTGACACTCTTTCTCAGCCAAAGAGTGTAGTTGCTCTGCTTCTTTATTTCCCTCGGCTCTATGTGAAGATGCATCACCCCAATGAAGCTCTGTCTTCCTGGAAGCAGACTCAGCCTGGATATTATTACTTAAAATAGGATCACTTAGTCCAGATTTCACTTTCTCTGCATAAGTTGCAGCTTTCAGCTCAGGCTTATAATTTGCTTCAGAAAGTTCTGCACCAACCTTGGTATCAACTTCTCTGGCACTGACACTTAACTCTTGAGATTCCTGAAGTTTTACCCCTTTATCTGCAGTAGCATGTTGATCAGCAGACAAAGATCTTCCAGAAGGTATAAAATGCTCAGTCTGGGGAGCCACATTTCCATATCTTCCAGAAGGTACAAAATGCTCAGTCTGGGGAGCCACATTCCCATCGTTCAATTTATTAACGGATTCTATGATCTGCTGTGAGCCTTCAGAATATGCATGGGCCATTATGAATTGCGAGGCAGCAGAATCATCAGATTTGGATAAACGATTAAGGCCGGGCTGTTCCCTTGGTATCCATTCAGAGCGAAAAGTTCGTGGAGGAATTGATGGTTGTTCGTAGCTAATGTCATGTGGGTTTGCCCCCGAGTCTCCATAGCCAGAATTTGATATTCTACCAGATCCGGAGAAGCCATCTTCTGTGAACCTATCAAGTTTTTCTTCCTGAACAGCTACAGGAGATGCTGAACTCTGAACTTGTTCCTGACTCTTGTCATTAATTTTAGATTGTATAACATCGTTTCCAACAACTGCCACAGCAGTGAAATTCGGAACTTCAACTCTAGAAATGTGACTTGAGGCAGAATCATTCAGTGGGTTTGAGGAAACAACTTTTTTGCATTCCAAAGGCCACATTTTTTCAGGCTCATTTATTTTCTGAAAAGAGCTTTCTATCTTTATATTTCCCTCCTCAGGCACTTCCTTCTCTCGAGGTTTTGCTTTACTAAGTTCAAATATCTCCCGGGGATAGTTATCTCTTTTCAGATTCACTAATGTAGCATGTGATTCTTGGTCATTCCTATGTGAGCTCTCGTAAGACTGCTCGGGATCGATGCCTCCTTTCCAATTCATGTAACCATGACTCGAACTTACAAGAAAGTTATTTGTATGTTGTGAAGAGTTGGGTGGTTGATAACCATGGTTATACTGCACTTTCATAGATGGAAGAACCAGTTTTTTGCCACCTACACCTGGAAAGTTGTCAACTGGTATGGAAGAGGGTAAAGGTTGCCATTCAGTGCCACCATGATGTACAGTTTGACCCAAGTATTCTAGTTGATTGGAGTCATGCCCCAAGTTTGACCCAAGTATTTTATGTGATGAAATTGATACCCCTTCATGAGCAGATTGACTTGTTAGAGGCATGCCAATGAATGGATCAGAAGTATCAGCCCCTGCTACATGCCTAGCAACTTGACCATCCTCCCCAGCAATTGTTGCACTCAGAAACTCATCCAGGTTTTTTTCTGAAGTGCTTGCCAGAGCAGTGGAGTTTCTTCTTGAACCAAAGTCCATGCTATTGACAGCAATAACATACTGCATTTCTGAATCTCCTTCAATATTCTCCAAACCAGCCAGAGAATCATCCAAGTCACTGTAAGAAAAGAGAAATGTACGCAATTTTTGTGATCCATCACCTTCTAATACATTACATTCCTCTATCATATTCTGCAAGTCTTCATCACAAGAAACTGACACTAATGCATCGAGATCCTCACCAGGAAGCTGATATTTTATTGTATGACAATTGCTAAATATAGTCAACATCTTTTGCCAGAATTCCTCCCAAGAAACATCATTTCTTAAACGGACGAGGTGTGTATCACCTCCAATATATCTAAGTTTCCCATCACTTGGCCGAGGCATAATTCTACCACCAAAACTGCAGAGGAACTTCAACTTCGTTAATGTACTATATCTATGACTTTGAATTCCATGGATGTTGTTATTTCTTGATAAGGCTCTAGTTTCAGTTTGCACAGCTTGATGGTTGCTTATCCCTTCATTTACAGAAGTAGACCTCTCGTGATGTTGAACTCGAGTTTTTCCAACTGAGGTGATCATGGCGATATCTGATCCACTTTCAGAACCTGTATGAGATATTCCACTTTTGTCCTTCAGGTCCATACAAGAAGTTGCACCAGCAGTACCCCCAGAAGCATGAGGAATGAGGTTCTGCTTTGGGTTCACTCTTTCGCGCATGAATTCCAGAGCAAACTCCTCGCCAGTCTGAATGGAATAGTTCATTACAGGTCTAGCTCCGACTGGTATAGTGAAATCAGGTGGTCTTATGTCTGTATTGATAGAACTTGATGGATCCTGGAAAAATTTCTGGTTTGAAGAACCAATGACCTCTGCTCTAGTGTCTATAGAACCATAACGAGCTTGTTCAAAGTTATTTTGCTGTCCCAGCATGCCTTTTCCAAAATCTCTATCCATTGTACTCAATTCTTAGCATTCACCCCATCAGGAGACTTCATATCCATGAAACAGCAACCAAGTAGGCACTTCCAATCGCACCGGCACACTTCATTCACAGTAGGATGTTTTAAAAAGAAATGAGTAATAACTGATATTATTTAGATTTTTTAAAGGTGAACATTGATCGAGCAGTTGGGTACCAGAAGACCCTTGTCAATAGGACAGATGAGCTTTAGCTAATCTCGCTTTAGTAATCCTAACTGAGGACTTCTAATGGTTTACCCTGATCTTTCCCTTTTTAGATAAAATTTGATCCTTGCAAAGAGCTACAACCTGCACAGTGCACACCAACATTTAGTCAATCATCATTAACCAAAGAAAGTTAAGGTTTGACATGTTACATGTCCTAAGCAAGGTAACATGCATTAATATATCATTCAAAATATATCTACCTTCCTAAAACTCAACCTCAAGGTCAAAACTTCTTTGCAGTCCGTAAAATTGTCTTCAAGTAGAGTCACTTCACACAATCCAGCTTGTACCAAGCCAAGTAAAAAATACTCCAACAAAAGCATCAAATACAAACCAAGTAGAGAATACATATGAATTAATGAATTATATTCTTAATTGGTGATAAAGAAGGTCAAGATCACATGTTCATTTATGGTCAACCAAGTAGAGAATACATATGAATTAATGAATTATATTCTTAATTGGTGATAAAGAAGGTCAAGATCACATGTTCATTTATGGTCGGTGTAAACATCTTGTGCTGGCAAGTTTTTTCCGCCCAAAAATCCTCGCGAACTTTAGTTTTCTTCCAAAAGGAATTATTATTTGCCTTTCAAGATCGACTAAATGAAGAGGGTGGCTGACATATCAGACACATTTTTGTAAAATAACATATCAGACACCCTTTTTTCGACAAGCCAGATTTCAACTCCTAGCAGGACACTACACGTGATGATCAAGAAAACTTTGGAGAAGAAGTTTTAAAGAGCATTCAATCCAATGCAGCCTTCCATTTCCTTGTTTTACTTTCCTCACTCTTTTAACCTCCACGGCAAGTAATTCCATTTTTTTTTTTTACGATTACTAAAGTTTGAACTTATATAATCTTTGAATAAACTAAAAAAGGAGGTCCCGTAACGTTTTTCTACAATACTGAGCTATAAAATCTTTAGCACAAGATCTACTTCCACCAACACTTTCAGGCTGTTATGAGGTAAGCCAAATCAAAACCTTTGTCAGCTCAGTTCAACTCAACTGTTTAAGACTTGGCATCAAAGGTGTGCCTCAAACTCAATAAAACAATTATCAAGCACTTAAATAAGCAAGTCCAAGTAGAGAGGAACAATAATAAAAGTTTCCTGTAAACGATCTCAACCAGTTCAACATTGACACCGACATAGTTAATCAAATAATCAAACTCCGCAATAAGATACTCAAAAATCAATAACAGATATCCGAAACCCAAATTTTCAGTTGAATCAAGCTAAATACAAAATAATGCAAATTCAAGCCAAAAAGAATATGAAATAAGTGACTGAACAGTTTACCTTAATAGATAGAAGTTGTTATCACAAACAGCTGTTGACCCTAGATTTAATCGGCGGCGGCGGCGGCGAGCAGCGGCGGAAGTAAATCGGCGAACGGAACAGAAAGATATTGAGAGATCTCTAGTCTTTAGCCGTAGTTAAAAAGAGTCAAATGTGGACTTGTTTGTGAAATCTGGGGAGTGGGGACTGATGAAACAATTTGCACTAAGTCCCTAAAGTACGCTTAAAGAATGGTACTTTTTCCTTGAGATCTGGTACCTTTTCGGATAAAGTATCCTTTTGTCCCACTCAAAGACTTCGGGTGTTTGAGGTTTAGTAAAAATGAATTCAATGAAAAATCAAACCAAATCAATTAAGTAAGTAATTTTTGTATAGTATTGAGGCATGTGATTGATGTTTGGATGTTATGTAAATTAATAAGGTGCATAAAATTACAAAAAAAAAATAAGTTCAGGGGTAATAGGACCTTAGTTTAGTTAAGGTGTGTCTTTGAGATTTCGATCATAGTCTAGAGGATATTTGTACATTTTCTCTATATATTTTCACCAAAAATTATATACAATTTATTTATGAAAGCAAAAAAAATTTCAAAATAAAAGGTCCAACAAAAAACCATTTTGGATACAAGCTCTCTGATTTTTGTTGTTGGATAAATAGATGAAATCTCGTCAAGATTTGCAAGATCATAACGAGAGATTGGTGAATTATTTGGTTATTCATTGTTTCCTAGATAATTTTGTATTTTTATTTCTTTATCGGACTACTGATTTTATTTTCGTGTATGACTAGTAGTCGAATTAAAATCAGTAATTACTAAACTAATAAATATATATTTCATAATTGATTTGATTTGATTTTAAATTTTTTTTAATCAATTAAATTAATTCAAATTTTGATTTTGACTAATAATTTACTCATAAATACCCTACTTTCATGACCTAATTCTATTTTTCTTTTTCCTTTTTTTCATATACGGCAAACTGATGTTGCATGGGGGTGTACTTGCCTTATTCTATTGGATATTTTCAAATTTTGGATTTACTAATTTGATAATTAAATATTCAAGTACCGTTAAATTTAGATTCTATTTGATTTGATAAATTTTGGTACGCATTAGAGTCCATCATCAACTAGAATTCGATTATTGTAACTTATTCATTGTAACAAAAGGATTACTCTTCCTTTAGAATACGTAGTAGATAAGAATTCTTATATTAATCATAAACATGTACAAAGTGTATAAATAGAAAAGCAAAAATGGCAAAACAATAATCTGCTCAATATTTTCTCAATTTCCTCTTGTTCTTAATCTTATTATGGTATCAGATTTGCCTATCGGTCCTATGGCTACTTCTCAACTATTATTCAACTACCAAACCTTTCTCTCAAACTTGACAGAAATAATTATTCTCTTTGGAAAGAAAATACCTTGGACATCCTCAAAGCCTTTTCTCTTGACTCCTTTGTTCTTGGTTCTAATTCTCCTCCAAAAACTATTACTTCTAGTATTGCTACAGAATCCTCTACCACCCAAGCCCAAACAGAAATCACGTCTACCCCTGCTTATGAGGAATGACGATGCATCGATCTTTTTATTCTTGTTTGGCTTCGTTAAATAATTTTTTATCCTCTTTTTGGTCATTTAACTAGAGCCTCCTCTTCCTATGATGCTTGGACCAAAATTGAGCCGATGTTTCAATCCCAAACACGTGCTCGAGTCATGCAATTAAAATCTCAACTTTAAAATCTTTCTAAAGGCAATCTTTCCATCCTAGAGTACTTTTTTCTAAAGGCAATCTTTCCATCCTAGAGTACTTTGAGAAGAAACGTGCAATTGTCGATTCTCTGGCAGAAAGCTTGTACTTTGTGCAAGATGATGACTTCATGTCATTCATTCTTAATGGAATTGATTCTTCATTTGGAATTTTCAAGGTTGCGCTTAATATGCGTTCTAGTACAATCACTCCTAAAGAACTGTTTGGCCTTCTTTAAGAAGAAGAACGCTTAGCCGGAGGACTTCGTTCTACCACTATTAATACTCAATTCGACCCAGCTCCTTCTCATGAAATGTTAACACACAATTCATCCATTCTTGGCCCTCCCCCCCCCCTTCTCTAATTACCTTGCTCATAATTCTCATCACGCTCAATCTATAGTACCTCAACCGTATTCCAATTTCACTCGATACAATAATCGTCAATCCAAACGACGTGTGCAATGTCAAATATGTGGTAAAAATAATCACGATACTCGAAATCACTATAATTGCTCCAATGAAAAAGATTTTCCACCTACAAGGCAAGCACCATCACGATCAATTCCCAAACAAGCACATCTTGCTTCTCCTTCAGCTATTATTGATCCTGCGGCCACTTTGATTCGGGTGCTACACATCATGTGACCTCAGACATGGCTAATCTCTCCTCACAAACTTACACCGGCAATGTTGGTTTAACGATTTGTAATGGTATGAAAATTCCAATTTCGCATACTAGCTCATCAATTCTCTCTACACACACAACCCTTTCATCTTAATAATATTCTCCACGTCCCATAAATTTCCAAGAATTTACTTAGTGATGCTTAATTAACTAGTGATAACAACGTCTATGAAATTTCATCCTTATGTTTGTTATGTGAAGGATTTGTAGGGCAGGAAACTGCTTCGAGGAACACTTGATGATGACCTTTACCGTCTTCAACCTCAATCACCTCATTCTCGATCTTCCACACCTTCAGTATTTCTTGGTGAACGCACTTTCTCTTGTTGGTTGGCACCGTTTACGGGCTTATCCAAATGAAGCTCTACTTCGGTGACTTGTGTCTAACTTTAGGCTATCTATTTCTATTTCTGAATTTTCTACTGTTTGCGAACCTTGTCATATATGAAAGAGTAGACGCTTACCTTTTTCTCATTCTCATGTTTCTAGCAATAGTCCTTTTCAATTAATTTATTTCGATGTTTGGGGACCTTCACCCGTTTCTTCTATTAATGGATTTTCCTACTTTGTTTTATTCATTGATGATTGCACCAAAATTATTTGGATATATTTCATGTCACATAAATCACAAGTCTTTCAGTTTTTCACTCAATTTAAGGCTTTGATTGAAACACAATGGAACTAAGACAAAATCAATCCAAATTGATTGGGGAGGTGAGTACCAAAATGTATCATCTTTTTTTTTACAAAATTATGGTATCCATCATCGTATATCTTTTCCTTATACACCTCAACAAAATGATGCATCGGAACACCGAAATCGAATTATAATTGAAAAATGACTCGCTCTTCTTTCTCATGTTTCTCTTTCTTTTCAATTTTGGGAGCATGCTTTTAACACTGCTACATACTTATCCAATATTACTATATCTTTTTCTTTGTCTTACAAATCGTCATATCAATTACTTAACAAAAGTTCTCCTGATTATGGTTTTCTTAAAAATTTTGGTTGTCTTTATTATCCATTTCTTCAACCTACAATCATCATAAAGTTGATTTTCGATATCTTCCTTATGTCTTTATCGGTTATAGTTCTCATCACAAAGATTAACTCTGTTATCATGTTGCATCCTCTTGAATCTATATTACTCGCCACGTTGTATTTGATGAAAATACTTTCCCTTATTCCTCCATGTTGCCGATCCCAAAATCCTCTTGTCCCTCATCACATTTGTAACACCCAGAAAATTTATAGGTGAAACTTAAGTCTAGCGTATGAATCTTACAAGTTTATGTATAAATTGGAGATATAAAAAGGTCCAAAATTTTGGCTTAGTATAAGTTTAAGGGAGGATTCAAGGAAGACATCTCAATTCAAGGGCCTTGAAATGCTTCCTTGGACTTTGCCTTAGTTTTATTTGGCAAGTCCTTGTGGGCAAGGGGCTTTTTCATAAATATTATTTTTAAGTTAATTTAAGAAGTGGTATATTTTATATTATTTCTAAATAATTAAATAAGGAATTTTATATTAAAATATATCCAAGATAAATCACTTTCACTCTTCTCCAATATTTCTCTCTCTAGAGTTCCTCCGTTGAAGAACACCAAGAACTTGAAAATTTGGGTTCAAGCTTGAAGTTTTCACTCCAATTTCGTGGGAAAGCTTCAACTAAAGGTATGAGAACCTTGATTCATGGAATACTTCCCTCTATGAAGCCCTTCTACTCTAATTTTCGAAAATGGGTTTAAGATTAAAAAATAGGATTTTCATTCTAGCCATGGGTTCTTTCTAAAATCGTTTTCATTTTTTTATTTGATGTACATTATGAATGGTTTGACGTTTTAATGGTGATTTTATAGTAAAACTCCCCATGAACCCATGAACTACCCCATGACCCCAATTTCATAAATTTCAAGGAAGTTATTGATGCAATGTGATTACTATTGTGTATTGTGGTTATGTCAAATTGGTTATGAAACCTTGCTTATTCATGTTGATGATAGTATATCTAAAATGTGAGTGAGAGACTTGATTCATGACCTTGTAAGGGGTAAAGTGTGAAGGTTTGTTTATGGTTGTTGATAGTTATCGATGAACTTGTAACTCATTTAAAAAATGAGAAATCCTATGACTATTATGTGAATTGAGGTGTTATTGAAGACTAATTTCCCCTACCCTTACTCATGTTTAAGTATGACTTGTCTAGGATGATGTTAATGTTATTTTGTTGATTGAATGACTAGTTCTCATGAAAACACTATGAATAATGAGGTGCAAGATACTCACCCTAAAATGATGATTCTAAGGTGAAAGATAGTTCTCACTTAAATGAATCTATGAGATACTTAGTGAGTTGTATTGAATGAATGGTAAAGTATGCCTTCACACATGTAGATACAATTCCATACTAATTATGTATAATTGGAAAGAAATGCTTAGTACCAAGTGGATATGCACAATGAGGAAAAGGCCCCTCCGCTAATGCAACAGTTGGTCATCTATAGTAAACTCATGAGATGGAAGCTCCTCCGCTAATGCAATAGGTTGGGTTTCTACTAGCAATCTCCCTGTTTACATCCCTACTATATTCAAATAGGAAGAAACGTCGCGGTGACTCAAAAAATAATTAATTGATTCAATTTAAAAAGAATTTTAAGAATAAATAAATTTTAAAGGAGTCACCAAATAATTTTAGGAAAAAACTAGGAAATCATTAAGTGATCTACGAAATCAAGAAATTCTAGGTAAATGGTTCAAGTTATTTCGAAGGGAAGGTGTTAGGCACCCTTGGAAATCCACAATTGTGAGTCCCGACTGAATTCATTTTTTTTCAAATTGAGGAGAAAATAAAAATAATATACAAGTCTAATAACATGCAACATACACAAATAGTAAAATAAAATAATAATATAAGACACGACCTAAAATTTGTGTAACGTCGATAATGTACATAATAAGTAATAAAACAATATGATTCGAACTTCGTTCGAATAACTCCAATGAAAAAACATCTTTGGGTACCTGTAAAAACACTTAGTAAAAGTGTTAGTACTAAATAAATATGAATAAAAAATAAATGAAATAATAACTAAAAATAAAACTCGTCTTATTAACATGGAAAGCCTTGGAAATCGACAATAATTTCTTCATCGACCATTTTAACAAATAAATAATATAAACTTAATTAAATTTCCGTCTTATAAAAATGTGGAGGCCTCCAAAACCGACGGAAAAATTTTTTCATTGGCCATTTTAACTCAAACAACAAAAAATAATAATTAAAAAAGGAACAAACAACAAAAGGTAGCCACATGAAATTAACAAAACAAGATTTGTTAGTATCTTCCATCAATCAAAATAAATTAATTAAGAATAACTATATGTGAGTCAAATGGAGCAGCAATACAAAGTTATTGAAAAATGGAGAAACTAATAAATATATATAATACCTATCACATAGTATCAAAAATGCAAAAATTGCAACTAACTTAAACGAATAAAGAGCACATTACTTTCAGAATATAAAATGGCAAAATTAATATCATGAAAAGTGAAGTCTAACGGAAAACCAACAATAAGAATATCATCAAAATTAAACAAAGAAAGTAATATAATCATGGGAAGTAGACTTAAATAAAAGCAATGAAATCAAACTATGATAAATATAATCAAGCAAATATGAATAAATACACATCTAAGAAAATCAACTCATATAAGTTTAGAAACTAGAATGAGAGATTTCTTTTCATTGATCAATTTTAACAAAATAAACAATATGAACTTAAACTAAATTTCCGTCTTTTAAAATGTGGAGGTCTCCAACATCGACGGAGAGTTTTTTCATTGGCCAATTTAAATAAATAAAATAATTTAGAGTGATGCACAAAATGTATAAAATTAACCTTAAGCAAAAGGATAAACATAATAATAATAATATCGACCATAACAACACCAACAATAACAAGACTACTACTACTACTTCTAATAATATAATGTTATAATAGTAATAATAACCAACAGTAATGTACTAACCAAATAGAAATAAACAATATAAAATAAATAAATCAAATCTAAAAGCCATTATCCGCTAGAAAAGAGTAAACGACAATATATAAAGAGTAAGAAACCACTGTAACTGATAAATTCAATTGGAAAAATCAAATTAATTACTGGCAAAATTTCTATACATCAAAATGAACGAATCTAGAAATTATAACTTAACTAAAATGTGTCCAACAATAAAAAAAAAACTAAAATAATAAATAAATAAAAAACCACATCATCGAACAATATTTCAATATAACTCTTACAACAAATGATAACAATAAATAATGGAGCAAGATCTATAAAAATAAAGTATTAACAACACAAATATAACTTGCAAAGAAGATGAAAAAAAGTGAGGAGAAATAAAGGAAAGACAGAGTACCGTGGTGATGATAAGAGTTGGGGACTGGTGGTGCTCATCAGAGCTCGCGGACTTCGCCGGAGAAGACATGGAGCAGCAACATTGTGAGCTTTAAACTACTGAAACTTGTCGATTTTGAGTAAAAATCACATGAAAACAAAAGAAAACTGTGAAGGGGGAGAGGGGTCTGGTGTTATTTAGCTCCGATTTTTCGTAGCTTCTGCCGGAAAAAATGGGGAAAACAGAGGGGGGTTTTGGAGGTAGTTTCGTGGTCTGTCTGATGAAGAAGAAAGTTGGAGTTTATGTGGTGTTGGGTTTCACTGATGGTTTCTTGGTGGAGGAAAATCGGAGGTTGATGATTTGTGTGGTTTTGTGGTGGTGTTCGGTGGCTGGAAAAAAAGAGGTAAACGGAGGTGGATGTTGGCTTTGGAGAAGGAAGATGAGAATGGAAGTGCTGGTCACCGGAAAAGAGTGGAAAAAAATAAAATTGATAGCTACGGGCGAAGGGGAACGAAGATCTCCTCTTTTGGGTGGCAGCTTTGTTGCTCTGTTGAAGAGCTTTAGTGGGTAAAATGGAGTTTTGGATGGTGGACTTGCCTGATTCTGGTGGAACTCCGGTGACTTGGAAAAATAATGAACCCTGAAAAGTTATCTTTTGAACACTAAAAAAAAAATCTGAAAATTACTATCTAAAATTTTATCCCTAAAAAAATATCCACCACCTCCTATTTTGACCTAATTGTTTCTTAAATAGTGAATTATTATTCAATGGGCTCAAATTATGGGCTCATATTTGTGGCCCAAAATTGTTGATCAAATCTTCGTATGCAAAATTCACCCGTAATATTTAAATGATTTTTTAGATTATGTAAAAATATGAAAATGAATATTAACAAATATAACGAATAAATGAATATAAATATATATATAAACGTGACTAATGACATAAATTTAGCAAAAATAACGATTTAGTAAAAAAATAATTGAATGTGTTCAACCCTGGTGTAAAAAATTTAATTAAGATTAACTAATAAAAATAAATCTTAAATTTTGACAAATAAGGATAGTTATCGATAAATTTATTTAAAATTATAAAAAAAAATTTATTTTGAGTTATTAAATAAATAAAATATGAAAATGTTAGGCCAATTTGGGTGTCAACAACTATCCCTTTCGTTGGATATGATTGATGAAAGAAATCGTGGACAACAAAAATTGACAAATCTGATTTTGGCCGAACACATGACCTTTATATAGAAATGTGGTTGGAACATTGGAATTCGATCCCGAAATTACCTCCAAAAGGTTCCACGTTGTGTTACGTCCTTGTTGAAGTAGTCCGCACCTATGACTCAATTGAGAATGCATCATCTGGGATGTTCTCGAAAAACAAAGATGAAACTCATTAGTAGAGACAAAATTCATCTCTAACGATACAAAAATGAAGATAATCCATTGGTAAGACAAAAATTCATGTCCATTGGTAGGACAAATGAAAAAAGATGGTCCGTCGGTAAGTTTTGAATGTATGTCCATCGGTAGGACGAATGTAAAAGGATGATCCATCGATAGGATATTTACTGTATGTCCATCGGTAGGACGAATGAAATAAGATAATTTTTCGATAGGATTTTTAATGTATGTCAATCGATAGGACAAATGAAAATAAAAGATGATCCATCAGTAGGATTTTGAATGTGTGTCCATTGGTAGGACGAATAAAAAAAAGATGATCCATTGGTAGGATTTTGAATGTATGTCCATCAGTAGGATGAAAGAAAAAGAGATGACCCATCAGTAGGATTTGAACGTATGTCCATCGGTAGGACGAATGAAAAAAGATGATGATCCATCGGTAGGATTTTGAATGTATGTCCATATTTATGACAAATGAAAAAAGATGATCCATCGATAGGATTTCAAATATATGTCCATCGGTAGGATAGATGAAAATCTTTCAACGCAAGTCTCCTTCAACTTGAACGTGGAATAGATAGGGTGCACATCATTCACCTCCGAATAGATGCGACTTAAATGCAAATATCTTTCAACGCAAGTTTTCATCGACTTGAACACTGAAAAGATAAGATGCACATCCTTCACCTCTGAATAGATGCGACTTAAATGCAAATATCTTTCAACGCAAGTTTCCACCGACTTGAACGTTAAAAATATATGGTGCACATCCTTCACCACCTAATAAATGCGGCTTAAATGCAAATATCATTTAACGCAAGTTTCCACCGACTTGAACGTTTAAAAGATATGGTGCACATCCTTCACCACCGAATAGATGCGACTTAAATGCAAATATCTTTCAACGCAAGTTTCCATCGACTTGAACATTGAAAAGATATGGTGAACATCTTTCACACCCGAATAGATGCGGCTTAAATGCAAATATCTTTCAACGCAAGATTCCACCGACTTGAACGTTGAAAAGATATGGTGTACATCCTTCACCACCTAATAGATGCGACTTAAATGCAATGACCTTTTTGGTAAATAAAAAATGCAATGGCTGATACGCTCAAATTACACTTCCTTACAGAAGTATAAGCGGTCGTATCAAGTAACGAATCCAACAAGTAGGTTGGGGTCGATCCCACGAGGAAAATAGTTTAGACTTAACTTCAATGTACAATTACGTCTATTTAGTCAAGGCCTTTCCAAAAACAGGTAACTAAAGAGGAGGTTTTGTGAAAAAAAAGTGTTTAATTATTTCTAAGTAAAACAAGTTGCAAGAGTGAAACGTTGATGTTTATCAAGTTGTGAGAGAAACTAGGGTGTAAGTGTTCCCCATAGGTTCATAACGCGATAATCCTAGCTAGAACAATTCTTTCATAGTGTTTTGCATGCAAAGTGGTAAGTTAGGTATCTCTAAATCCTTGGTCCGGCATTTAGAGAATTTCACCCCGTACCTTGGTCCGGCTACGTGGGTCTAAGTTACTAACCCTTACCTTTACTTCATATTAAGCATCATATTAGATGAATGACTTAGTTATTACTTTGCACCAATCAAAACTAGCCTATTAGATAGTATCCCACTAAATCTATGTTGATAATTCTTTTCCTATTAACTACCACCTTGGTCCGGCAAGTAGAAATAAGGTGAGTTCTAACGCGTGCACTCGTTAAAAAGACTTCTAAGCGAAAGAATTATCAATGCATGCAAGAACCTATTTGAGAATTGTTATTTAGCTAGTTTTACTTTGTTAATCACCCATGGTTCCCACAACCCTAGTTGTGTATTTAGTTACCCATGCCTATAAGAACAAAATTCATAGTTAATAAACAATAAATCATGAACTTACTTTGACAAGTTTCAAGAAAATCCAAAAATTAAGCTTGAAACAACAAAAATCACTTGAAAATTGATTCCGGAAACTTGAATTAATTGCCCAAGTTGCAAAACAAATCTTCAAGAACAAAACTATGAAAATAGTAAAAGAATCCAACCCCAAAAATGAGGTTTTACACCCTATTTATAAAAACATTGTCCTAAAAGAAAAACAAATAAGGAAAGTTTGTCCAAAAAAAACGCATCAATCGACGACCCAACAGACGGTCCGTCGTTCAATCGACGGACCGTTGACTGCCTCCATAAGTTCAGACTTAGCTTTTTATTTAGCCTTCACTTTTGCATCTTCTCTGATCCAATCGACGGACCAACAACACAGTCTGTCGATTAACATATGATCCGTTGATGCTTCTCGTCGTTTCATACTTAGCTTTTCTCTAACATCGGGTACTGGGACATTTTTTGATCAGATCGACGATTCAACAGGACGGTCCGTCAATCCTTCCGTAGCCCCACACTTGGTTAGAATTCTTCGAGTTGCTTCCAGATGTCTGAACCTCCAATCGACGGTCACCACCTACGGGGATGCCTTCGTGGGTCACTTCTGCACTAAATCATCACAGCCTTCTGCGTTTTGGTTTTTGGACAGCTTTCCTGCAAAACAAAGATAAAACATACAAAAATGATATTACTATAAAAAGGCTCTAGACACACATCAATCTTAAGGAAAAAGCATTGAAAGTACCGTGAAACCACGGTACAGCAACACCCTCAACTTAAATTCGTTGTTTGTCCTCAAGCGACACACTATGACTCACCACAACACTTTTGTACAAAAGTATCCTCTTTTGAGCTTTCACAATCACATGGCTATCAATCCCGACTTTTTCATTGCTTTAGTGCATGCTTACTCTTAGGCTCACTAAGATCATTCATGTGGATCAGACCATGACACAGACTCACCACACACCGACACCTCTACTCTTTTATCTCTCACCAAGGTACCAACTTTCCAATATTGCAACTAGTGCCCTCACTTCAAAAGATATCCTCCTTTTTCGCACAATGATTTCAACTTTGAGTATAAGGATCATTATTCAACACTCACGCTCAAAACAACTTCACACCTAGTTGGTACTTGTCACCATAGGCTTGCCCTTATTTTCACTGCTTAAGTTCACCATATTAGACTCTTAGGATCACGATAGGACTTTCTTGGCTTGTAACGTAGGATCAGGGTAAGGTATGGTACATATGGGTA
Source organism: Solanum sitiens (assembly GCA_016801875.1). Lineage (NCBI taxonomy): Eukaryota > Viridiplantae > Streptophyta > Magnoliopsida > Solanales > Solanaceae > Solanum > Solanum sitiens. The sequence goes on from JABWTJ010000278.1 coordinate 452,139, forward strand.
CATTTTAGTGACTTATTGCCCTCCTTGACATTACGGCTAAGCGTCCTACCTCTTTCATAGTCTATTATGCCCTACTTTTTCTTTTCTTGTAATCTTGCCTTGTTTTCTCCTTTCTTTCTCTTTTGTGGAAGTTACTCTTACTTTTTTTTCTTCAACACTCTTTTTTTTTCATTGTTTAATCTCTTTCTTTCTTTTTCTTTCTTTACTCAATTGACAATATTGACTGAGTCACTTCTCTTGTTCACTGTTTCTTTTCTTTTCCACATTACTCTTTTCATCCCCACTTTTCGGGACATCACTCATAATTGCCACCTCAACTTATGGATTTGCCATGAGTCGAGGTACACAATACCCAAGGTTATGTCAGGGCCAAGACGAGGTCAGTTTCTGCATTAGTCACCCCCAACTTATGCTTTTGGCCTAAGTTGAGGTGCACATGTCCAAGGAGGGACCAGGGCCAACACATTATACCCAGGGAAGATGAGTTGATGTAGAAAAGAAAGATCTATTATAAGCTCAAAATATTTGGATAAAAAAGGTATACAATTTCATTTGGTTCTCTTTTATACAGGCTAAAGATTTGCTAATTTGAACAAGGGCCTATGATCCTTTCCTAGATGTCTAACACAACACAGATTCCTTTTTGCAGGACTAACCGGACAAGTTCTAGCTAGGTACCAACAGTGGAACAATCAAATTTCCTCACACTTTCTTGACACCTCGTTACCCTATTAGATTATCGGACACCTAGTTCGAGTGTTAGATTGAGGGTCATGCAATGGTGCATCTCTATGTCATGCTTAGAGCCAACACGTTCAACATTCATTATACCTATTAATGCAAGCATTCTTTTAGAATGGGATATCATTCATGTTTAGCCATCATGCTTCATATTTCACTTTCATACATTATACAAGAAACTACACAGCCGGTTCAACAATAAAGTAATCATGCTCTTGGGGCAAAAGAACACAGGCAAGAAAAACCCCTAAGAGAGGATCGTGAGTCGGGATACTCAGACTTCACCGTATCACTCACTTTCCATTTATCCCACCCCAACAAAAAAACATGCAATTGTCCCCAATGCATAAGAAATATAAAGACAAGGTAATAGGTGAATCAAACCTGAGGCGCATAGCTCTGAAGATCAATAAGCAGGCAGGTCCGGTTTTCCGAAACCCGCTTCCTCAGTAGTAGGGACACCCTCAGTAGTGCCCATAGCAATATCTGCACCCTCAGTGGTTCTCCTCTCAACAACCTCTAATCTGGAGCTAGACGCCCCAACAGCCAACTCTCTATCCCTCATCTTCCGGGCCTCCTCATCAACCAAAGAGGCTCTCCTTGCAGCCTCTAAATCTGTCCGCTCCTTCTTCCTAGAACGGGCATCATCACCCTCAGTAGCAAGACTGGCACGGTGCCTCTTGGCACGATCACGTGGCGCAGGCGGTGGTGCAGTGGTGGTAGTGAACAGTGCAGTAAGCACTGTGTCTTCCTCAAGCTCCACAGGTGCGGTCTCAGGCTCGGGTCCCCTCATCTCAAGTATAGCATCAACATCGGCCTGCAGACTCGCCACAACCTCCTAAAGAGTCATCAAATCAATGCCAAATGGGCACGCCGATATCCTTGCATAGCTGAAAGATCATACATGCAAACAGGTAAGTGGTAGAGTGCTTAAAAGCCCTCTCATACATAACGGAGATCAATAACTTGGCAAAGTCGATCTCAAACCCTACTACTAGTGCTGCTACCATGACCGCTCTATCCCAAGTGAGGATGTTATCTGCTGCGGTTGGGGATAGGCGGTGGCAGACTAACAACCTAAAGAACTTGGCCATGAAAGTGAGGTTGGACTTCTTGATAAGCCCTTTGGGGTGTAACACCCAATCAGCTCCCTCTCCATCGACGGACAGATACTGTGCAAGCCACCTCTTGGTGGACTCTCTCTTCTCTCTGGTGCACTGAAATTGGCCATTCTTGCCAAGCCCCATCTGTAATCGAACTCTAGGTTAAGGGGAGCCCACGTAGCCTCCGTAGTCGTGCCGTACAGAAAATGACAGATGGTAGTGGGAGAAATGTCCATCCAGCAGCCTCTAACCACAACCTCTGTGAGTGGGTCGTGTTTGGCGGGCTGCGACCGCCTGTCCAAAGCACCTCGGAGAGTCGCCGCGTATGAAGCGTAGAACTCTCGCACCATCTCCTCACTGTAGGATCCCACACTCCTCGCCATCCACTCGAGCCGGTGGCGGGTAAATAAGCCATACACCTCAAAGACTGTGTGCAGGCTACCTGTAAGAACACGCCGCTCAACTGTCAACAATCGAGTCATTACCCCCTTATCATTCAACATCTTGGCATCCCTGTAGACCTGGTACTGGCCATCTAAGCACCACCGGTTGGGCTCATCAGAAACCGATGTAGGGACCTCATGCTGGGGTACTGGAGCAGAGTCCGAACTCTGGGCCTTATCAGACAAGGCATGGTGGGCAAACACATCTGGAAGGGTGGCTCCCTGTGATCTGGAACCGGAGGCAGTGGCCTCATTCGACCCTTTAGAGTGGGCCAACTCTGAACCGCAAGCCTCTTCGGATCCAGACGCTCTCTCAGAACCCGAGGCATACCCAGATGGTGTGTCGGTCAGTGTGCGCTCCTCATCAGACTGGGAGGCAGTGATTACGCCGGACGCCACCTTCTTGGGCGTGCCCCGAGTGGCTCTAGCAGCTGGTGTCGGGGTCTGGGTGCTTAGGGGCACGTATTATGGATCCCGCTCATCATCGGACGAGCCAATCAACCACCGGATGGTACCACGGACTTGGATCTCCCCCTATAATAGACGATGTCTGGTTTTGGGGCCATAAGTACCTGTAAACTACAGTGGAGTGAATGAGTGTGTGATTTTGCAACAACCAACCTACGTGCCGCCTTCGAACACCGACCAGAGAAACAATGGAGTTGGAGGAGAAACTGGGGAGGTTAGGGTTTGGGGAGTTCTGAGAGTTTGGGAGGTTTGGGATTTTGATGAAAATGGAAGGGAGTGATTCTGGGAGTTAATGGATAAATAAGGGAATAAGGGGAGGGAAACGGTTGGGAGGGAATTTGGAAAGATGTGGGAGGATAACTGTATAGTTATTTTTTTATATAGTCGATCAGGTCGGGTCACTGGTTTTTTTGAACTGACGATACCCCGTCGACGGTTCGTAAGTCATTTGATGGACTGTTGACTGGAACATCAATTGTGAACAGACTTAGAAAAAATTGTGAGACCTACCTGGGATCTACGGACACAATCGACGGTCCGTCGATTGAACGACAGCCCGTCGGTTGGTCTGTAGATCTGTGCACCAGACCAATTTCTGCAGAATTCTTGTGGTTTGGTCCCTGCACATTGATCACCCATTAAGCTATTCTTTTTGTGTTTTCCTGGACACTATTGAGACTCGGACCATAAGCTACTCTCTAGCCAACACACTAAAAAATAACACATGATTGAGAATAAAACTAAAATGAAATAAGAGAATGCAACTATTCCTACAAAGAAAAGAAAATCCTATTGTTGGCTAGAGGATACACCTTGGGTTTCCTCCCAAGAAGCGCTTGATTTAACGTCGCGGCATGACGCAGGATCCTTGATTACTCAGACTTCATCAAGGTGATATGCTTCAACCACTTCATGAACACTCCCCGCGTGCCCTAGGTAGATCTTGATTCTTTACCCATTGACAGTGAATCTTGCACCTTCTTTGTTCTCCAACTCAACCGCTACCTGTGAGAATACTTTAGTAATAAGGAATGGCCCAGTCCACTTGGTCTTGAGTTTGCCCGGAAACAAGCGTAGCCTAGAGTTGAATAGAAGCACCAAGTCCTCAACCGCAAATTCTCGCTTCTCAATATTTTGGTCATGGTACTTCTTCACCTTATCTTTGTAGATGGCTGAACTTTCATATGCTTTTAGGCGAAACTCATCAAGCTCATTCAACCCGTTAAGTCTTTGCTCCACTGCTTCATTCCAATCCATCTTCAGTTTCTTTATCGCCCACATGACCTTGTGCTCTAGCTCGACTGGCAAGTGACAAGACTTTCCATATACAAGTTGGTATAGAGACATACATATGGGGTCTTGTATGCAGTCCGGTAGGCCCAAAGAGCATCATCAAACCTCCTTGACCAATCCGTTCTATTAGCGTTCACCGTTTTCGACAGGATCTGCTTTATTTCTCTATTGGACACCTCAACTTGCCCATTATTCTGTAGATAGTAAGGAGTGGATACGTTATGGCGAACCCCATATTTCTACAATAACTCTTTGAACAACTTGTTGCAAAAGTGAGATCCCCCATCACTAATAATGACCTTAGGTGTGCCAAATCTGGAGAAGATGTTCTTTTCCAAGAACGCGGTGACACTCTTCCCTTCATTGTTGGCAAGTGCTATGGCTTCCACCCATTTTGACACATAATCTACCGCCAGAAAAATATATTTCATTCCACGAGAACTCACAAACGGGCCCATAAAATCAATGTCCCACACATCAAACAACTCAATCACTAGAATAGGATTCAAGGGGAGCTCTTGCCTCTTCGAAATTCCTCCATCTCTCTAACACCTATCACAAGACTTGGAGAACTCATGAGCATCTTGGTGAATGGTTGGCCAATAGTACCCACATTACAAAATCTTGTGGGCAGTCCAGATACCACTATGATGCCCACCCACAGGCAATGAGTGACATGCCTCCAAAACACTTAGCATTTCGTCTTTCCGCACACATCGACTAATAAACCCATCGACATAACTCTTGTATAAGTAAGGTTAATCCCAAAAGAACTTTTTCACATCATGCATGAACTTCTTCTTTTGATGAAAGGACAAGTCCGATGGGACTATATCACTGGCCAAATAATTCGCAAAATCGGCGACCATGGAATCAAGAAATGAGAAGCGGCCAATACATGCTCATGCGGGAAGGTATCATCAATTTCAGCCTTTACACCCAACTCTCGCATAGCTTCATCCTCCAATCTGGACAAGTGATCGGCAACTTGATTTTCGGTCCATTTTCTGTCTTTCACCTCAAAATCTAACTCTTGCAATAGTAGCACCCATCTAATCAACCTCGGTTTTGCATCCTTATTTGCCATCAAATACCTCAAAGCGGAGTGATCAGTATGCACTATGACTCTCGTACCAAGAAAATAGGAGCGAAATTTTTCAAAAGCAAATACCACAGCAAGGAGCTCTTGTTCAGTCACAATATAGTTCTTTTGAGCTTCATTTAGGGCCTTACTTGCATAGTAAATGGGGTGAAGGATTTTATCCCTTATTTGTCCCAATACCACACCAAGAGCAAACCCACTAGCATCACACATCACCTCAAATGGTTTGCTTGAATATGGGGAAATAATTATGGGCACAGACACAAACTTCTCCTTCAACTCTCCAAACGCCTTCAGACATGATTAATCAAAATAGAATTTACATTACTTCTCAAGTAACTTGCACAGAGGATGTGCAATTTTTGAGAAATCCTTAATAAACCTCCGGTAGAAGACCGCATGTCCTAAAAAATTGCTCACACCTTTGACAGAGATGGGTGGAGAAAGTCTCCCTATAACCTCAACTTTTGCTCGGTCAACCTCTATCCCCTTCTTCGAGATGCGATATCCCAATACTATACCCTCTTTCACCATAAAGTGACATTTTTCCCAGTTTAGCACAAGATTACAACTTCACATCTTTTGAGAACCTCGGACTAGTGACTCAAACACCGATCAAAGGAGTCACCAACAACTGAAAAATCATCCATGAATACCTCAATAGTGTCCTCTACCATATCGGAGAATATCGACATCATACATCTCTGAAAAGTAGCCGGTGCATTACACAACCCAAAAGGCATCCTCTTGAATGCGAACGTCCCATAAGGGCAAGTAAATGTGGTTTTCTCTTGATCCTCCGGTGCAATAGAAATTTAATTATAACCCGAATAACCTTCCAGAAGACAATACCATCCTTTTCCTGCGAGTCTATCTAACATCTGATCCATGAAGGGCATAGGAAAATGGTTCTTCTCAGTCCATGCATTCAACTTCCGGTAATTCATACAAACTCTCCATCCGGTCACCGGCCTCATTAGAACAAGCTCATTCTTTTCATTAGGTACTACTGTCGTACCCCCCTTTTTGAGCACACACTGAACAGGGCATACCCAACTACTATCTACAATGGGATATATGACTCCGGCATCCAATCACTTAATAATCTCTTTCTTCACTACCTCTTGCATAAGTGGATTCAAACGTCTCTGGTGCTCAATACTTGGCTTGTGATCGGGCATGAGTTAGATTTAATGTGAACAAATACTTGGAGGGATCCCAATAATGTCCGCAATAGTACAACCAATGGCTCGTTTGAACCTCTTCAAAACTTCTACCAAACACTCTACTTGTTGCACATTCAAATACGATGCAATAATTACCGGTAAAGTGTCATCTCTTCCCAAGAATACATACCTCAGATGAGGTGGTAGAGCCTTAAGCTCTAATTTTGGAGCCTCCTCAATAGATGGTTTCGCGGGTGGATACTCGCGATGCTTCATATCTAACTCCAATTTCTTTAGTTTGAACCGATATTCACCTCGTTCAAGTGCCGCAACCAAATACTCATACTCTTCAATACCATCACTCTCAAAATTCATGATCACTACCGCTAGTGCCTCAACACCAAGACGCTCTTCAATTTTTACCTTAGATGTGCTCTTAACCCTGTAAGATATAACAGATATCTTCTGGAGCTCACCACTCTGCTTCATGGACCTACAAGTTGCTTCTGCATTATTTAACCGAAACTTCATCTGCCCTTTCTCCATATCAACCAAGGCACGACCAGTAGCAAAGAATGGCCTCCCAAGAATAATAGGCACCTCAAAATCCACCTCACAGTTAAGAATCACAAAATCGACCAGAAATATAAACGACTCCACCTTCACGAGTACATCGTGGAGTATTCCAATGGGCCTCTTCACCGTTCGATCGGCCATCAGTAACCGCATTACCGTGGGCTTTGGGTCACCCAAACCCAACTTCTTGTAAATGGAGAGAGACATGAGATTTATGCTTGCACCTAGATCACATAGTTCTTTAGCAAAGTGCAATAATCCGATGGTACATGAAATGGTAAAAGCGCCCGGATCCTCCTTATTTTGCACAAGAGACCTTGTAGCAATAGCACTACAATGCTGCATTCGGTCATCATCCTCAAAACTTACCGATCTCTTCTTTGTAACCATATTCTTCATGAACTTGGCACACCCGGGCATTTGTTCCAAAGCTTTTATCAAAGGGACATTGATTGAAAGCTTTTTCAACATAGTGATAAAACATCGGTATTTACCATCTTCAGTCTTTTTCACCAATCTCTGAGGGAATGGTGGTGGTAGTCTAGGAATGGGGATCACCTTTTGGGGTATCTCTGCTTCTTTCACTGCTTTGTCCACCACATCACCACTAGTTTCAACTACCTCTTCATCATTTATCACCTCATCTTCTACAACTAAAGGCATAGATGGATCGATGGTTTGCTTACCTCCTCGAGTAGTGACCGCCATGCAATGTCCATCATTTTTCGGGTTTTGAATGGTGTTGCTAGGAAGAGTGCCCGGTTGACGTGGGTTCACAGTAATAAACAATTGGGCCATTTGTAACTCAAGATGCTTGATAGAGACCGCATGTGCATCCACCTTTTGCCCGATATTAGCCAAATCACCTCTCAATTCCTTGGCGTGCTCATCACTAGCATCAAACCTCCTCATCATCTTTTGCAACATATATTCAAATCGTGCCATACTACCTCCACTATCCCTAGGAGCAACTTCCCAATTTTGAGGCGAAACATAGGGCCCACTTTGATCATTTCTGTTACCATAGTTACCCCGGTTGAAGTTGTTGTCGCGGTTGTAGTTTCCATCTCGAACATACTGGCCCTCTCTATTGTAATTCCCATAGCTTTGACCTTGATTGCTTTGACGTTGGCGCCAATTCTCCTGATTGAAGCCTTGAGCGTTTGGTCGAAAACCCCCCGTCTGCTTATTCACTGCATAAGTATCATCTTCATAGTAGTAGTCATCCACTGGCGGTGGTGGTTTAGTCAAGTAGTTCACCGCATTTACCTTCTATGCACCCCAAGTTACATATTTCAATACCAACCCTAACTCAGTTCTCATCTGAGCCATCTCTTCCCGAATCTCATCGGCGTCCGGATTGTGTGTAGCTTGCACTGCAAAGGTGTTTCTCTCGGTGTCCGACTTCCTAGTGCTCCAAGCTTTATTGTTGTGGGAGATTTTCTCCAATTTCTCTACGATCTCTGCATAGGTGCACTCACTTAAGAACCACCCGCAATGGTATCAATCATTGCCTTATTATTATCATCTTGCCCCCGATAGAAGTACTATTTCAGCGACTCATCATCAATGCGGTGGTTTAGGACACTTGTCACAAATGCAATAAATCTATCCCAAGAGCTACTCACCGACTCTCCAGGCAATGCCACAAAGTTGGTCACTCTATCTTTGTGGTTGATCTTTTTGGAAACCGGGTAATACCGTGCTAGGAACACATCCCTCAACTGATCCCAAGTATAGATAGAATTATAGGGCAACTCAGTAAACCATATCGCGGCCTCTCTCGTCAGTGAGAGAGGGAACACTCTTAACCTGATGAAGTTCATGTCCAAATCCGTCCTCCCTACACAACTCTTGCACACCGACCTCAGTTTGGCGATGTGAGCATGTGGATCCTCAGATGGTAGCCGTGAAAATAAACCCCTTGCGGTGAGCATCTGCATCAAGCTAATAGTTACCACGAATGTATGACCCTGTGGTAGAGGAGATAGGACAAGAGGCCCATCAGAATCAATGATATTCACGTTGCCCCTATAGAACTCTTGAGGGCGTGGGACGGGAGGTTGCATCCTCAAAGCATCATTAAGTGGATTATCTGCAACCACTTGATTATGAGCATCAACCGGTGGTGGAGGCTGATGATTGATCCCATCAACAGGATTAGCAGGGTTCTGTTGATTATTCATCCTGCGGAGTGTCCAATTCAGTTCAAGATCGTATGGAAACGTTGGTTCTCCTCGGCTCTGTGTACTTGGCATACACTAGAGCTAGACCTAAGAGAAACAAAAACAAAAGAAAAAAGTAAAATTAGGAAATTGTTGACTAAAATTCGGTAATGTTATTTAAGTTAATCTAAAAACCACTTTCTCCAGCAGCGGCGCCAAAATTTGATACGCTCAAATTACACTTCCTTACAGAAGTATAAGCGGCCGTATCAAGTAAAGAACCCAACAAGTAAGTTGGGGTCGATTCCACGAGAAAAATAGTTTAGAATTAACTTCAATGTATAATTACGTCTATTTAGTCAAGTCCTTTCCGAAAACAGGTAACTAAAGGGGGAGGGGGTTTGTGAAACAAAAGTGTTTAATTATTTCTAAGTAAAACAAGTAGCAAGAGTGAAACTTTGGTGTTTATCAAGTTGTGGAGAAACTAGGGTGTAAGTGTTCCCCATAGGTTCATAACGCGGTAATCCTAGTTATAACAATTCTTTCCTAGTGTTTTTGCATGCATAGTGGTAAGTTAGGTATCTCTAAATCCTTGGTCTGGCATTTAGAGAATTTCACCCCGTACCTTGGTCCGGCTACGTGGGTCTAAGTTACTAACCCTTACCTTTGCTTCATATTAAGCATCAAATTCGATGTATGGCTTGGTTATTACTTTGCACCAATCAAAACTAGCCTATTAGATATTATCCCACTAAATCTATGTTGATAATTCTTTTCTTATTAACTACCCCCTTGGTTCGGCAAGTAGAAATAAGGTGAATTCTAACGCGTGCACTCGTTAAAAAGACTTCTAAGTGAAAGAATTATCAATGCATGCAATAACCTATTTGAGAATTGTTATTTAGCTAGTTTTACTTTGTTAATCACCCGTGCTTCCCACAACCCTAGTTGTAAATTTAGTTACCCATGCCTATAAGAACAAAAATCATAGTTAATAAATAATAAATCATGAACTTACTTTGACAAGTTTGAAGAAAATCCAGAAACTAAGCTTGAAACAACAAAAATCACTTGAAAATAGATTCCAAAAACTTGAATTAATTGCCCAAGTTGCAAAACAAATCTCCAAGAACAAAACTATGAAAATAGTAAAAGAATCCAACCCCAAAAACGAGGTTTTACACCCTATTTATAAAAACATTGTCCTAAAATAAAAGGAAAACAAATAAGGAAAGTTTGTCAAAAAAAACGCGGCTTCAATCGACAACCCCATAGACGGTCCATCGTTCAATCGACGGACCGTCGACTGCCTCTGTAAGTCCAGACTTAGCTTTTTCTTAAGCCTTCACTTTTGCATTTTCTCTGATACAATCGACGGACCAAAAACACGGTCCATCGATTAACAAATGATCCGTCGATGCTTCTCGTCGTTCCATACTTAGCTTTTCTCCAACATCGGGTACTGGGACATTCTCTGATGAGATCGACAATTCAATAGGACGGTCAGTCCATCAATCGATGGACCATCGATCCTTCCGTAGCCCCACACTTGGTCAGAATTCCCCAAGTTGCTTCCAGATGTCTGTTTAAACCTCCAATCGATGGTCACCACCTACGGTCTGTCGATGAGACGATGGACCATCGATGCCTTTGAGGGTCACTTCTGCACTAAATCATCACAGCCTTCTGCGTTTTGATTTTTGGACAACTTTCCTGCAAAACAAAGATAAAACATATTAAAATTACTACAAAAAGGCTCTAGACACACATCAATCTTAAGGAAAAAATATTGAAAGTACCGTGAAACCACGGTACATCAACGGCCCTCTTGGCAAATAAAAATGCAATGATCTTTTATGGTAAATAAAAATGCAATGGCCCTCCTGGCAAATATAAATACAATGACCTTTTTGGTAAGTAAAAAAATGCAATAGCCCTCTCAGAATAAATAAAATAAATAAAATAAATAAATTAAAATGCAAATGATGGATGGCCCAATAATTTTCCACTGTTAAGAGGTGAATGGCTCGATGATTGTCTAACTATAACGAGGTGGATGACTCGATGATTGTCTACTGTAATGAGGTGAATGGCTCGGGGATTGTCCACTATAATGAGATGGATGGCTAGATGATTGTCCACTGTAACGAGGTGGATGGATCATTGTCTTGAAAGTTTCACCGCCCCAATGCTTTCACATGTTTCTGTACTTGAAAAGAAATAATTAGTAGACACAATGTCGCCTTAGCTAGAGACTTGCTCAAGAAACCTTGAGAAAAGATTCTTTAAAAGAGAATATGTACAAAAGTTTGACAACTTTGACACATGTGAGCAATCAACATGTTACTCTTGACCCTTTTATGTTTATTGTGACTCAAATTTTATTGAGGATTTGTACGAGGAGTTGCTGGCTTGCTATGACAACGCTTAAGATTTACACGTTGACATTGAGCATCAAGCACTGAAGAATTTTAGAAGTTGCTATCAAGCTTCTCATAGTATTTATTGGAATTTTTGAGGTCTTCCTCAAAAATTCTGTCCAGTTAGAACTTTTGGCAAATCTCAAAATAATCTCCAATCTTGACTTGCTGTAGATAACACCTTTATTGTGAATTTTTGAAATATTCTCAAAACTTTTGTCCCAGTGTTTATTACCAGGAAAAGAAAAATCACACTGGTATATGACTGAGCCATCGTGGCGCCTAAATATCCTGTTGAGTCAGGAATCAGGTCAAATGTAGTTCCAATTATGTGGATGATGAATACTACAAAGAATTTAAGACAAAATCATCAGTAGAAAATGCATAATATGAACATGATAAATAGAAAAAATAATACTCCCTACAATATTCAAAGCCTGAAGACAAGATACATAACATTTTTGGAACGAACAACCCAATGAATTAAAATAGGACTCTCATACATACAAGATTAACCTAATGACACTTTTTACAATGAACAACTCAAAAAGGTAAATTTTTTTAATGGAAAGACTCTAAAAAAGGTTTGAAAATATGAAAGAGTGGGTGTTTGCTCACTTTCTTTTTAAAAAAAATAAAAATAAATAAAGAATGTGATGAGACAGTCAAATATTGACTACAATTGGTATCAACAGTTAGGATTGCAGATAAATCTTTCCTTCTTCTTATTATTTTTCTCTTTTTCTAATTAAGATTGAATTCAAGGTAATTCCTACAGCTTCAAGTGGTACCTCTAACATACTTAAGGATCAACAAGATTAGTTCATCTTGTTTCAAACAAAGGTTCTGAATAGTATCAATCCTCATGTTTCAAGTGCCTTCACAACAAAGAATGGTCATATTTCACACATATTTGAAACATTTGATTATAGGACATTTTTTCAAAGTGCACTCACACTCACAAGAATGTTTAATGCATATAATTGTGATACCATATGCTTGACCCTTATGTAAATCTCCACTAATGTGAGAACATTTGGAATGAGATCATGTAAGGCTTGTCATTGGATTGTAACATAGGCTTAGGGATGGGTGGAATATTCATTTGGAATAAGAGTGACTTAATTCCTCCTTGAGCGTCACATTGAATTTGTGTCCTTAATGATTGATATGCCTTTGGCGTCAGATCCTCTTCATTTTTCTCTTCTTTTTCGACTTCTTTTGAATTCTCATTTTGGAGTTTTTCCCTTCTTCCTTTTTTTTCACTCCCTTTGTTTCAACTTCTTTTGAGTCCTTATCTCTTGTAGTTTTTCTTTTATCTCACTCCTTTCTTTTGAATTTTTCTCCTCTTTCTTTGGAGTTTTTTTTTACTGACCTTGTAGGGTATTTTGTCTTTCTTTATTTCTTTCAACTTTTTCCTTTCTTTTCTTTCTTTTTCTTTCTCTAAAAGTCTTTTTGCTTCCTTTACTTTGGGAGATTTTTGATATCTTTGCTTTTAAAAATTTCATACATGAATCTTCTCTTATAATTTGCACGTGCTTGGTGTACTCAAGAAGGTTGGGCCAAGAGAGGGATAGTGCATGTAAGCACTCAAAAGAGATAGTGGTTAAGATGTGGTTGTCCAAAGAAAAGGCTTCATGCTCAAAAGTGGAAAAACTAGGGATTAATGTCATTTGATAGGCTTTGAAAGGCACAATCGGGTAAAAAAAGACCTACAATCCTTTCCCTAACCAAACATTACTCAGGATTTCGCCTAAAAAAATATTTAGGCCAAGTTCTAGATCAACAATGTAATGCAATTGAATTTTGATCTAAAAGCTCTCCACACCATGCACATGAGACCATGAGGTTGATTTTACTCTTATCTTGAATGTCTGCAAGATAACCTTCAAGCATCACAAAAGTACAAATTAGAGGTACCAAAAGAATCTACGGTTTACCAAAAATTCAATCATTTTCATCATATCGATTATTTTTACATGATCCTAACTGCATTGGTCCAAAGTAAGTCGAAGACATGACTATTATGATATATACACAATTTTTTTTTTAAAGAATGAATACTGAATCCAAGAAGGGCTGCCTACGTATCTCATCGAGATGAGAATCAGGTGAGCGTAGTTCATGCAGATATGACTTTGAAAAAATGCACAAACTATTTGACTCTTTTTTTTAATTTAAATGAACAAATACCGAACCCAAGAAGGGTTGCCTACATTTCTCACTAAGATGAAAATCAAGCACATGTAGTTCGTGCAAATATATATTTGAAAATATGCACAAACTATTTTTTTACTTTATTTTTTTTGAGTTCAAGAGAATGAATACCGAACTCGAGAAGGGATGCCTACGTATCTCACCTAGATGAGAATCAGGTTCGCGTAGTTCGTTCAAATATATCTTGGAAAATATGCACAAACTATTTTTACTTTTCTTTTTTTTTTTGAATTCAAAAGAATGAATACCGAACCCGAGAAGGGTTGCCTACGTATCTCACTGAGATGAGAATCAGATTCGCGTTGTTCGTTCAGATATGACTTGGAAAATATGCACAATTTTTTTTTTACTTTTTAAAAAAATAATACCGAACCCAAGAAGGGTTGCCTACGTATCTCACCGAAATGAGAATCAGGTTCGCGTAGTTCGTTCAGATATGACTTGAAAAATATGCAAACTATTTTATTTTATTTTTTCACTTTCGGAAAAGATAATATCGAACGCAAAAAGGGTTGCCTACGTATCTCACCGAAATGAGAATCAGGTTCGCGTAGTTCGTTCAGATAAGGCATATAATAATTTAAAGATTTAGACAAACTCAAAGAAATTCCTTAGCGCCACTAAAATTTGTAGTCATGAAGTGGTTTTTGACCCTTTTTTTTTCCGCACCAATGTTTTATAGCCTCTTAATCGTCAATCTTTATATTGTCTGTTGAATGTAACCTACGAATTTCTACAGTATCGACTTGTTGTATTCTTTTTGGATGTTTTCTTGGAACCGTGTCTCCTCTCAATTTTTCATGAGATCCAGACATTGTTATGACCATCTCCGACTATCGTCGGGAATGGTTTTCCTGAAAAAAAAATGAATGTGTGAAAGCAAGGTCATAATAGTAAAAACCAAATAAAATAAATAAATGTAACTTCATAGTCAAGGACTCCCCTGATTTGTACTTTTGACTTGATATTGATGTCTTGTGAAATACAAAGACTGAGATTTAGTGAGTCCTCTTATCCGTTGCGACTTCGGACAAACAATGACTTTCAAATTCTGACAAAAATCAACCCCTAAAGAAAGACTCAAAAGGTAAAAGTGTTAGCTTGTGTTTATGATGGGCAATGCAAATATCACAACAAGAACTAATTTACACAAAAGCACTATTTTTAATGAAAGACAAACTTAATTATATCACATAGCATACAAACAATTATTACACGTCCTATACAAATACGTGACCTTTTTATGCCAAGGATGGGTCTATCGATCTGAAGAATGTATTACGCAATTTGATAACTTTCCATTATCCCCCAAAACACTTAGTACAATTCTATGTATAATTCAAATATGATTACAAAATAAGGGGGAAAGAAAAAATAAAGTATACAAATAACCAGTCTCACGCAGGAGAACAATCATAAACTAAGCCTTTCTGAAAGGTACTTCTTCTTAAAGTTGTTGTTATCTTTGATTGCCAACACTTTTGGATGGAATGATAGCTTGTGAAGAACCAGGTTTGACAAAAATAGACTATTAAAATAACCCTCTAATCAGATGGACCATTGTTTTTCAAATGTCGTATACATTCTTCAAATTATACACAATTATAATTGTCCGTTTAGGCCGGAGGCCATTATGGACTGAAGGCGGTCTTTCTAATGGACCCAACACGCCTTGGGTGCTTGGGTCACTTAGGTCAATGCGCTAAATTCGGAATTTGGTTTCGCTCTATGCTAGTCGACTAAGAGTTGGTTTAGAAATGATGGTTAACCGAGTCGGACAAACAACAGGGTGAAGCTAATAAACGACGTTGGATGATCGCAAGCCAACTATTCGTTTATTACCTTAAAAAAAATTAGACTTGTGTGTTTTCTGAAGGACAGTCGTGGTAAGCCACGTAATCGCCTTTGTCCTAATGCATTCTAATTGCCATTTGACGAAAATTATGGCATAAAGTGCAATGATAATATACATACAATAAAATGAATAATAAAAAAACAACAAATACAATATACAAATAATCAGCTACATATAAAAATACAAGGTATAACACAATAAAAGAAAATTTTCCTCAATTTGAAAAAATGAATTCATATTGGTTAGAAACTCTATGTCCCTTGCGGAGTCGCCATTCTGTTTACATACCTACTCTATTAAAATAGGAAGAAACGTCGCGGTGACTCAAAAATAATTAATTGATTCAATTTTAAAAGAATTTTAAGAATAAATAAATTTTAAAGGAATCGCCACTTAATTTTAGAAAAAATTAGGAAACCATTAAGTGATCTACGAAACCGAGAAATTCTAGGTAAAGGATTCAAGTTATTTCGAAGGGAAGGTGTTAGGCACCCTTCGAAATCCACAATTATGTGTCCCGACTGAATTCATTTTTTTCAAATTGAGGAGGAAATAAAAATAATATACAAGTCTAATAACATCCAACATACACAAATAGTAAAATAAATAATAATATAAGACACGACCTAAAATTTGTCTAACGTCGATAATATACATAATAAGTAATAAAACAATATGATTCGAACTTCGTTCGAATAACTCCAATGGAAAAACATCTTTAGGTACCTGTAAAGACACTTAATAAAAGTGTTACTAGTAAATAAATATGAATAAAAAATAAATGAAATAGATAACTAAAAATAAAACTCGTCTTATTAACATGAAAAGCCTTGGAAATCGATAATAATTTCTTCATCGACCATTTTAACAAATAAATAATATAAACTTAATTAAATTTCCGTCTTATAAAAATGTGGAGGCCTCCAAAACCGACGGAAGTATTTTCTCATTGTCCATTTTAACTCGAACAACAAAAAATAATAAATTAAAAAAGGAACAAACAACAAAAGGTAGCCACATGAAATTAACAAAACAAGATTTGCTAGTATCTTCTTAAACGGTCAATGTAATCAATCAAAATAAATTAATTAAGAATAACTACATGTGAGTCAAATGAAGCAGCAATACAAATCTAAAGTTATTGAAAAATGGAGAAACTAATAAATATAAATAATACCTATCACATAGTATCAAAAATGCAAAAATTGCAACTAACTTAAACGAATAAAGAGCACATCACTTTCAGAATATAAAATGGCAAGATTTATATCATGAAAAGTGAAGTCTAACGGGAAAAACAATAAGAATATCATCAAAGTTAAACAAAGAAAGTAATATAATCATCGGAAGTAGACTTAAATAAAAGCAATAAAATCAAACTATGATAAATATAATCAAGCAAATATGAATAAATACATATCTAAAAAAATCAACTCATATAAGTTTAAAAACTAGAATGAGATTTTTTTTCATTGATCAATTTTAACAAAATAAACAATATGAACTTAAACTAAATTTCCGTCTTTTAAAATGTGATGGCCTCCAAAATCGACGGAGAATTTTTTCATTGGCCAATTTAAATGAATAAAATAATTTAGAGTGATGCACAAAATGTATAAGATTAACCTTAAGCAAAAGGATAAACATAATAATAATAATATCGACCATAACAACACCAACAATAACAAGACTTACTACTACTACTACTTCTAATAATATAATGTTATAATAGTAATAATAACCAACAGTAATGTACTAACCAAATAGCAATAAATAATATAAAATAAGTAAATCAAATCTAAAAGTCATTATCCGCTAGAAAAAAGTAAACGACAATATAAAGAATAAGAAACCACTGTAATTGATATATTCAATTAGAAAAATCAAATTAATTACCGACAAAATTTCTAAACATCAAAATGAACGAATCTAGAAATTATAACTTAACTAAAATGTGTCCAACAATAAAAAAAACTAAACCAATAAATAAAAAAAATCACATCAACCAACAATATTTCAATATAACTCTTACAACAAATTATAATAATAAATAATGGAGCAAGATCTATAAAAATAAAGTATTAATGACACAAATATAACTTGCAAAGCAGATAAAAAAAAAAGTGAGGAGAAATAAAGGAAATACAGAGTACCGTGGTGATGATAAGAGTTGGGGACTGGTGACGCTCATCGGAGCTCGCGGACTTCGCTGGAGAAGACATGGAGCAGCAACATTGTGAGGTTTAAACTACTGAACCTTGTCAATTTTGAGTAAAAATCACCTGAAAATAAAAGAAAACTGTGAAGGGGGAGAGGGGAAGGGGTCTGGTGTTATTTAGCTCCGATTCTTCGTAGCTTCTGCAGGAAAAAATGGGAAAACAAAGGGGTTTTTTGGAGGTATTGATGATTTGTGTGGTTTTGTGGTGGTGTTCGGTGGCTGGAAAAAAAGAGGTAAACGTAGGTAGATGTTGGCTTTGGAGAAGGAAGATGAGAATGGAAGTGCTGGTCACCGGAAAAGAGTGGGAAAAAAATAAAATTGATAGCTACGGGCGAAGGGGAAGGGAGATATCCTCTTTTGGGTGGCGGCTTTGTTGCTCTGTTGAAGAGCTTTAGTGGGTAAAATGGAGTTTTGGGGGTCCTTTAGATGGTGGACTTGCCTGATTCCGGCGGAACTCCGCTGACTTACCGGAAAAATAATGAACCCTAAAAAGTTATCTTTTGAACACAAAAAAATCTGAAAATTACTATCTAAAATCTTATCCTAAAAATGTCCACCATCTCCTATTTTAATCTAATTGTTTCTTAAATAGTGAATTATTATTCAATGGACTCAAATTATGGGATCCGATTTGTGGCTCAAAATTGTTGATCAAATCATCGTATGCAAAACTAACCCGTATATTTAAATGATTTTTTAGATTATGTAAAAATATAAAAATGGATATTAACAAATATAACGAATAAAATGAATATAAATATATATAATAAACGTGACTAATGACATAAATTTAGCAAAAATAACGATTTAGTAAAAAAAAAAAAAATTGAATGTGTTCAACCCTGTTGTAAAAAAAAAAGTAATTAGGATTAACTGATAAAACAAATTTTAAATTTTGACAAATAAAGATAGTTATTGATAAATTTATTTAAAATTATAAAAAAATTCTTTTGAGCTATTAAATAAATAAAACTTGAAAATATTAGGCCAAAATTGAGTGTTAACACTCCCTATCCTATAACTATGTGCCAATAACTATGTGCCAAACATAGGAATTTTCTAGTGGATCCACTTAGAAGCTAAATATAATTAGTTCTACCTTCGGCAAGTAAGAACACCTTCTTTCGGTGTGGGGTTATATGACACCGGATTCCATGTAAGCTCACATGGTATGTCGGTTATGGCTAGCATTCCCTAATAATAATAATACGGAAAAGGGCCTAATATACCCTTGAAGTATCATAAATGGTACAAAATTACCCTCCATCCACCTATTGGCTCCAAAATACCCTTCTCATCCATCTATTGGCTCCAAAATACCCATGTCATCCACCTTTGGGTTACGTTCAAAATTAACTACTTATTTAATGATTTCAAATTTAAACTATTTAAGTATTTTTTAATACACGACGCTTAACTATTTGTTATAATTTAACTTATAAGTATAATTTATAAGCCAATCTACTACCCACCCGTTACTAATTAAACCACACTCAATTAATAAACCCGCCCCATTACTAATGCACAACAGGAAAGCTACTACCAATGAGTGTCTCTAAAAATTTGAGGCGAAAATATCTATAGAAGTACATTATCATAGATTCAAATCCTCAATCAAAACATATTATAATTCAAGTGTCTAAATAATAATTACCGATAAGCTTAAAAGTTTGACTACGTTCATCTTAATTATTCATTCACCTCAATTATGTGATGTTACTTAATAAATAACTTTTTTTTAAAAAGAATCTATTAAAGTTTTAATATTCAAAAATAATAATAAATATTTATAAAACTATATTAAAAAAGTGCATGAATTAATTCGAGATGTACTACTTTTTTACCTTTAATCATAAATTTTGAATTCAAGCTTGAAGCAGAATCCTATTGAAAGTGTCCTCCAAAATAAGTGGCTCAACCTAAATTTAATTGGGGCTTCAATTCAGACTCAAATAATTTTGAATGTCATTTTCAGGAATCGGTAATTTCATCGTGCTTTAGTTGTGTTTAGGGTGGTTTTGATATTAGAAATGGATTATTAATGGGGGGGGGGGGGGGGGAAAAGGGGTTTAATTAGTAATGGGTGGGTAGTGGATTGATTTATAAATGATATTAGTAATTAAATTATATCCAACAGTTGAGTGCCTAGTATTTTAAAAAATATTTAACTAGTTTAAATTTGAAACCGTTAAATAAGTGGTCAATTTTGAACCCATAGGTAGATGACAGGGGTATTGTGGAGCCAATAGGTGGTTGAAAAGGTATTTTGGAGCCAATAGGTAGATGGGGGGTAGTTCTGTACCATTTCCAATACTTCGAGGGTATTTTAGGCCATTTTTCGATAATAATAAGATAATGAATATGATAGAAATTATAATATGACTTCTTAATGGGTTTACTTCGTAGGAGTGAAGGTATGAGACTTCACTTTTACATTGCACAAGGAGGACTTATTAGGATGTTGTAGAATAATTTCCTTATGGTACTATAAGATATGAATAGATGACTTTTGTGATGTTTATTTCATGTACTTTTACGATTTCTCAATCATGATTATGGAGTGAGGTAAGCTTGAAGATTATAGTAATAAATATGTGGATTCAAAAGAATGCTTAGTAAGGTTGGTATTATGGGATGCTAACCATACATTGCACAAGTGTTCTTAGAGGTTGCTAATGTATTGATATTATTATGTTATGGGTGTATTGTGACTATAGCTTATCTTTTATGTTTGCAAATGTGTATTGGCTTCCCAAACTTGATAAATGCATACTTCAACTAAAAATGTCCTATTTAGAATATTTAAATGTTTTATCGCATGTTTCCATACTTCGTACATATTTGTGCTAACCCCTTATTTTCTATATACTATGAGTGTAGGTTCTGAATGTTGAATCATTACTTTCTTCTTCAAAGTAAAGTTGGGTCGACTGTTCCCTAAGTTTTGGTGAGTCGTCCACTTCGAGGACCAAATTGTTATTTCAGCTCTAGTTTTAGACATACTTTATTTTCTTATGACTTTTATCGATTGTAAAAGGGTTGAGTCCCTATTTCGTACTCTTAAGTTTAGATGGTTTTAATGACACAAGTCTAGTAATTCACAACTCTTTATTGATGATATTTGAAGTATGATTTTTGTTTGAAAAGTTTTAGTTTTTCGCATTTTTCTTATGACATTATGTGTATGATTATGCTAATGGCTTGTATGCGACCCCTTTGGGGTCAACTAGGCCATGTTACATCTAGGGGGTGACCCCCGGTCGTGACAAACTTGGTCTCAGAGCATAATATTTTGGGAATAATATTTAGGATTGATGTCTCATGAAACCACGTCCAATAGATCGAGTCTTGTTAATAGGTGTGAAACGCATTACAATTATGAGTAAGAGTCTAAAGGATGTTTAGGAGTTTTTCCCTTCTTTCATCACTCTTTATTCGTGCTTGAAAACTTAACCCTATGATCTTCTTTCCAACCTCTTTATTATGATTATAGGTAATGAATACGAGGAGAGGTAATGCAAGGAGAGGACAAGAAGAGAATGTCAATGAGGGGAATCTTCACCAATCTTTTTAGAATCCTCAAGTGCGTGTTGGAGCGAGAGCTATGAGTAATATGGAGATTAGGACGGCTCTCCAGGCCCTAACTCAGGCTTTGACGGATCAAGTCACTAGAGATGCAAGATTTCAATCGCATCAGAATGCTAACACAGCCGCTTCCAGGATTAGGGATTTCACCAGAATGAATCCCCTATCTTCTATGACTCCAAAGTGGATGAGGATCCACAAGGCTTTATAGATGAAGTGTGGAAGGTGGTTGATGCTATGGGAGTGACTAATTGTGAGAAGGCGAATTTGGTTGCCTACCAGTTGAAGGACGTAGCTCAGGTTTGGTATGAATAGTGGAAAGGGGAAAGAATTGTAGGAGAGGGCCCGATTGATTGGGAAGCGTTCAAGTCGGCTTTCCTTGATAGATTTTTTCCACTAGAGTTGAGGTAAAGGAAGATGCAGGAATTCATCAACCTTCGCCAATGAGGTATGAGTGTGAAAGAGTATGGGCTTAAGTTCATGCAATTGTCTAAGCATGCCCCACCTTAGTGGCGGACTCACGGGCCATGATGAATAAATATGTCATGGGGTATCTTCCTTGGTGGTAAACGAGTGTCGTTTGAGAATGCTCATTTCAAGCATGAACATTTCACGCATTATGGTTCATGCCAAACATATTGAGGAAAAAAAGCTCAGGCAGGCTGGTAGAGAACTGAAGAGGACAAGAGTAGAGGATAACAATTTGTCTGAAAGCAGATTTGAGCTTCAAGGCAAACCAAAGTTCAAGAAGAGGTTTTCTAATCAACGTACCATTAACACTTCTAATACCAACAAAGAAAGGGTACCTACTCTCAAGCCACAGGGTGGTAGTGGAGGTGGTTCTTATGTCGAGACGCCTACATGTGCAAAATGTGGCAAAAAGCATGAAGGTAAATGTCTTATCGGCAAGGGTGTGTTCTATGGATGTGGAAAGGGTGGGCATCAACTGAAATATTACCTAACTCGTTCGACTAAAGGAAGAGAGGGTAATCAAGCCCTCCCCAAGTGGTTCTAATTCGGATGCTCCGACGAAGAGTCGCTTTTATGCTCTCCAATCCTGAAGTGACCAAGAGGGATCCCCGGATGTTGTTACTGATATATTACAAGTATTCTCAATTGATATTTATGCATTGTTATACCCTGGTGTTACTTTATCTTTTCTTACACCTTTGGTAGATAAGAAATTTGATGTACTTCCCGAAAATGTAATAGAACCTTTCTCAGTGTCCACCCCAGTTGGTGACTCAATTGTTGCAAAAAGAGTCTATTGAAATTTCCATGTTTCTTTACTTCATAAAGTCACTCGAGTTGATTTGGTAGAGTTAGATATGTTGGATTTTGATATCATTTTTGGGATGGATTGGTTGCATGCATGTTTTGCTTCCATTGATTGTAGGACTCGGGTAGTAAAGTTTCAGTTTCCAGATGATCCTGTTTTCGAATGGAAAGAGAGAACTTCAATTCCTAGAGGCAATTCATTTTGTGTCTAAATGCCTGTAAAATGATTTCTAAGGGTTGTATTTACCATAAGGGTTAAGGACGTTGAGTCTGGTACTCCTCCTTTAGAGTCAATCCCGATAGTGAGGGAGTTTCCTAAGTTTTTTCCTGATGACTTGCCCTGCGTTCCTCTAGAATGGGAAATAGACTTCGGCATTGATCTTATACTAGATAGAAAACCCATATCTATTTCTCCTTATCGGATGGCCCCGGTCGAATCTAAAGAGTTAAACTCTCAACTCAAGGATTTGTTAGACAAGGGTTTTATTCAACCTAGCATATCTCCATGAGGTGCAATGGTAGTATTTTTGAAAAAGAAGTATGGGTCCTTTATCATATGCATTGATTACCGCCAACTGAACAAGGTCACTATAAAGAATAAATACCTGCTTCCTAAAATTTATGATTTATTATACCAACTCCAAGGGGCGAGTTATTTCTCGAAGATTGACTTACGTTCGGGCTATCACCAACTTAGGGTGAGGGATGTTGATATTCCTAAAATAACATTTTAAACCAGTTATGTCACTTTGAATTCTTAGTAATGTCTTTTGGTATAACAAACCCTCCGGCAACTTTTATGAATCTTACGAATGGGGTGTTCAGGCAATACCTTGATTCATTTGTGATCATTTTTATTGGAGATATTTTGATCTATTCTAAGATTGAGAGTGATCACATGGAGCATTTGAGGATAGTCTTGCAAGTTCTTAAAGACCAGAAATTGTATGCTAAGTTTAACAAGTGCAAGTTTTGGCTCAGGTCAGTTGCTTTCCTCGGTCATATAATGTCAAGCCTAGGTATAGAGGTTGATCCTAAGAAAACCGATACGTTTAAGAATTGGCCTAGACCTCTAAGTCCCACGGATATACAAAAAATTTTCAGGCTTGGCCGGTTATTATAGATATTTGTGGAAGGATTCTCATCTGTTGCTTCTTTATTAATAACTTTGACTCAAAAGAAATCCAAATTTGAGTGGTAAGAGGCTTGTTAGAAGAGTTTCCAAGAGTTGAAAATAGACTCACCACCGCTCCAGTATTGACCTTACCTGAAGGTACTGATGGGTTTGTAGTTTATTGTGACGCTTCTCGAGTGGGTTTGGGATGTTTCCTTATGCAACATGGCAAGGTAATCGCTTATGCTTCGAGGCAACTAAAGGTAAATGAAAAGAACTATCCAACCCACGACCTAGAGTTGGCGGCGATAGTTTTTGCCTTGAAAATTTGGAGGCACTACTTATATAAGGTCAATGTTGATATGTTCACTGACCACAAGAGTCTCCAATATGTGTTTAGCTAGAGAGATTTGAATCTCCGACAAAGAATGTGGTTGGAACTTTTTAAAAGATTATGATCCGAGTGTCCTATACCACCCCGACAAAGCTAATATAGGTGTCGATGCCTTAAGTCAAGTGACTATGGGTAGTGTGGCTCATGTAGAAGATAAGAAGAATGATCTAGTTCGCGATGTGCATAGGTTGGCCCATTAAGGTGTTCAATTGGTAGATTCCTCGAAAGGTGGATTCACAGGTCACCATTCTGAATCATTTGTGGTAGTTGATGTGAATTCAAAACAACATCTTGATTCTATTCTGATGGAGTTGAAAGAATTGGTTCTCACCAAGTCTGTCGAGGCTTTCTCCCAAGGGGGAGATGGGGTGCTTAGGTACCAAGGTAGATTGTGTGTTACGGATGTTGATGGCTTGAGAGGTCATATTCTGGAGGAGGCTCATGGTTCACGATATTCTATTCGTTCGGGAGCCATTAAGATGTATCATGATCTACGGGAAGTCTATTGGTGGAATGGAATGAAGAAAGTTATTGCAGGCTTTGTGGCTAAATGTCTAAACTGTCAGCAAGTCAAAGCCGAACACCAAAAACCAGGAGGTTTGTTACAAGATATAGATCTTCGTACTTGGAAGTGGGAGGAGGTGAATATGGAATTCGTTGTGGGGTTGCCTCGTACTCGAAGGCGACATGATTTTATTTGGGTCATTATTGACAGGATGATGAAATCAGCCCATTTCCTTCATGTCAAGATTTCATTTTCGGCAGAGGACTATGCTAAATTATACATTAAGAAATTAATGAAGTTACATGGGGTTCCTTTGTCCATCATATCAGATCGGGGTACTCAAATTACTTCACATTTTTGGAAATCATTCCAAATAGGCGTTGTACCAATGTTAAACTTAGTACCACTTTCCACCCTCAGACGAATGGTCAAGCAGAAAGGACCATTCATACCTTAAAATATGTTGAGGGCGTGTGTGATTGATTTCAAGGGGAATTGGGACGTTCATCTTCCATTGATTGAATTCACCTACAACAATAGTTATCACTTAAGCATTGTCATGTCTTCGTTTGAAGCACTTTATGGCAGAAGGTATAGATCTCCGGTGGGTTGGTTTGAAGTGGGTGAGTTTTCTCTTATTGGTCCCAATCTAGCTATGATGCCATAGAGAAAGTAGAACTTATAGAGAGAGATTGAAAATAACTCAAAGTCGGCAAAAGTCCTATGCTGATAATAGAAGAAGGGATCTTAAATTCGAGGTTGGTGATTGGGTCTACTTAAAAATCTCACCTACGAAGGTTGTGATGAGGTTTGGCAAGAAGGGGAAACTTAGTCCTCGATATGTGGGGCATACCAAATCTTGACACGTTTGGGGAAGGTTGTATATGAACTAGACTTACCAGTGAGTTGTACCCGGTATCCATCCTTCCCTTAGAGGGCTTAGGAGTTGATGAAAATCTCTCCTATGAAGAAGTTCTAGTTGAGATTGTAGACCGACAAGTTAAGAAGTTAAGGAACAAAGAGGTAGTATTTGTTAAAGTCTTATGGAGGAATCTCTTAATTGAGGCTGCTACTTGGGAGGCCGAGGCCGATATGAAATCCCGTTATCCTCATCTTTTTCGTTCTACTCCTATTCAAGCTTGAGGTAAGTAGTTCCTCTTAAGTTTTAGTGTTTTGGGAGTCATGTGTATTGTATGAGTTTCTCCATGATTTTCCTTATAATATTTGCATATTCTTGTGAGGAATCATGTTTATTATAAATTGAGATTTTCATGATTTATATGTTCCTCATGTTGTTGTGCAATATAGTATGATGTTGCATATTTAACTTCATGAAAAGAATTGGTGAACATGTTTTACTATGTTTTATGAGATGACATATTGACTCCAGATTGTTGTGTTGAGTATGCTTTTATTGGGGAAGGTAGTCCCTCCTATGAACATGAGAAATGTTGAATTTCATGCATATTTGGTTGATTACGTATGTAGTTCGTACCCCCTTTCTATTACATGAATTGTGTTGAGATATAGTTGAAGTTTACTCCTTATGTGGTGCATTATTTTGATATTTCATGCTTGTTGGGCTGATAGTCTTCAGTTTTAAATTCCGAAAGGTGTGTAAAGTGTCATTTGAGAATGAATGTTCCCAAGGGGGATATAATGTAACACCCAAAAAATTTATAGGTGAAACTTGAGTCTAACGTATGAACCTTACAAGTTTATGTATAAATTGGAGATATAAAAATGTCCAAAAATTTGGTTTAGTATAAGTATAAGGGAGGGTTCAAGGAAGGCACATCAATTCAAGGGCCTTGAAATGCTTCATTGGACTTTGCCTTAGTTTAATTTGGCAACTCCTTGTGGGCAAGGGGCATTTTCGTAAATATTATTTTTAAGTTTATTTAAGAAGTGGGTATATTTTATATTATTTCTAAATAATTAAATAAGATATTTTATATCAAAATATATCCAAAATAAATCACTTTCACAAACACCCACTTCTAAAAATCAAATCCTCTCTTCTCCAATATTTCTCTCTCTAGAGTTCCTCCGTTTAAGAACACCAAGAACTTGAATATTAGGGTTCCAGCTTGAAGTTTCACTCCAATTTCGTGGGAAAGCTTCATCGAAAGGTATGGAAACCTTGATTCATGGAATACTTCTCTCCATGAAGCCCTTCTACTCTAATTTTCAAAAACGGGTTTATGATTAAAAAATAGGATTTTCATTCTAGTCATGGGTTCTTTCTAAAAACATTTTCATTTTGTTATTTGATGTATATTATGAATGGTTTGACGTTTTAATGGTGATTTTATAGTAAACTCCTCATGAACCCATGAACTACACAATGACCCCAATTTCATGAATTTCAAGGAAGTTATTGATTCAGTGTGATTACTATTGTGTATTGTGGTTATGTTTAATTGGTTATGAAACCTTGCTTATTCATGTTGTTGATAGTATATCTAAAATGTGAGTGTGAGACTTGATTCATGTAAGAGATAAAGTGTGAAGGGTTGTTTATGGTTGTTGATAAATATCGATGAACTTGTGAACTCATTTAAAAAGTGAGAAATGCTATGACTATTATGTGAATTGAGGTGTTGTTGGAAGACTAATTTACCCTATCCTTACTCATATTTGTGTATGAATTTTCTAGGATGATGTTGATTTTGTTGTGTTGATTGAATAACTATTTCTCATGAAAACACTATGAATAATGAGGTGAAAGATACTCACCTTAAAATGATGATTCTAAGGTGAAAGGTAGTTCTCACTTAAATGAATCTATGAGTTACTTAGTGAGTTGTATTGAATGAAGGGTAAAGTATGCCTTCACATATGTAGATGCAATTCCATACTAATTATGTATAATTGGAAAGAAATGCTTAGTACCGAGTTGATATGGACAATGAGAAAAAGGCCCCTCTGCTAATGCAATAGGTTGGATCATCTATATTAAACTCATGAGATGGAAGCTCCTCCGATAATGCAATAGGTTGAGTTTCTAGTAGCCATCTCTCTATGCCATAACTATGTGCCAAACATAGGAATTTTCTAGTGGATCCACTTAGAAGCTAAATATGATTAGTTCTACCTTCGGCAAATAAGAACACCTTCTTTCGATGTGGGGTATGACATCGGACTCCATATAAGCTCACATGGTCTATGTCGTTTATGGCTAACATTCCCTAATAATAATAATCATATATTATTATAAGTGGGAAGCTCTAAAGTGAAAAGTTGAATTACCATTTTACCCTACACTAAATAAAATTATTATAAAATATTAATTAAAATATTCTATCATTAATGAAGAAAATCATCATATTCAACACTACTCCATAATGTACACATACATGGCATACTTAAATTTTAATAACAATCAATTAAGTATTTGGGTATACAAAGAGGTGAATTTCATATACTTGCAATTGTCATTTATTTCAGCATTTTCAATACTTTAAAATAACTTTTCATCTTACTAAACTAATTCAATGTTTGTAAGGTCTTTTCAACTTCCAACTATAGTTACAGAATTTTATAAATAGTCACTTCAGTGAAGCATGGTAAATTCATTGAGGTTCTCTTTTGGAGTTTCAATACCACATGTCCTCTTCTTCTTTTTTATTATTTATCTTTAATGTGTCAGTTAAAGGGTTCCATACAAGGGCCGGTAGATGTAGTTAAAAATGTTATTGGCATGAATAAATGAAAAGTGTGTGTATATATATAACATCATGAACGTCTTTGTTCAAGATTTAAGGTGATAGCTCTTTTTTTTCCTATTGTTTTTATTTAGTTAGTTACGTTTGAGTATTATTCTATTAAGATGTTTGATGTCTGATTTGAAAAAGAAGTGGAAGTTGTGTTAATTGCAAGAATGTTATGACTTGCTAATTTCTTTGATTTTATCTAATAATAATATTTCATTACTCGCGTGAAGTAGGAATCAAAATAAATATATTGATTTCAGTTCATTTGTGAAATTGTTTTTTAAATAACCCTCATGAGTTATATTTATTGTATCACACTCTCTAATTAGTTCGAGAGAAGAGTATTATAAAGGATCTAACTTCATGTAGCAGTGGTAGTTTTATCCATATTGAATCTTAAAATTGTTGAGTCTAAGTCTTTATCTTTATCTTATCTATGCCAAAAAAGAACATTATAAAACTTGGATTTTTAATTACCAAAAAGTAGAAAAATAAAGAGTTACAAGATTTAGGAGTTGAATAAATTGCAATCTTTTAGTCTTTCAACAATTTCAATAATACCAAATAATACCAACTTCTTATGAACCATTCACATACAAAAGAAAAAGAAAACATAATTAACAATTAATTAAGTAAACTAAGAATATAATATTATATCATCGTGTGTATATATGTTAGGAAAAAGTTAGATTACAATTCTATTTCTACATTAAATTTCAATGTTATAAATTATTTAATAAACTAAATATTGAATAGTAAATCATCATATTAGTACATGAATTAACCATTTATGCACTTTTAGTCAATTTTATAATTAAGAATTTGTGTTCTTTTTATTAGGATGATATATGAACTTTCAATTGTAAAAACAATGATTTTTTTAGTAAATACCAATAAATTTGAAGTGGAGAAAATATGTCATTTACAAAACAAAATTTATATAAAATATTTTGGGATAAACGTGCAACGCACGTTTTCGGAACTAGTAACATAATAAATATGATAGAAATTATAATATGACTTCTTAATGGGTTTACTTCGTAGGAGTGAAGGTATGAGACTTCACTTTTACATTGCACAAGGAGGACTTATTAGGATGTTGTAGAATAATTTCCTTATGGTACTATAAGATATGAATAGATGACTTTTGTGATGTTTATTTCATGTACTTTTACGATTTCTCAATCATGATTATGGAGTGAGGTAAGCTTGAAGATTATAGTAATAAATATGTGGCTTCAAAAGAATGCTTAGTAAGGTTGGTATTATGGGATGCTAACCATATATTGCACAAGTGTTCTTAGAGGTTGCTAATGTATTGATATTATTATGTTATGGGTGTATTGTGACTATAGCTTATCTTTTATGTTTGCAAATGTGTATTGGCTTCCCAAACTTGATAAATGCATACTTCAACTAAAAATGTCCTATTTAGAATATTTAAATGTTTTATCGCATGTTTCTATACTTCGTACATATTTGTGCTATTTTATCGCATGTTTCCACACTTCGTACATATTTGTGCTAACCCCTTATTTTCTATATACTATGAGTGTAGGTTTTGAATGTTGAATCATTACTTTCTTCTTCAAAGTAAAGTTGGGTCGACTATTCCCTAAGTTTTGGTGAGTCCTCCACTTCGAGGACCAGATTGTTATTTCAGCTCTAGTTTTAGACGTACTTTATTTTCTTATGACTTTTATCGATTGTAAAAGGGTTGAGTCCCTATTTCATACTCTTAAGTTTAGATGGTTTTAATGAGACAAGTCTAGTAATTCACAACTCTTTATTGATGATATTTGAAGTATGATTTTTTTTGAAAAGCTTTAATTTTCCGCATTATTTCTTGTGACATTATGTGTATGATTATGCTAATGGCTTGTATGCGACCCCTTTGGGGTCAACTACGCTACGTTATGTCTAGGGGGTAACCCCCGATCGTGACAATATTCTAGCAACACATCTTTCTCTTTACTCGATCAAGCTTCTCAACAAGAGTGTTCACATGCTCCTACCCACTCTATCGCTCCACGGTCATTATCAAATATTCCAGTTACATCATTTATCCTTTCATCTGAGCAAACTCATTATACAAATGTGCCCTTTACTGTAAGCTCTCCGGCTCCTCCACAAATAGAGCATGTACCATCCACTGACCCACTTGAGAAGCTACCACCATCTACTGATTCTTCTTACCCGACCATAGCTCCTTTCTATTTTCGCCCCTAGGACACCTCTCGCCATCATATGGTTGTTGGAAGTAAAACCAATTCTTTAAAACCAAAATCTCTTATAACATCTCGACATTCTCTACCTCATGATCCCTATCACATTCTAGAACCTACAACTTATCACCAAGCCTCCAAATTTCCTGAGTGGCACCATGCTATGCAGACAAATTTTTTAGCTCTTATATTAAATAAGACATAGACATTAGTTCCACCACCGTCTAACTCTAACATTGTTGGTTGTATATGGGTCTAGAGGATTAAGACGAAAGTCGCTAGATCAATTGAACGTCACAAAACTCGTCTTGTAGCTAAAGGTTTTCATGAAGAGGAGGGTGTTGATTACTTTGATACCTTTAGTCCCGTCGTTAAGCCCACAAATGTTCGAATAATCTTGTTTTTGGATGTGACAAACAAGTGGTCTGTTTGGCAACTTGACATTAACAATGCGTTCTTAAATGGTAATCTCTATGAGCAAGTGTTTATGTAGCAACCGAAAGGATTTGTTGTTCCTCATAGTCCATATTTCGTGTGCATATTGAACAAGGCCTTATATGGACTCAAACAAGCACCACGTGCTTGGTTCAATAAGTTAAAGGCTTTTCTCCTCGATATTGGCTTTCGCTCTTGTTTATCTTACTCTTCTCTTTTTGTGCAGCAATCTTCTAAGCATAAAACATATGTTTTTGTCTATGTGGATGACCATATTATAACTAGTAGTGATAGTGATTACATCACTAAATTTATTCACATTCTTTATAAGCGATTCTCTCTCAAAGATATTGGTTCTTTAAATTATTTTCTTGGTATTGAAGTCTCTCCATCATAAAATAAAATCATTTTATCTCAAGGCAAGTATATTTGTGACTTTCTTTGTCGAACAAACATGGATGATGCTAAGCCTATTTCTAGTCTGACTGAACCTGTATCGTGACTAATTCTTTCTGGTGATCCTCTGCATGATGCTCATTTATATCGTAGTGTCGTTGGTGCTCTTCAATATGTTACCATAACTAGGCCGGAAATATCCTACGCAGTCACTCGAGTATTCCAATTTATGCAATCACCCACTACTGCTCATTGGTCGGATGTCAAACGCATACTTTAATATCTAAAAGGACATGATGGGCTCTCTACGACCTATGTATGATTCTAGTCTTGTGGACTTTTCGGATACTGGTTGGATCTTTGATCTTGATGATAGTCGCTCCCAACATGGCTTTGCACTATTCTATGGCGGTAACTTAATCAGTTGGTCTTTGCGAAAACAAAAGGTTGTCGCCCGCTCAAGTACAGAAGCTGAGTATCGTGCTTTAGCCTTTGCAACTACTGAATTAATTTGAGTCTAGCAACTTATGAGTAGAACTACATGCTCCTCTCACTACACCTCCCATAGTCCTTTGTGATAATCTTAGTGCACAATTTTTATCTCGGAATCCTGTTATTCATCAACGATCAAAGCATATTCGTCTTGATTATCACTTTATCCGAGAGATAGTTGAAGATCAATCTTTAGTGGTTCTCTATGTTTCATCTCAAAATCAGATTGAAGATATCTCTACCAAAGCTGTTGGCACAAGTCGATTTCTCAATCTTTGATCCAAGCTCATGGTTCACTCCAGAACATGATCTTTCAGGGGCTATTGAGTACATCATCAACAAGAATTCGATTATTGTAGCTTCTTCAATGTAACAAAAGGATTACTCTTCCTTTAGAATACGTAGTAGATAAGGATTCTTATATTAATCATTAACATGTACAAAGTCTATAAATAGAAAAGCAAAAATGGCAGAACAATAATCTACTCAATATTTTCTCAAAGTCCTCTTGTTCTTAATCTTATTAGTACGGAAAATGTGAAATTTACCATTTAAAAAGGCAACTACTATGGAGATCACAACAACATCACAAATTTGATATTCTTAATCAAAAGAAAATACAATTTAATGAAATCACATCCAAATTTCTCATGTTAAATACAATATTAGTTGATACTTCTAATAAATTATGTAATATGGGTTAATTTGTAAATTCAACTTTTTATCTATGTTTATCTTATTTTGAGAACAATAAATTATTTAATACCATTGTGTTTGATGCATATTTGTAATTTGCTTGATAATTAATATGTGATTGGATGCATTCCAAATAAAAGAGTGAAGAAAATTTAGGAACGAAGATCGAAAGCAATCTGGATTAAGAAAGTTGGAGCGTTGACTGGCGCATTGCACCATCCTAATTGGAGCATTTCTTGGTGAAATGTGCCACAACTCAAACTTCATTGGCTGGCGTGCATCGCCACTACTTTTGTCGGTGAAAATTTCGCAAAGTTCAAGACCAAGTCCAACAAGGTTTGAGGGTTATTTTCTACTACTTTAAATAGAACATTTGAACATTTTTTAAAGGTTGGATCAGTTATTGAGCAATCATAATGCAGAAAGGATATTCCATAATTAGGTTTCTCTTTTACTTAATTTTCTTAGCAATATTTTGTATGAACAATACATTATCATCTATTTCAGCAGAGCAAGAGCAACTAATGGCACTTGTTCGAAGGTTAAGCCATAGCATGATAGTTTTGTAAATGACTAACTTGGCGAAAGTTATTTATCAATATTAATTGTTCTTATATTCATATGCTTACTATTTTAATGGTAACATACTATTAAAATGTTTAGCTACCATTAAAAAAATGAATAATATCTCTATGTCAAAATTTTACTTTAGTAAAATAAAAAATTAATTTGCGTCTAGAATAGGAATATATCAAGAAGGCCTTACTTGATTATAGGCATGAACATAATAACTATATACGTTAATCTTGGGTTATTACATCCCCGCACAAAGATGTAGTTGTGAGGTCAATGATGATAAATAATTAGATGTTCGAAAGACCATAATCATATTATTAACCCTATAAATTAATAACAAGATAAATAAACTGAGTAAATGAAATCAGATACTTTACATGATTGCTTCGTAAAATTATAACCCTAAAATTTAGCTCGAATAGTGATTTCAATAATTTCTACTTGGTTTTGGTCTTTAATTTTTATAATAACAATCATAATCATTTGTTGACTACTTATACTTGCTTAATTTATGATATTAGAGAAACTAGATTATTGCTAAATCAGAAGTCCATGTGGGTTTGATATATGATTTTTTGAGCCTCTATATTACTTGCACAATTACATACACTTGTGCGGCTATTAGAATCAAACATTATGCTAATAAAGAAATCTAGCAAATTCATACATAGTAAAATATCTGTTGAATAAGATTGTTGAATAATTCATTCATATGTTTCTATATCATATACATGGTTTGATATATACATTAGAAACTGTGGAATAGAATCATCTAAATTTCATGAAATCAAAATCATATATTTTACACAAAGAGAAAGAATAAGATACATGATATTCTAGATTACCACAATAATCTTAAGATCTTAGAAGATCATATCTTGATAACAATAATATTTTCTTGGAAATCCTCTATTAACCAATACTCACCCTCAAGCGGGTGAATGAATATCTACCATTCCTAGCTTACTTATTAGATTTTGAAATACATTCGGCTGTCCTTTTGTTAAAACATCTGTCACTTGATCTTTTGTAGATACAAATGACGTACAAATGAGTCCACTATCTAATTTCTCCTTAATGAAATGTTTGTCTACCTCAATATGTTTAGTGTGATCATGTTGTACAGGATTATGAGCTATACTTATTGTTGATTTATTGTCACAATATAGTCTCATAGATCATTCCCATCTTATTTTCAAATCATCAACGATTATCTTTAACCATAACAACTCACAAACTCTCATATCCATAGATCTAAACTTGAATTCTGCACTTGACCTAGCTACTACATTTTGTATTTTACTCCTCCAAGTCACCAGATTTCCTCTCAAGAAAGTACAATAGCCAGAACTTGACCTTCGATCCAGTAATGAACCAACATAATCCGCATTCATATAAACCTCTCAAACCACGTCTCTTCCTCTTTGAATACTATTCGTTTTCCTAGACTTTCTTTAAGATATTGTAGAATCCGGTTGACGGCTTGAAGATGCATTTCTCTAAGGTCATGCATAAGTT
Source organism: Solanum sitiens (assembly GCA_016801875.1). Taxonomy (NCBI): domain Eukaryota; kingdom Viridiplantae; phylum Streptophyta; class Magnoliopsida; order Solanales; family Solanaceae; genus Solanum; species Solanum sitiens. The sequence continues at coordinate 486,836 of JABWTJ010000278.1, forward strand.
GGCTAACAACACTTACAACAAATGGAATGTTTGACCTTCGATGGGACAAGTAAATCAAATTTCCTTCAACCCTTTGATACAAGCTTTTATCTACCACATAATCTTTTGGAGCATTGCACAGTCTATGGTTATATTCAATTGGTGTGGCAATGATAAAGATCAAACAAGGAAAGAAACAAAGAAAAGAAGGATACGTGGATTAATACTCAAGCTATTGAAATAATGGGCAACAAGAGACTAAAACCCTCACCTCCCAATTGATTTCAACAACCTAAATTTAACCCAAGGAAGAATAATAAAATGAAACCAAGAATCACAAAGAGGTAACACTTTGATTAATAAAACTCAAGAAGTTAACTAGCGATCCCAAGAGTTCACCCTAATTACTCACTAAGAAGATGCTATAATTTGAGAGTCAATATTCAACATAGTCTAAGTCTTGCAAATGATAAAAGACTAATATTTATACTAAGGAAATAAAGAAGACATTTCTTTGACAATTTTACCCTTAATGAGGTAAGGGCATTGTTTGGTTGTCTTTTTTAGTAAATTCTTGAATTCATAGACACTTCTTTGAAAATTTTACCCTTAATGAGATAAGGACTTGTTTGGTTGCATTTTTTTTTGAATTCTTGAATTCATGAAATGGTCATTTGCTCACATGGACTCTTTCCTTCTTCCTTCTCATTTTGATGTAACATAAACACATTGTATGTCCTTTGGTGACCTTCAATCTCATCTAATGCTTCCCTTTTCATGAACATTACTTGTAGGCCTTGGAGATCCTTTGTTTGACTCCGTGTGAATGGTCTTGAGGGGTACATGACACTCATGTTAGCGTCATCCATTCTGCCCATGTTATCATGTATCCACTGGTTTACACCCTGGTTTTTCTATTTTTTCAGCAAATCAAGCACATATTTATGTTGGGAAATAAAAATTCATTGTTTCGAGTGTGACACTTTGATTCCCAAAAAATACTTTAATTTCCCAAGCCCTTTGATGTCAATTCCTTAAGTAAACACTTCTTCAAATTTCGTATATCCTCTTAATCATCACCTGTTATTATGATGTCATCCACATAAACCAACAATGAAGTCATTTTTTTCTATTTTTGAGTGTCGTCATATGAACAAGGTGTGATCTCCTTAACTTTGTTGATACCAAGCTTGATCATAACCTTTGTAAATCTTCCAAACCATGCACGAGGTGATTGCTTTAATTCCTTCTTCAGTCTACATACCACTCTCTTCTTGCTTTCAAAATCAGGCGGCACCTCCATATAGATCTCCTCATCTAAGTCTCCATGTAAAAGACATTTTTACATCAAATTATTATAGGTTCCAATTAAGAATTGCAACCAATGATAATAAGATTGTCACTGTATTCATTTTCCACTCGACAAAAGTCTCAAAATAATCAATTTCATAGGTTTGTGTATAATCCTTTGCAACCAAACAAACTTTATATCTTTTTATGGACTCATCTGAGTTATATTTCAATTCCATAGGTTTGTGTATAATCCTTTGCAACCAAACACACTTTATATATTTTTATGGACTCATCTGACTTATATTTCACCGTAAATGCTGATATGCACTCGACCAACGTTTTTTCTTTTTGTAATTCTACAATATCCCAAGTTTTGTTTAATTTTCTCCAACGCTTCCATTTCTATCTTCATAGCTTTTCCCCCAATTCTGTATTTCCTAATGCTTCAGACAAATTTATGGGGATAGGAATTGTGTGGAGGCTATAGATAAAAGCTTTGTATAGAGGCTCAAAGGTGTTGCGTGCAAGTTCTGGTTCCTCTTTTGAGTGCAGTGGGAAGGTCAAGGTCATTAGGTTGGTTAAATTCTTCAACATGACCAGTTTGGTTTGATGTTTCTAATGGTTCAACAAGTTCAATATGGGTATTAAGAGCATTAACCTAAGGATGATTGCAACCGAGTAGTTTGATTAGTTAGTATCTTTCGTAAAGGGGGGCGGAATGTAGAGAGATTGAAGAGAGATGTAGGGGAAGCTGATGATCTTTATTAGTGAGGGAAAGCCCTCTATTTATAATACAACTGGCCAAAAACAGTGGCCGACACATGACTATACACTTGGCCTCATATAACTCGGCCGACACTACACGACAAACTACTTTACTTTACATAATGGCCGACTTTTTACAAATGGCCGACATACTTTTGACTAATAAAAAAGACAAACTATAATGGCCTTACTTTAAATACATGGCCGACAAACTTTAACAAACTTTACATATCTTCTTTTCTTCTTTGTCTTTTTCTTCTTATCTTCTTCTGCTTTGTCTTTATTCCAAACTTACATCTGGAATTAGGTTGTCTTCTCCATTGCACTTTGAACAATGGTGATCTGGGTATCTATGACCAATTAATTTACAGTATCTGGTCAATAATTCTTCCGAAATAAATTTTTTCTTCAATGCTCTTGTTGTAGGTAGTTCTTCAGGTTTTAGTAGAGATAAAATCCATTGCTGAACTTCATCCATATCTGTTTTTCGTAGTTCTTTGGAATTTGCATATATCATCACTTGATCTCTTGCATAATAGCTCCATATCGCATTTCCGTTTAAGTAATTGTTTGCTAGTTCTTGTATTATAGTTGATATGCCAATTATTCTTTTATTAGCATAAAAACTGGGTATATCTATTTTTTGTATCTCATTTTGTTTTTCAATCTCCTCAGGTATTATCATATCTTTTGTTAATCCTATTTTTATAACTTGTATGGGAGATTTAATTTCATCATAAAGTATTTCTGCGGGTGCTGTATAAAACTTTATAAAAAATAAGTTTCCCTTTGTAATTCTTTTAAATGTGCTGAAAGCTTTGTATAGTTCCGGTATTCCTGTAATTTCTTCGCCGTCAAATATATATACGGTGCTCAATAATCCATAATTGTAACATGTTTTGACTAGATTTGCACTGGTTTTAGGTTGTGCAATAAGTCTATTGTATCCTTGTAATTTCTGTGTTATATAATTCTCATTGGGGTTTTTTGTTTGGGTAGATCTGGGGTTTATATTCAAAAAGGCTTGGATTTTGTATATATTGTCAATGTATGACTGGGTAATATAGTTGTAGCTCTTTTTGTCTTTCTGAATACTGGCTGCATATGTTGAGGTTTGAGGTGTTGGGGTACTTTGTTGGAATTTAGGTATAAATGTTTTAGTAAATAAGCTATTTAGATTTGTATTTTTTGTCATAGCTTTTTCTGTATTTCCTGTGCTTGTACCTGCAATACCTGCAACTAATACATTTTTGTTATATTGAGTTTTTAGGTGTTTCTTAACGTCACCTTTTAGCTCTGGCTGTTTATCGTCTGCCTTAAGACGTAGCTCCGCATTTTTAGAGTCATGCTGCTGACTGTTAGCTGTCTCCTTTAGTATTTGTACTTCTTGTTCTATCTTTTCTATTTTTTGACAAAGAATTGTCATCATAGATAAGATTTGTTTCATTGTATCTGTCTCTGGAGAGATAATCTGCAATAACATTCTTGTCAGTTGTAATTACTTCAATTGTAAATGTAAAATTCAGTATATTTAATACCAGTCTTCGTATTTCTTTTGTTGTTACAGAATCATCTATCTTTCTTGTTAACCACCATTTTACCTGTTTATTATCTATTCGTACAATAAATTTGTTATATACAATATAATGTTCAAATGCTAATAGACATTTATATAATGCTAATAACTCTTTTCGATTTATTTCCCATTTTATTTGTGGTTCAGTGTAAGATCCTGAATGATATCTACAATGATGTTCTATATTTTCATTTTCGTATTTATATTTTAATATTCCACCATAACTATTTTCACTTGAATCAGTTTCTACTATATAAATAAATTTCCTTTTTTCATCTGGAAAATAAAGTTTTGGTAGTTTTTTGCATAACTTCTTAATATTTTTTATGTTTTCTTTATCTTTTTTATCAAAATGATATTCAATATCTTTTTTAAGTTTTTTATGTAATGGTTTTAAGTATTCTGCTAATTTTGGTATATATTCTCTTACTTGATTTACTAATCCTAAAAAGGATTGTAATTTCTTTTTTGTGTCTATATTTTCATCTGAATTTATTATTTTCTGTACTATATGTGTTTGCATTTTTATACCATTTTTGTCTATTTGAATTCCTAAAAATTCTATTTGTGATTTCATAATTTCCGATTTCTTTTTACTTAGACTTATACCTGATTGTTTAATTATATGTATGAATTTTTCTAACAACCTTATATGTTCATCCTGTGTTCTAGAGTATAATAATATGTCATCTATATAAACAATACAGTTTTCTAATTGATTAAAATAACTATCCATAAAATATTGATATCTACCTGGTGCATTTTTGTATCCAAATGGTAAAAGATTCCATTCATAGTATCCTTGCGGTACTGTAAATGCAGTTAATTGTTTTGAATTATCTTCTAGTTTTAAATGATAAAAACCTGATTTGCAATCAAATTTACTAAAATAGTTATATCCTTGTATTTGTCTTATTTTTAATATCTTATTTGGTATTGGATAATTGTAGGTTTTAGTTTTGGCATTTAGATTACGATAATCTATTACCATCCTACTTTTACCTCTTTTTTGTTCATTATGATTATTTACTATAAATGCTGGACTACTATGTTTACTATTAGTCTCCTGTATATAATTATTTTTTAATAATTCTTCTATATGAACTTTAAATTCATTCAGATCATCAAAATTATATTTTAATGGCTTTTGTATTATGAGACTATTTTCGTCTATTAATTCGATTTTTATAGTTGTTTTATGTTTTTCCCAACCTTTTAAGGGGTTATCACTATATAAGAGTTCCAATTGTTCATTTATTAATTTAATTTTATCTATTGTAAATATAATAATTTCAAATTGATTAATTTCTTTTTTATTTATATTTTCCATTTCTTGATTTATCTTTTCACTTCCTTTGATCCATTCTTTGGGTTTTCTTTGTTTATTATTAACTCTTTTTGCTCCTACTTTGTATCCACATGGCGTAGTAAACCACCAATGCGTTTTGGTTATTATGTGTGGGTATAATCTATCTAAAAAAGGCATTCCTAATAATATATCTTTTGTTTTGCAATCAAAACTATACATATCTTCTATTATTAGAATTTTATCCCAAATCTGTATCTTAATGTTTTTTGCTCTATAAGTAATCATACTACTTTCATTATTAAATCCAGTTACTACCATGGGTGTTTTTAATTTTTCCCATTTTTCTTCTGGTAAACAATTATATTTACATATATTAGTTTCAGCTCCTGTATCTATCATAGGTGTATAATATCGATTGTAATATCCTGCTATGATAATTTTTGCAAGTATATAAATTTTCATTCTTTACATTAAATTATTCTTTTAATAATTATTTTCTTATTTTGGCAAGTTATGGTTAATTGCTCTTTTTCTATTTTATATGGGGTAAATTGATCTAACCAATTTATACCTAAGGTTATACTTTCTTTTCCTTGATAGATTTTAAATGGTATTATTAAGGGTATTCCTCCTATAATAATTTCTTTTTCTATTTCTTCACTTATAGTTATTATTTCGTTAGGTAATCCAGGGCATACATGTCCTGTTTTTATAATTTCATTTTCTAACACTAATTCTGTGTTTATATAATTATCGTCTTGACCTGTATTTATTAATATCTTATGTCTTTTTTCATTAATTATTCCTGCGATAAAATAATAGTTTAATATATTTTCTTCCGTATTTGATAGTATAGGAAAGTTATATTTTCTTTTTGATGTACTTGCTTTTGATGAAGTACTTCTACTTAATGGTTTTGATATACTTAAAGTATTTTTTCTTTCTTTTAGTATTTCTAAATCTTCTTCAATATCCATTTCTTTATAACTATAATCATTATTATCTATAATTGTAATGATTTGATCAAAAGGATTTTCTATTTTGATTCTATCTATTTTGTTTTTAGCAATTACTTTATGTTTTGTCGTTAATATGTATAAGTTTTTACATCTTGCTGTAAATATCTTACTTCCAGGTGCTAGTTCTATCCCTGATAGTTTCCAATATAACACTAATGATTTATCTATATTTCTATCTGTTAATGCAATTGAATAATTTGCACTTATTATAAATTTAAATTTTTGATATATTAAATTTCCTTTTATTGCGCTAATTACGCTTTTTTCTATAGGATGTATTATCCTATCATCTGCTAGGTATATTTCTATGGGTGTATCAATTCCTTCTCTAAAACATGCTTTTATTAATATTTCTGTTCCTCCTAAATGTACGTATTTTATAGGTGTTTTAGCCTTTATATGTTGTATTTCTTGATTAATCAGTCTTTTATTTAGTATAGGTATTTGTGCTTTTCCTTTTGTATATTTACAATCTATAATATGTTCTTTTTGACTAACTACATAATATTCCTCTTTATTTCTTTTAAAGAATTGATTTAGAATAGGTACTTTTAATACTTTTTCTACACTTAAATCTAGTTCTTTATTTTTTATTTCTTGAAAAATTGTATTATCAAATATTATTTTTTGTTCTACTGAGTCTTCATCGTGATATTCTTCTGTAGATATAATTCTTATATTTTCTTCAGTCATTTTCTTCAATAATTATTTCATTATCGAATTCTATTTCGGATTCTAGTTCATAGTTATCATCAGTTTCTATATCTGAAATTTCATATATACTATCATTATCATCTAATTCATAATCTAAATAATCTATTTGCATATATTCTTGCTTATCTAAAATCAGTTCTGTAATTTGTTTTCTTTTTATATTTTTAGGTAATTTGCAATTTTTAGCTAAATGTCCTAATTTACCACAATTGTAACAATTACAATTTGATAATGGTTTTTTCGGTCTAGATTTTCTTTTTTGTTTATGATCTTTTACAAAATATCGTTTTCTTGGTTTTTTATATTTATATTTAGTTTTTGTTTTTCTATAATTTTTACGTTTTCTAGATCTTTTATAATATTTATCTTCACAACCAAACTTTGGTGCTATTTTACTTTTACAACAGGCTAGGTTTTTCATTAATACTTTTTCCATTTTTAATTTTTCTTTTTGATTTTCACATAGCTGTATAAACCATTGCTGTAGAAATTTTATTCTTGAGCCTAATGTATCTGTCATTTCTTCATTATTCCAATCTTTTATTATATTAGTACTAAATCGTTCTGGTAGTTTTGTGAAATATTGTTGTTTTATTTCTTTTGCTTCATTTATATCATATTTTGCTTTGTAATAATATTCTTTAAATGCACATGTATATTCTTCTACGTAGCACATGTTACATATTGCTAATTTTGACATTAATTGTCTGTTTATGATTTTTTCTTTATTTTGTTCTTTTATATCTGTAGTCAGACTTCCAAATTCATTTTGTATTGCTAAGTTATATTTTTCTAATATTTGTATATTAGATGTTGTTATTGATCCATCTAATTTTTTATCACTTCTTAGTGCTTCTTTACTTTCTAATGGTAAGTTTTCTATCCATAATTTTACTGTTCCTATTAATGTTCTTTCTATATAACCTGGAGTGTCTTTTATTGTTATTTTATTATCTATTAATTGTTTAGATATATTTCCTATCCATAACAAAATTACTTTATTTATATCTATAACACAATCTAAATCTAAAAAGTTATTTTGTTCTATTATTGTTTTCGGTTTCCATTTTGTATTTAATCTACTATTCCATATTGCATCAGTTCTATCTGAGTTTGAATAATTTCTTGTATAATAAGTTGGTGTTGATGTTCTAGGATTATGTCTAGGGCTATTATCTGGAGTTTTTTCTTTTGAAGTTTCTGCTTTATTTGTATTTATTTCTAATTTGTTTAATTTATTTGTTTGTTCTAAGATTTCTGTATAAGTTTCACTTATATTACTTATTTCTGAATTTTCTGAATTTTTATCAGAATCATTATTTATTTCATTTATTTCATTTATTTCATTATTTTCGTTTTCATTTAATATTTGTTTCATTTCATTTATTTCATTGGCTAATTCTGCTTCTTTTTGAAGTTCTAATTCTACTTCTTTTTGTAGTTGTTTTTCTTTTTGTCGATTTTCATATAATAATTTTAAATAGGCTAATTCTTTTTCTAATTCAACTATTTTATTATTTTTTGTTTCTTCGATTTGCTTTATTTCTTGTTTTGCTTCTTTTCGTATGGTTTCAATTTCCTTAGCTTTATCTATGTCTTCATTTTCTTTAGTTATTCTGATCATAGCCGTTAAACTATCTTCTAATTTTGCAGATTCTCTTTCTAACATCAGATATAATCTATCTCCTATTTTTTTATACCTTCTTCCTAAGTTGGAGAATACTATTTTTATAGTTAAACCTTCATAATTTTCATAAGTCTTTTCGTCTATTATAAATTCTTCTTTATTCATAATCATTGTTATAGTTTATATCATGTTGTATTTTATATTCTAAACAGTCTATTTTTAATTTCAAATCAAATATTTGTTTCTTTTGTATTAATATCGATTTATTACATACTCCTGCAAATATATTTTCTATTAATCTGTCTTTCATAAAGTCATGTTTGTATTGCAATATATTTAATTCTTCTATCAATAGTTGTTTATATATTCTTTTATCCATTTTTAAGAAAATATTTGTTCATAATATTCTTTTTTAATTATATTTAACTTCTGTATTTCTTTAGCATTTGTTTCTATGTATTCTAGATATTCTTCTTCATGAAGATATATATATTTATTTACGTTTTCAATTAAAAGCTTTTCTTCTAAATCTATTTTTTCTTTAGTTTCTTTCCATAACCTCAAATATCTATAATTTATCATTGATCTCTATATAGTTCTATATCATCAAATAAATAATCTAGATCATTATCATCATAAATAATCAGCTCAGACCAACCTACAGTTGTTGCTTCAATTATCTCATGCATTATTAATTTATCATAAATTATTCTACGTGAATCAACATCAATATCTTTCAATATGTAAAACAATAACATCATATAATTATTATCATTATCTAACAAGTTTGTAGGCATGTTTATCATTTTTCACTAAAAATTTTATTCCTTCCAACCTTTTCACAGTTTATATTTATTCATTATGAATAATAACAGTATAATATTCATCTCGTCTAGTCACTACTATGGCCTTCTTCTTTAATCAGTTACCCTAACAGCGCCTCAACACTCGTGTACTCCCCTTAACGGCTTCCTTGCCTACCGGTTTCCACCTTAGGATGGCATAGTCTGGGCTTACCTACTCGCAGAATATCTCCATAGCAAACCTTCTAGAGATGACTATTATAACATCATTATTTATAATGAATACTTATAATTAAGGAAAGATTATCAGGAATAATACCATTTAAAATTTATCAAGGAAACGAAAGTATAACTTTAGGTATAAATTGGTTAGATCAATTTACCCCATATAAAATAGAAAAAGAGCAATTAACCATAACTTGCCAAAATAAGAAAATAATTATTAAAAGAATAATTTAATGTAAAGAATGAAAATTTATATACTTGCAAAAATTATCATAGCAGGATATTACAATCGATATTATACACCTATGATAGATACAGGAGCTGAAACTAATATATGTAAATATAATTGTTTACCAGAAGAAAAATGGGAAAAATTAAAAACACCCATGGTAGTAACTGGATTTAATAATGAAAGTAGTATGATTACTTATAGAGCAAAAAATATACAGATACAAATTTGGGATAAAATACTAATAATAGAAGATATGTATAGTTTTGATTGCAAAACAAAAGATATATTATTAGGAATGCCTTTTTTAGATAGATTATACCCACATATAATTACTAAAACACATTGGTGGTTTACTACACCATGTGGATACAAAGTAGGAGCAAAAAGAGTTAATAATAAACAAAGAAAACCAAAAGAATGGATCAAAGGAAGTGAAAAGATAAATCAAGAAATGGAAAATATAAATAAAAAAGAAATTAATCAATTTGAAATTATTATATTTACAATAGATAAAATTAAATTAATAAATGAACAATTGGAACTCTTATATAGTGATAACCCCTTAAAAGGTTGGGAAAAACATAAAACAACTATAAAAATCGAATTAATAGACGAAAATAGTCTCATAATACAAAAGCCATTAAAATATAATTTTGATGATCTGAATGAATTTAAAGTTCATATAGAAGAATTATTAAAAAATAATTATATACAGGAGACTAATAGTAAACATAGTAGTCCAGCATTTATAGTAAATAATCATAATGAACAAAAAAGAGGTAAAAGTAGGATGGTAATAGATTATCGTAATCTAAATGCCAAAACTAAAACCTACAATTATCCAATACCAAATAAGATATTAAAAATAAGACAAATACAAGGATATAACTATTTTAGTAAATTTGATTGCAAATCAGGTTTTTATCATTTAAAACTAGAAGATAATTCAAAACAATTAACTGCATTTACAGTACCGCAAGGATACTATGAATGGAATGTTTTACCATTTGGATACAAAAATGCACCAGGTAGATATCAATATTTTATGGATAGTTATTTTAATCAATTAGAAAACTGTATTGTTTATATAGATGACATATTATTATACTCTAGAACACAGGATGAACATATAAGGTTGTTAGAAAAATTCATACATATAATTAAACAATCAGGTATAAGTCTAAGTAAAAAGAAATCGGAAATTATGAAATCACAAATAGAATTTTTAGGAATTCAAATAGACAAAAATGGTATAAAAATGCAAACACATATAGTACAGAAAATAATAAATTCAGATGAAAATATAGACACAAAAAAGAAATTACAATCCTTTTTAGGATTAGTAAATCAAGTAAGAGAATATATACCAAAATTAGCAGAATACTTAAAACCATTACATAAAAAACTTAAAAAAGATATTGAATATCATTTTGATAAAAAAGATAAAGAAAACATAAAAAATATTAAGAAGTTATGCAAAAAACTACCAAAACTTTATTTTCCAGATGAAAAAAGGAAATTTATTTATATAGTAGAAACTGATTCAAGTGAAAATAGTTATGGTGGAATATTAAAATATAAATACGAAAATGAAAATATAGAACATCATTGTAGATATCATTCAGGATCTTACACTGAACCACAAATAAAATGGGAAATAAATCGAAAAGAGTTATTAGCATTATATAAATGTCTATTAGCATTTGAACATTATATTGTATATAACAAATTTATTGTACGAATAGATAATACACAGGTAAAATGGTGGTTAACAAGAAAGATAGATGATTCTGTAACAACAAAAGAAATACGAAGACTGGTATTAAATATACTGAATTTTACATTTACAATTGAAGTAATTACAACTGACAAGAATGTTATTGCAGATTATCTCTCCAGAGACAGATACAATGAAACAAATCTTATCTATGATGACAAATCTTTGTCAAAAAATAGAAAAGATAGAACAAGAAGTACAAATACTAAAGGAGACAGCTAACAGTCAGCAGCATGACTCTAAAAATGCGGAGCTACGTCTTAAGGCAGACGGTAAACAGCCAGAGCTAAAAGGTGACGTTGAGAAACACCTAAAAACTCAATATAACAAAAATGTATTAGTTGCAGGTATTGCAGGTACAAGCACAGGAAATACAGAAAAAGCTATGACAAAAAATACAAATCTAAATAGCTTATTTACCAAAACATTTATACCTAAATTCCAACAAAGTACCCCAACACCTCAAACCTCAACATATGCAGCCAGTATTCAGAAAGACAAAAAGAGCTACAACTATATTACCCAGTCATACATTGACAATATATACAAAATCCAAGACTTTTTGAATATAAACCCCAGATCTACCCAAACAAAAAACCCCAATGAGAATTATATAACACAGAAATTACAAGGATACAATAGACTTATTGCACAACCTAAAACCAGTGCAAATCTAGTCAAAACATGTTACAATTATGGATTATTGAGCACCGTATATACATTTGACGGCGAAGAAATTACAGGAATACCGGAACTATACAAAGCTTTCAGCACATTTAAAAGAATTACAAAGGGAAACTTATTTTTTATAAAGTTTTATACAGCACCCGCAGAAATACTTTATGATGAAATTAAATCTCCCATACAAGTTATAAAAATAGGATTAACAAAAGATATGATAATACCTGAGGAGATTGAAAAACAAAATGAGATACAAAAAATAGATATACCCAGTTTTTATGCTAATAAAAAAATAATTGGCATATCAACTATAATACAAGAACTAGCAAACAATTACTTAAACGGAAATGCGATATGGAGCTATTATGCAAGAGATCAAGTGATGATATATGCAAATTCCAAAGAACTACGAAAAACAGATATGGATGAAGTTCAGCAATGGATTTTATCTCTACTGGAATATACCTACAATGGTAGATTACGAATTTCAATATCTATATTCGGATTGGGAGATTAAATGGGCTAATTTTTATTTAGAGGCTCATGTGACTGAAAAAAATGGTGACTTAGGTAAGGATTTAGCACGATTAGAAATGGACAAATCAAATAGTAACAAATCTAGACTGGACCTTAATTTGACAAAGACATGGTAGTATTTCTCTAAACAAGAACAATAATGTGGGGGGGGGGGGGGGGGAGAAAGAGACACTCGGTAAGTTAAAGTGTGTAAATGACTTGTTAGACAATTACAAAAGGTAACTATGACTTTTACCATACGCAATAGTTTGAAGCTATATATCATAGAGTTTCAAAAGAGTACTAAAGTAGTAGCAATGTCCATTATTATGCTTCTCTATTATGTTTCTCTTTTACATGCTCTATAAGATAGCATTATTTAAGAGACTTGTTTTTTTAATATTTTACCTTTATTTATGTCTAGAGATATAATCTTTTTTATTTATTTAATATTTAATTTGTATGTGTTATTTGAGATATGTGTAATCTTTAAGAACCATTACTATTATCCATGTAGAAAAAATAATTAATTTAATATTGAATTAATGATATTAAAATTATCCGAGATAACCATTATTTAAAAATCGTGATAAAAAATTTGAGGCGAAGTCAGTATGAACTATGTGTAAATAATAGAGTAAATGAAAGCCCACAATACATAAACAACTTTAGTATGAATGTTGGTCCTATTTGCTTTTCCTATTTTTTTGTTTTCAGTTCTACTATTATATTATGGTGATCTAATTTTTTAAAAACTTTTGTACGACCATTTATTTATATTAATTCTAAAATTATTTTGTATGATGATTGATTTATTCCACTTGAAATATTGTGTGCAAAGAGTTTTGAATTATTTTTGACACTTTTTATCATGTACATAGGCAGAGGAAGGAGAAATGGAGGGATAACAAGATAATAAGTAGCATAAGCAATAGAATGAGTTAGGGCGGGGTGGGTGGGTAAAATTTTGCCACGCCATATATCCAACACACTCTACCAAGCCCCGTTAATATTTTTTTGTTTCCAATATCTACCCCACCCTTGCCTAATTAGCCCTGCCCCGCCCCGCTCCACCCGATTTAGCTCCTCTATTTTGTTTTCAAGTTCACAACGGTAATTTAGAAAATTTCAAAATAATGAAAATGTAACCAATGGAGTTTTTGATTCTTGTAAGATTAAGGCCCCATTTGTTTGCACTTAATGAGGGTCTGAATCTTAATCAATCAGATTCTCCTCATTCAATGTGTTTGTTTTTTAGGACTGAATCTTAATCATTCAGATTAAGTTCATAAGTTTGTTTGTTTTATTTCCTTATAAGTCTCTTAATGGGTCTGAATATATCTGAATGAATCAGATCTGTAACACACTCTTAGCACCATTCAGACTCAAAAATAAGACTCCTATCATAATTCAACTACATCACAACAACTCATAAAAGTTTTTTCTTATTTAATAATGTTAATAACATGCTTACCGTTATAATTTCTTTTATTCTTACTAACTTAATATACATCTTTACTTTCATAAATTAACCAATATATTTGAATTGATAAGCACTTCATGATATAATATTTAGCACAGTTCCAGAAAATAAGAAAGTATAATTATTTGATCGATAACAATAAAAAATATCCATTATAAAATAAAATGTTTCATAAACATTATATTACTACTTTGTATAAACTATTTTACATTGCATTAAATTAGATTCTCAATGTTTTTGAGTGCAAAGAATCGTCATATTAATGATGTAACTTAATGTTAAATTCTTAATAGATAATCATATTACCTTGTTACGTAAGAATGTTCAAAATATTATTTTCTATAAAAAAAAATTATTTTACTAAAATGAGTTTTTTACAATATTTTATTGATATAGCGTTTAATATCATATGTACATTAAGATATTGAAAACAAACAGTCCCAATAATCCAGTGTTTAGATTCAGAGACAACATCTTAATATTCATACGTTTATTCAGATTTACACATCTAGATCTTAATGCATATCTTAATATTCAGATGTGTATTCAGATTTAGACATCTTAATCTTAATGAAAACAAATGAGGCCTAAGTGTATTTTCATTATTATTAAAAGTTTCAGTATTATAAAAGTTTGTAATACCACCCAAAATAACCAAAACTAGTCGTCGACTAATAGTGAACACATTGTAAATAGGTCTAATTAGTAATGATTAAAAAGTCATCTTATTTGTGAGTTGAAAATACAAGCAAAATATTAATATATAAAATTTCAACCAAAATTTGGCTCGCTTGCCCCATTTAGAATTTGAGTTGTGGTTCGCCCGTGTTGAGGAACAAGTTAGAAATACAGTTGTTAGTTAGTTAGAAGATTAGTTAGAGTAAATTAACAGATTATGAGTCATCAGTGAGTTAGTTAGGATTGTAAGTATTAGATTCCACTATTTCTCTACTGTATAAATAGAATGGCTTGTAACATTTTTCTCATTCATTCAATACAATCTTCTCTTTCACAAATCATAACATGGTATCAGAGCTAGGAAGGCAATTCTAGAGATTTATCAGGAATTGAAGATAGATCTAGAGATTCTGCCGGATTGTATAAGGATGGCGATCGAAGATAGATTGACAGGAGTATCTACTGACAGAGCTTCAATAGAGCGTGATAATGGTGGGAATGGGAAGTTTTTGTGACAATTGATCACAATCACCCACTTTATTTGAGTTCGTCTGATGTACCTAGAGCTCTCTCTGTTGGAATTCAACTGACAGGGATGGAGAATTATACATTGTGGAGTCGCGCGATGGAGATTGCTCTGCTTGGACGAAACAAATTGAGATTCATTGATGGTTCTGTTTTACGAAGTGATTTTGATGGACCTTTGAAGAAAATCTAGGATCGATGCAATGCGATTGTGATCACCTGGCTTACCTGCAACGCTAGTCAGGATCTGCTTAGTGGCATTCTCTATTCATCAAGTGCAAATCAGATATGGCTTGATCTCAAGGAACGATTTGACAAAATCAATGGATCTAGATTTTTTAAATTGCATAGAGACATTTTCACTCTCGCTCAAGGGACTTTGACTGTGTCTGCTTATTATACAAAATTGAAAAGTCTATGGGGTGAATATGACTCAATCTTACCTCCACCTAGTTGTGACTGTCATAAGGCAAAGGATTATATAGAACAGATGCAGTATCATAAGTTACTGCAATTTCTAATGGGCTTGAATGAAAGTTATTCTCAGGTAAGAGGCCATATTCTGATGATGTCGTGCCTTCCTAATGTGAATTAAGCTTATGCATTAATCATACAGGATGAAAGTCAGAAAGGTATTGCTGGTTCTATTCATGAAGGAATGGAATCCTTAGCTATGTACTCTAGTAGAGGTGCTAGGCCTCCACAATTTAACAACATCAGGCAGCCATATCCTAGGAGGAACTTGTATTGTGATTTTTGCAACATGAATAAACATGTTAGAGTTGATTGTAACAAACTAAAGAAGTATGATCATTGTAATACGACTGGTCATGTGAAGGACAATTGCTATTTGCTCATTGGATATCCTGATAACTTCAAGGGTAAGAAGAAGGTCAATGTAGTAATGGGAGATTGTACTAAATCACAGAGACAAATGCAGAATATGCGGGATCATATGGAATGGAAAGAACACACATCTATTGGGGAGCAGTTATCAGGAGGAAATATATCGCAGTCATCAGGAGGAAATCAAGTCAAAGTCACACATGAGCAGGTACTACAAATGGTGCAAAATTCATCACCAACACAGCTTAATCAAATATTCAATGTGTTGAATGAGAACAACAAAATGATGGAAGAACCACAAAAAGGTGCTTATATGACAGGTAATCCTTCTATTTCTTCCTTGAAATGGATTATAGATACTGGGGCTACTGACCATAGATTCATGACCACACTCACTTGCATTCTAAGACTATGATGGGAAGCTTAGGGAAGGTGGAATTACCTACAGGTGAATCAGCTATAGTATCTCATGTTGGCAGTATGAAGATAAATGAGAATGATCAAATCACAAATGTGTTGTGTATACCAACATTTAAGTTTAATCTCTTGTCTGTTTCCAAGCTGATAAAAGAACTGAACTGTAGTGTTGTGTTTTATCCTACATAATGTGTGTTTCAGGACCTCTTGTCTGGGAAGGTCAAGGGGATTGGTGATGTTGAGGATGGATTGTATGTACTAAATTGGAAAGCAAATCAACAACATGTTATGGCTGCAGTTAGAACAGATCCAGCTCTTTGGCACAAGAGATTAGGACATGTTCCCATGGGAGTAATCAAGAAAATAAAAGAATTTACTTTTATTAGTTTTAACATTGATCAATGTCTCATTTGTCCACAAGCTAGGCAAACTAGAGTCTCATTTCCTGCAAGTCACACTGTAGTAGATGAAGTCTTTGACTTGGTACATATGGATGTTTGGGGTCCATATAAGGTGTCTACCTACAATGGAATGATATACTTCCTTACTTTAGTTGATGATAAATCTAGATGGACATGGACATTTTTACTGGCATTAAAGTATGATGTAATTGTTGTATTAAGACAGTTTTTGCTGATGATAAAGAATCAATTCGAGAAATGTGTCAAAGTTTTCAGATCTGATAATGGAGGTGAATTTTTGAATTCCACTTGTCATGATTTATTTGTGATGCATGGTATTATTCATCAAAGATCCTGTCCACACACTCCACAACAAAAATGGAGTGGTGGAAAGGAAACATAGACATTTGTTGGAAACTGCAAGAGCTATCAAATTTCAAGGTTGTTTACCTGATAGATTTCGGGGAGATTGTGTGGAAGCTGCCACTTATATCATTAACAGAGTTCCTTTGTCTGTACTTGGAGATAAATCTGCATATGAGTTGTTATATAATAAGCCACCTTCTTTAGCTCACATTAGAGTGATTGGTTGCTTGGCATTTGCTACAAGTCTCAGAAGGGATGATAAATTTGTACCTAAGGCCAGAAAAGCAGTGCTATTAGGATATGCTGTTAGTCAAAAAGGATACAAGTTATTAAATATTGAGTCTAGACTTGTATTTGTCAGCAGAGATGTAATTTTCTTTGAAGATAAATTTTCCTTTCAAGCACCAGGGCTGGTTGAGGTAGAACATTATGGACCTCTTATATCTTCACATACAGAGGATGCACTTACACCATGTGTTATTTTTAAGCCTGAAGTACAAAATGGTAATGTAAATAGTATACAGATCCAAGTTTACTTATAGATAATGAGCATGCAAATTTTATTTCGTGTACATCCAATGATCATTCTCAGGCTCAGAATGAGGCTTCATCAGTACAACCTGATCATGTTATTGTTATTCCACCTACTATAGCTAGGAGATCTACAGACATGCTAAGCCTCCTATCTGGCACACAGACTACATATTGACAAAGAAGAAGACTACATCTGGCAATTGCTTTTATTCTATTGCCAATGTAGTAGATTATCACAGTATCTCACCAGCATATAGGAGTTATGTGACCAAGTTTTCTCAGGAAAGAGAACCACTTTCGTATCAGGAAGCTCTACAAGATTCTAGGTGGATTCTAGCCATGAAAGATGAGGTACAAGCACTGGAAAATAATCATACATGGGAGATTATTCAATTGCCTAAGGATAAGAGGACAATAGGTTGCAAATGGGTATACAAAATAAAATATAAGGCTGATGGTGAGATTGATAGGTTCAAAGCTAGATTGGTAGCTAAGGGCTACAATCAAAAGGAAGGTTTGGATTATCAGGAGACGTTCTCACCTGTCGTAAAAATGGGAACTGTAAGGGCTGTAATAAGTCTAGCTGCTGCAAAACATTGGCAAGTACATCAGATGGATGTGTTCAATGCCTTTCTTCAAGGAGATTTAAATGGAGAAGTATATATGGAATTACCACCTGGATTTGTTCAAAGAGGAGAAAGGGACAGTGTTCAAGCTCATCAAGTCACTTTATGGGCTCAAACAGGCCAGTCGGCAATGGAACATTAAATTGACTACATCATTAGTTGATTCTGGTTTTCAGCAGTCACTATGATTACTCATTGTTCACCAAGCGCAAAGGAGAGAGTTTAGTAATGGCATTGATATACGTTGATGATTTACTTATTACAGGAAATGATCACAAATTGATATTAGAAACAAAAGATATTCTCAGGAACAAGTTCAAGATTAAAGACTTGGGTGATTTGAGATATTTTTTGGGTATTGAATTTGCCAGAAATGAATCAGGGATACTTATGCATCAAAGAAAATATTGTCTTGAGTTAATCTCAGATATGGGCTTGTCTAATTCAAAGCTAGTTGGAACTCCTATTGAGCTGAACCAAAGGCTCACGACTGCAGAATTTGACTTACATTTTTCTGCTGAATCTGGAGATGATAGGGTGCTAAATGATCCTAGTGTGTATCAGAAGTTAGTAGGAAGGTTTCTTTATTTGACAATAACACGACCAGACATAGCTTTTGCAGTGCAGCTCCTGAGTCAGTTCATGCATAGTCCTAAAGCATCTCATATGGAAGCTGCAATGAGGGTGGTAAGATATGTCAAGCAGGCACCAGGATTGGGTATACTTATGGCAGCCAACACAACTGATCAGTTAATTGCATATTGTGATGCAGATTGGGCTGCATGTCCAAACAACAGGAAATCAATTACTGGTTACATGGTTACATATGGAGGTTTTTTAATCCAATGGAAGTCAAAGAAATAGGATACGATATCAAGAAGTTCAGCTGAATCTGAGTATAGGAGTTTGGCCTCAACTGTTGCAAAAATTGTATGGTTGGTAGGTCTCTTTAAGGAATTGGGGGTACGATTAAAACTGCCAGTGCATATATATAGTGACAGCAAGTCTGCTATACAAATTGTCGCTAATCCAGTCTTTCATGAACGAACTAAATATATAGATATTGATTGTCATTTTATAAGGGAAAAGGTTCAACTAGGGATGGTTCGACCCTTATATCTAAAGCCAACAGAACAGCCTGCAGATTTATTCACCAAAGGACTCACTCATCTACAACACACATATTTGCTTACCAAGCTAGGAATGAAAAATGTGCTTCATACTACTAGCTTGAGGGAGGATGTTGAGGAACAAGTTAGAAATACAGCTGTTTGTTAGAAGATTAGTTAGAGTAAATTAACAGATTATGAGTCATCAGTGATTTAGTTAGGATTGTAAGTATTAGATTCCACTATTTCTCTACTGTAGAAATAGAATAGCTTGTAACATTTTTCTCATTCATTCACTACAATCTTCTCTTTCACAAATCATAACAACCCGCCCTACCCTATCCTACGAAATTATTGATTTTTCTATAGATTTTGAAAATCTAATTTTAAGTTTTGATTTTAAATCAATGATTGTTTATTATATCAACACATTATTCAAATCATGATTTTAAATCCCAAAATTGTTCAAAAATTAGGATTTGGAATTCCAAATTGTAACTTTGATTTGTTTTAAAATATAAACTCGACAAATCATTTTATATTTTAAATAAAACAAAATTCATAAGTTTAAATTTTGCGAAAATATAATAATTATGTTTGGTGTGAAGAAATTGTTGTATAATATGATGATTTTTTAAAAGAATCATTAGTTACTATTTTATAATATTTATTCAATCAATAGATATATCTAAAATTATGTAAAATTTAATAGTTCGTAAGAATATTTAAACATAAATATTTATAAGTACAACATATATGGAGATGTGTAATTTTTTTTTAATTTAGCGCATTAGTGTTCTTCATACCTTATTTGTGAACAACAATTTGCGCATTGGTTAGATTGTTCAAGAATTATAGGGATATTTTAAAAGTTTTTGATATATTATGGGTTTTTTCATGTACATAAGAAAAAAAATACAACTAATGAATTACATATTGCATGTTCAAACGAAATTTCAACATCAAATCAACATAATTTCAAGTTTGATTTGAAATCATGTCAAAATGAGCCCTTAGTTTGGCCGGACATGAAATTTTAGAAATTAAAGTTTATTATTTAAAGTAAAAATTATGTAAACCACATAGTGTAAAACATAAATTACCTCCTGTCCCTATTCTTTTTCAATTTACAAAAAATCCCTTATTTTTATAAGTTTCTGATACATAATTAACCCGACTGATACATTATATAGTATGCCATTTAATCGGTTTGTTGCGTGATTTGGGGGATTAAAAACTGAAATTTAAATTAAATCCTACTTTTAATACGCTACAGTTATTATTCCCATGAAATACGCATTAAATTATTTATTTCAAACATCAGTTTTATCCAATATAAAACACTAAATTAAATTATAATTGTTCATCAGTGATCGACCCAATTTTTTTTTTTGCAGAAACGAGATTCTTAATTTCCTTGAAGGTAATTTTGTGAATTTCCATAATGAATATTACGATATTGCTAAGGCATTCAGGAATATGGGAGAGTGAGGTTACATACAATCGATACAAAATATATTAATTTTTTTTAAAATAACTGGAGTGTATCAAGTGTAATAACTAGTATCACTATTTGGGATATTATATATTTTGATATTTCATGTATCATATACAATATAAACGTATATAATAAGTGTTTTCTCGGTGACGATAATTACAATAATGTAATTATTATTATAGTTTTGATACAATAATGACATTAATGTCCCACTAACTGTATATATAATTCCTGGATTATTAACTGTAATAAGTATAAAATTAAAGTAAAGAATAAACAATTTTAAAAATCAAAACACTTTCATAATTTAACAATATGTGTTGGTATGTTAATAAATACTTCAAACATCTTGTTTAACTCCAAAAAAAAAAAAAAATCAAACATAGAAAACTAACTAGCCTACATTAACAATTTCATCTTCAGATGATGGGTTTAATACATTCTTCATTCTTGGAGGGTCATCACTGTCGCTAACATATCCAGCATTCATCTTGTCGAGACCATACTTCAATAAAAGTATCGCATATCTTTTGCGAAGATAGCTACTCTCAAAACTATTACATAACATGTTGATTTTGTCACTCAGAAATTCTGCATATACAGCTACGAACAGTCCGCAATCACTACGAAAACAAGAAGACTAATTATAAGGATGAATTAGATACAAAAAATAAAATAAAATAATAAACAATACTCAGAGGCTATCACTTATTTGTTGCATGTTGTCTTGAGCAAACTCCACATTAAACGAATGTTGTGGACCCAAAAGTTCTCCAGTTTTCTTGTCTTTATATGCATCCAATGCTGCCCAATCTGTTCGCTCCTTTTTTTCAAAGAACCCACTATCATGATACAAAAATGCAAAGTAGTACCTGATACTTAAGTGTAACTACACGTTATAAGTCTGTCTACTTGATACTTTATATCAACAACAAACTTTAACATGATACATTAAACAATAATTCTAACTACATACCATAAGTCAGTGGAAATGATACCTAACAGAAAATTTATAGCCTAACATGATACAAAAATGCAAAGTAGTATTTGACACATAAGTGTAAATACACGTTATAAGTCTGTCTACTTGATACTTTATATCAACGACAAACTTGAACACGATACATTAAACATAAATTCTAACTACAATCATAATCAGTGGAAATGATACTTAACAGAAATTTTATAGCCTGACATGATACAAAAATGCAAAGTAGTACTTCATACATAAGTGTAACTACACGTTATAATTCTGTCTACTTGATACTTTATATCAACGATAAACTTTAACATGATACATTAATCATAAATTCTAACTACATATCATAATTTAGTGGAAATGATACTTAGCAGAAATTTTATAGCCTGACATGATACAAAAATGCAAAGTAGTACTTGATACATAAGTGTAACTACACGTTATAATTCTGTCTACTTGACACTTTATATCAACGATAAACTTTAACATGATACATTAAACATAAATCTACCTACATATCATAATTCAGTGGAAATGATACTTAACAGAAATTTTATATCCTAACATGATACAAAAATGCAAAGTAGTATTTGATACTTTATATCAACGACAAACTTTAACATGATACATGAAACATAAATTGTGCTTGATACATAATTGTAACTACACAATGCAACCCAGTCAAAAATGATTCTTATGTTGTTTTAAACATACATATAATTCTATAATTTGAACTTTAAATTTACATTTACTTTTGACAACAACCTGATCAAATATACTATATCTGATAAATTGGAAAACAACATTATATGCTATAGGTGATAATTGATACAGAAAATCAACATGTTCAAAATTAATGATAAATAACAACTTGGTTATGACTTATTCAAACTCTAAACAAATCTATGTTTATGAAGAACCTAAATTGGTTGAAAACGTTTCTAAGAGCTTGCATAATGTTCTAACAGTGGATAAGCACAGTTCCAATAAGCATAAAACCCAAAATAGGCACATGCAAAGACACCCAAGAAGAGGGGCAACTCGGGTTTGACTTATTTTTTTTTAAAAATCAACATCTTCTAAATTAATGATAAAGATCTAATAAGCAAAAAACCCAAAAAGAGGCAAATGCAAAGAAACCCAAGAAGAGGGGCAACTGGGTTTTGACTTTTTTTTTTTTTAACTTTAATTTATTTATACATTATTCATACTTAATTAACAAAATGTACAAAAAATTAGGATTTTCTGTATCAAGTGAATAATCTGAAAAAAATAAAAATATTTTTTCTGATAATACAGAAAAGTCATTGCATGTGACAAAAAAAAATTACAAAAAATAAATAAAATCGAAATACATACCGGTGGCGGTCTGGATATGGCGATTGCAAGCTTTCTACCCCTCTTCTTGGGTGTCTTTGCATGTGCCTCTTTTTGTGTTTTATGCTTCTTCAAACTTTGCTTATCCATTGTTAGAAGATTATGGAAGCTCTTAGATTCTTTTTCAACCAATTTAGGATCTTCAAAAATATAGATTTGTTTAGAGTTTGAAGTGACTATTTGAGTAATCCCAATACTAAATGACTGATGATCCATGAATTATTAGAAAAATAGAAGAATGAAAAGACATAATCGAAGAAGAACACAATACCTTTCAATAATCTTGGACGAAAATGGCTGAGAAAATGGCTGAACGAAAATGGCGGACAGATAGCACCAATTTTGTGTTTCAAAATTGAGAAGATGAAAGGCTGAGAAAGTGACGGCTTAATTTTGGGAGTGGAGTAAATGGGTTTTGTTATTTGGGGAAAATAAAGAGTAAATTTAGGGGGAAATATTAATTGGTTAGAATTCTAATTTATTTGGGGAAAATAAAGAGTAAATTTAGGCGTTACATTTAATTAGTTAGGATTCTAATTTAATAATGTATCTGCCAGATTAGATTTAGAGAAAAATAGGGATTTTAGTATTTTTTAAAAATATAAGGGAAATATCGAGAATATGTAAACTTAAGTTGTATATTCAGGTAATTAAACCTTATTTAAAACCTTGTGATTATTAATTTAAGATATGTGTAATGACATGTCACTTTTGGGCCTGGTCTTGTACATTACCCATTTTAATAAGGGAAATTTAGCTAACTAGTCAAAAAAATCAACTTATTTAGTGATAATATTCATACTTTAATAATATTAGTAAACATGTCAAAAATGTCATTATTTTAAAAATAAATAATTATTCTGATATTATTAATATTTTCTCTCTCATTATTTACACCTTTTTTTTCTCTCTCATAGATTACACATTTTCCTATTTTTATGTAATTGGATAGATATTAATGATATTTTAAATTTTATCTCTCTTTTATTAACCTTATCAATTTCTCTCTCATCTCTCTTTTATTAACCTTATCATTTCTCTCTCTATATTTATTCATAATCAACTCCCCAGATTTATTCTCTCTTTTCTTACGCTTCTTTTTATTTTCTCTCTCTAACATTCTTCCAAAATCAATTCCACAGATTCTCGAATTTTCCTATTTTCTATCATTCTCAATTAATTTCGTTTCAAGGTTTGATTTGAAGATTCACATTGATTTGGGTATTATGTTCTTCATATTCCTTATTGATTTACTTACTGATTTTAGTGTTTCTTTTATTTTTTTTGTTTTGTTGTTGTTCTTAAAACAATTTTTAGGGTTTCATAATACAAAATTATCTCTTCAATGGACGCTTTCAAGAGAGTTACTAGAGGTATTGGACAAATAATCTAAGTTCTTCCGAGTTCTCATCGTTTAATTTTTTTTTCACTCAAGAAATAAACAACAATGTAGGTTCCGCTTCTAAATCTAAGGAGGATATACGACGGGAAAAAATGTCTGAATCCGTAGTTGTGCAAAATCCCACACAAATTCGTAACCATGAAGTTGAAGAAGACCAATTTTTTGGAGAAGAGGTATTTTTTTTTTGCATGTGCTGTGTATTGCATGTTTAGTTTAATTTGTTTAGTAATTTTTAAGATTCAAAAAAATAAATGTTACAATGCGTTTGAAAGTGTATATGAAATTTTTAGTCTGTTATAGTAACTATGTATTTTTGTATTAGAAAATTTTCTAAAATGTCATATATTTTTAGTCTGTTATAGTTAATATGTATTTTTGTATTGGGAAATTTTTTAAAATGTCATATATTTATTGTATTTTGTGTTCTGTTTTTTTTTTTGTGTTAGTTGTCAATGTAATACATTTTATGAGCTTCATTGTGTATTTACTATTATCGAATACATTTGTAAGTGTATATGGAATTTTCATCCTGTTATAGTTATTATTTATTTTTGTATTTTCATAGTTTTAATATTTTTTGTATTCACTGTTATAGTTAGCATGTATTTTTGTATTTAATATGTTTATTGTATTTTGTGTTCTGTTTTTTTTTTTGTGTAAGTTATGTCAATGTAACACATTTTATAAGTTTGATTGTGTATTTACTATTATCGAATAGATTGGTAAGTGTATATGGAATTTTCATTCTGTTGTAGTTATTATTTATTTTTGTATTTTATAGTTTTAATTTTTTTTGTATTCATAGATTTGGAAGTGTATATTGAATTTTGTTGATGTTTTAGTCAGTATGTATTTCATAGTTTTATTGTATTTTTGTATTTCATAGTTTTATTGTATTTTTGTATCCATAGATTTGGAATTGTATATTGTATTCTGTATTCTGTCAGTATATATCAATAAATTCATTTTGTATTCACAATAGTAATTCTTCATATTTCATAGAAGTCCCTTAACATATACATATACAAAACAAATATTGAAAATGAATCCATTTAAGAACAAACGCTTACAACATACATACATTGATCATATTTGTTTCGTTAAGGAATACAACTTATTCAAATAGTCATACGTTATCCATAATTCATACAATTTACAACCAAAACAGAATACGAACGAAAACAAAAACGGACGGAAACAGACTACTTTTTTAAAATTATACGAAACCTGAATACTACGCTTTACAATTATTTTCAATTACACTTTCAAATTTTTTTCGTACTATATCAATTTCAAATATATGAAAACAGAATATGATTAACAATTATATCAATTATAAACAATTAGAAAAAGAATAAGGAAGAAGCAATTATCTCGTCGAATTTGTATGGAAATCTTGAAAATCAAAAGTTGAGAGAATTAATCAGATTTTGGGAGTGTCGGTTGATTTTTTGAATTTTTTAATTTTTTGTAACTGATGAGAGTTTTAAGCAATACTTCCATCTTTAATTTTTTTTCTCTCCCCTTTATTTCTCCTTTCTGTTTTAAATATTTGTCTTCTTTCAATTTAAACAATTAGAAAATAGATTAAAAAGATAAATAATAAATTAAAATTATGACATTTTTACTAAATAATGAAAGTATTGACAATGAGTCCTCTTAAAATGACAAAATAATGACATTTTGAAAATTTTCCCTTTTAATAAAAGGTCTTAATGCCCAACTTTTTTTTTTTAAAAGAAAAGATATGTGTAATGTACCAAATATCCTTTGATCTTGCAGTCTAAAATAAGTCATTGTGACTTTATTTCTCAAAAGTCATGTAGTATTGTGCAAGAGGATGTATGAACTATCAAAGACTTTAGCCCTACAGCTTGCTGCTAAATAATGTATATGAAGTATGAACTCATCTCCAAGGTTATTTCTTATAGAATTAAAGAAAAAAGATGTATGAATCGGTTGGCAATTTAACTTTAATTCAAGGAAAAGTTATATCTGATAATATTTTTTTGAGTTATGAATTGCTACGGGGCTATACAAAGAGAAAAATATAACCAAGATGGATGATAAATCGGATCTTCAAAAAATATAGTTGAATGAGAGTTCATACAATATATGTTATAGGAATAGGCTTTGTCTCACAATCCAAAAATTCAAGTCATGATGGCACCTAACAATATCCACTGGTAGGTAAGCAAATCCATGTGCGTAACGGCAAGAAACATGCCCAGTGGTAGAAGCCTCAAATCAACAGAATTAACAATAGAATAAGGAAAATAAATAGCGGAAGAGAAGCAATGATACAATAATATCTGATGCAATCTCATGACCTGGTGGATGATGATACAAAGCTACTAAATGAGTACAAATTCCATGAATAAGAAAAATAAGTAAATATTGTGTCCGAATACGAAAGAATAGCCAAAAGCTATATACAAATAAAGATGAGTCAAACTAGAACGCCATCAACTAACCTTCTTTTTTTTTGAATGTCCCAGCAGTTGTACACAAGATCAACGTGGTTGGCTGGTGCTGAGGTCTGCATTAGGGGAAAAACAGATGCAAAGTATAACATGAGTACCAAAATAATAGATATCTAATAGACATCAAACGCCGACTAAGCTTGGAAATTAAATACACAATGAAAAGAGGGAAGTAAAATGGTATCAAGGAGGAAGAAGAATGGAACAGTAATGATAAGTATAACCATGCGCCCCAATAATCTAGCAAGAAGCAGGACAACAAAGTAAAGCAACCTTCTAGGCCTGCATAAGCCTAGAAGGTACACTCGTGCACAATTGAATGAAAATAACCCAAACGGGCTTTCATAACCCTGATTAGTACATTAAAAAGCTAAAGTTATTCCTAACTAAGATTAGATATATTCTAGAACTAGAAAGTCTGAAACCCAGACTCGAGTTGCGATAAGGTTCCCAAAGCACCCAACGAAAACATGTTTTCGGGACACAAATCCGACTAATAATCTATAAGGTTGACACATATATACAGTCAGCATAACCCTATAACCCTTATGCCTGCTCTGTGCTAATCTAAGCATATCCTGAATCACACGAACAATATGAAAAGCATCTTGAAGCAAATCAGTACCACGTAGCCTAGGCTCCGAAGCCTCCA
Source organism: Solanum sitiens (assembly GCA_016801875.1). Taxonomy (NCBI): domain Eukaryota; kingdom Viridiplantae; phylum Streptophyta; class Magnoliopsida; order Solanales; family Solanaceae; genus Solanum; species Solanum sitiens. The sequence continues at coordinate 514,728 of JABWTJ010000278.1, forward strand.
ATGGGAAAGCGATAACGCGTACCATATAAGGCCTTAAATGGAACAATCTAAATACTCGAATGATAGATGTTGTTATACATACACAAACTCTGTTAAGGTTAAGAACAAGTTTCATTGACCTCCAAAATCTACCACACATGCCGGAAACATATCCAAACCTGATTAGTATGAAAAGTGGTGCTAAGTTCGACTCACCTAACCTCTCCTAAAGGTTTCTGTAGATGCTAGAAGTGAAATGAGAATCCGTATCATAGATAATAGACACATGCATCCCATGTTGATGAATTACCTCCTGAATATACACTAAGCTAACCTCTCAACACTTAAAGAAGACTGAATGGTAATTTAATATGCTGAATTAGTCAATCGATCCACGATTACCCAAATACGATCGACACTCTAAAAGTTTGAGGCAATTCCATAGCAAAATCATAGTGATGCGTTACTATTTGAACTTTGAAAGGGTAATCTCTTAAACTCACCACCAAGCCTTAAATGGACAACATTCGCATGCTGTCGACACAAGCAACGGGACACATAATCCGCAATATTTCTACTGATACCACTCCAAATATCAATTAGATTATTCACATGATATTTCCTCCCCTATATACTAGTATAATACTCCCTCTGTTTATTTGTTAATGTTTGACTTGACACATCTCTTAAGAAATAATAAATAATAAAATATTTTTAACATATAATTACTAAATTAACTATAAGTCATCTAAATAGTTAAATTTCCCAGCAAATACTAAAACCTTCTTTCATGATTTACCATGTTCATTAATTAGTTAATGTAATTATCAATGTGCAATTTCATTAATAAAAAGGCATAGCCACAAAAAATGAAATTCACCAAATCAATAAACTCAAAGAGAGAGAGAATATATTAAAAACTTGAAGTAGTTGAAAAATGGCTGGTGAGAAAGAAACAACTAAAGCGGCAATTGATAAGTATAGGCTGTTCCTGCATGAAGATCATGTTGCAGCTGCAGAAACTATGGAGTGGAGACATGGTAGCCCTCCAATTTATGACAGTGTTAATAATGTCTTTGAACAAGGAAGAACCAAGGTTTGTTAACTACTCCTTCCCTCTCTTAAGTTATACGATATTTTTTCAATTCCGAGAGTTCATCGCAATTTTTCATATGTCATCTAAATATTTTGAGTTGTTAGTTATTGTAATTTGTACTCCCCTCCGGCCCATTTACTTACTGTGTGAAATAATCCTTACTTGTTGATCACAATTTTTTTTCATCATCACTTTATAAAATTAAGAATTAATAATATATTGATTTTATGAATGACAATTTTTTGGATCTTCTACTTTTAATAGGCACAGGATTGGAACTAAAATGTATCGGATGGAGTAGTATTTTATATGTAGTTTTTAAATATATATAAATTTTATTTTAAATGATTTAAAAATTTTATGTTGACATTCATAGTTAAAATTAAAAAATTATACTATCATCTTTCTTCTCAATATGATTTCTTCTGTTTGGTTTTTATGGTTAAATCAGGTATGGCCAGAAGGGTCTCTTGAAGAAACAATATAAAATTCTATAAAGACATTTGAAATGGAGATTAAATACAAGACTTCCATAAAGGACTTTAGGACCATTAACCCTGAAAAATTCAAGCTCTTTGTTAATGGAAAGGCTTAAAAAAATTATTCAGATCTTTTTCTTTTTATAAAAGAAAAGTATTTCAAATCTCAGTCATCAAGTATGTTTAGTTTAGTAAAATCTAAACAAATGACATATAAATAGGGACAAAATAGGGTGAACAAATACGAAGCTAAAAAAGTAAGATAACATTCAATCTTGGAGCGGGGAGGATAGGACAAAACCTTAGCAGGAGAAGACTCAATCGCACCCCCTCCTTCTCCCCGTCCCGCCCCATTTTCATCCATACCTCCATTCCATCACCCCTACACACCATATATACCAATACCCCCACCCATCATAGACCCCCCCCTCCTCCATCACAGGCTTCATGTTTACCATCTCCACACTCCTAACTATTACCATCATCTTTTATAGTGTTTGTATAAACTATATTTAACTATTTCAAAATAATATATTGTTCTTATAGATAAAATACAAAAAATTATAACATTTATTTTGAACGGCTGAACAGGAAGAGAGGGACTGTCAGCAGAAGAGACACTAAAAGTTGGAGGCTACAATGCAGTATTGAAGAATTCAATGCCGAATGAATTCAAATATCACAAAGAAGACGAAGAGACCTTTGAATCATCTCACACTGCTTTTCGATCAGCATTTCTAGGAGGATTCGCGTGGGAAGTGATCAACGTCTATACTGGCCCTCCTATCGTGACATACAAATTCAGGCATTGGGGTTTATTTGAAGGATCATTTAAAGGACATGCACCTACTGGTGAGATGATACAGTTCTATGGCATTGGCATTATGAAGGTCTATTTCTCTCTCCTCCCTCTAATATACACTCTTCATTTTAATTTATGTTGCATCTTTTAACTAGGCATAAAATTTAACCAAAACAAGACTTTAAAATTTTGTAATTCAAAATAAAATCATATGTGTCACACAAAATAAAAAAGAAACAATATATCATTTCCTATTTTATACATGAGACAAGCGGGATCAAAAGTCCAAGACTCAGAGTACTGAGAATCAGTCCAATATAAAGAATTAAAGTTGTTCGCATACATTAATATAAAACTTATGGGTTTAACTAACTATTTTTGTATATTAGCAAGTAGATAAATGTCTAAGAGTAGATGAATTAGAGTTATACTATGATACAACAGAACATTTTGGTGGAATACTCAAGGGACCAAAAATTACTGAATCTAACACTGAGCATCAGGGCCAGGAGGATCATACCACCACTCAACATTGCCCATACAACCACAACTTATTATGTTTTAATAAAATGCATGTATGCAGTACTATTTCCAAATAGTCATGCATGTTATAATAAAGTGTATGCAACTCTATTTTCAAAGAATCATGTTTCAATAAAGTTTATGCAAACTCTTTATGTTTTTTTTTTCAGTCATCGAACTTTCTATATCTACGTTTTTCTTGATATGATGATTGTCTTTCAATTTACCTGTATACATTAAGATACGCCTACTCTTATTAAGCCATAATAATGATTATGAAAAAGTGAACTTAATTGAATCGACTCGTTTGATTCAAATAAATTGCAACATCTTACTTGCATCTTTGGTGTTTATAGCAAACAAACAATTAGATATCCTCAAACAAAGAAGGAAAACCCTATCGCTCACATATAAATATTTGTATATGAGGGACAATAGAAAACACTCTCTCATAATGAAATTCTAACTCATTGCTTGATCATTTTGCACTCGTGTTGGAACTTTGTCCTTTTTGCTTTGACTTTATTAATTTGTTACCATATCGTATCCCTCTTGCTAGAATTTTTTGTCATCTTTCCTTTGAATTTGTGGTCCATCTTAGTTATGGAAATTGTACATTTTAAGTACAAACTAGAAGCAATTTATATATTGTTCTTGATTCTCTTGATTATTGGGTTTCAACCCTACTTGATACATGGCTTCAGTCTTTCTCAATATTTGATTATGCTTGGTATGACAACATGATGTATATATTGAGCAAATATGTTATTTGACATTTCGTGAAATTGTTATATGAGCTTTCTTGAACTTGAGTCTTTAAACGTTGAAGTTGATACTTTTTTGTAGTCTTATATGAAGATTACATTTGCATATAGACATATATATTTTGTAATAATTATGAGAATGGTATGTAATTCGTATGTTACATCTATATATATTGTAAATGTAAATTTGAATCTGGTGACTTATTGGCTACTTTGAAGTGTGTAACTTGGGTTGTGTAATGTATAAAAGTCACATTTTGGTTGTAATATAGTATAATGGATGCAACTAGTGTACTTTAATATTCAAAAGTTTGAAAATAGTAGGACCCTAATGTGGTGTTGAATGAGAAAGAAAACTTTGGAAGGTACTTAATTATTTTGATATTCTTTTTAATGTGCAATTGAGTCTTCGATATACTTTTAAGATCTTTAAGAATAGGCCTAATTCTTCCATTAAATTATAAACAAATATTTTATTTATTTACTTATTTCTAAAATTAGTCTTTTAAACGCTACCGATAGTACATTAGTTATTGTTTTGCAAGTGACATACTCTAATGGTCGCTACACATATTGAGACATCAACTTTGTCATATTACATTGTTGGATCATCACCTTCTGCAATATTGGACCATCACCTTCTTCAGCGTGATATTAGGTCGGCACCTCCTGACATATTATACTATGTTAATTAATACTCATCTACTCCTTTCTTTTCTTTGAAATAATTGGTTTCAAATGCATGAGATAATGACTTTTGTTTTGATTATTAATTATTTGTCTATTTTGACAAATTAAGAAAAGATAAAAAAATTTACCTATTAGAAAAGGTAGAACTTCTTGAAAATATTTTTTAATTTATCTACTTCATAATAATTAATAGGGATAAAAAGGAAAATTCACTATATCAATAATTATTTTCCAAACAAGTGTGTCAATTTAAAAGTGAACAAGTAATTAAGGACAGAAGGAGTAATAATTAAGAACCCTTGTTAACTGAAATAACAACTTTATTATTAAAGTTTGTTGTCCAAACAATATTAAATTGGGAAAATTTTATATATGGCAAATGGATTTTATGAAATTACATTCCATGGGTATAGTTTACATAATTACATTCCATGGGTATAGTTTAGTTTATTAGGTGCCTTTAAATTTGTACAAAACATTTTTTTAATTAAATTTATAAAAAAAAAATTATTTTTTCAATAAATGATAACAGTAGCACAATAGATGGTAACAATAAATTCACATAATCTCGTGATTTAAGCAAAACATTCAAAATCAAATATTTTTCCAAAAAAAAAATTCTAAAGCTATAGAAAGACAATACCAATTTTAAAGCGCACGATTGAAGCATCAGATTAACGTTCAAAATCAAATATTTTCTCAATTTTTTTTAGACAAATCTATGAAACACTCAGGCGTTTATGATCCTATTTTTACATATATATATATATATATATATATATATATATATATATATATATATATATATATAAATTGACTATATTGTATATATTTGAGAAATTGTATATAATATTTGTGTGTAATTGATTTGTGTTATTAACTGTATATGTGACCATCATAAGTATTTTTCTAGAAATTTTGGGTAATCTGTTTGTATAGAATATTTTATTATGTTTCTATTTTTTTTTGTATATAGCTAGGAATTTGTATAATGTACAATAATTTTGGTATATGTATTACATTTATATATGTGATTTCATGTTTTTCTTTAAAAAAAAATATTAATGATTAAACTGATTGTATAATATTCATTTGTCAATTGTATATGTAATAAGCTTGAAATCTAAGCTTGAAATCTGTTTGTATATTTGAGTGTGTAATGTTTATATATACAATATTTTATTATGTTCATAGTTTTTTTTTTTGTATATATCGACGAATTTTTATAATGTATTATAATTCTTTATATGTATTATAGAGTGATTTTAACAAAAAAAATTATACAAATAGCTACTACCTCATAAGACTATGTATATGTTACATCAATATACAACCCACTATATACCTAACTTTAGTAATTGATATACAACTAATAGAATATACAAATAAGAACTGTCTCATAATACTTTCCATATATTACCTTAATATGCAACCCATTATGTACATAACTTTGTAATTGTTTATAAATTAACTACCTGATGTTCCCGATATTCTTCAGATTTGTCCAGTTCTGATGAGGCATATTCAATCTCCTCTGAATCAACGTTTATGACTTTTCTCGTACTTTCACCTTCAACAATCTTAATGCCGCTAGATTTCACATTGTTGATGACTTTCTGAATTGTCGTTGGGTCATTTTGTTTTCTTGGATCTCAATTCTTCAATAGATTGTTCAATTTGAACTTGTTTATGTTTTATCATAGACCCTACATTGACCCCAAAATTCTGAGTTAACCCAATTGAAACGAAGGTGAATTATCAACAACATTGACATGCAATGACATACCTCTCATAATTCTCATAGAAAGAGAGGAATCATCCATCCTGATTTTGAAAGACTTGTATCTGATAAGTAATAAAAAAAATTTAAAATATATATGAAAAAATTAACAATCATACTACATATACAATTGTTGAAAAAGGAATCAATAAAAAAAATATTGAAAGCCACGAATTTGACAATTACCTACGAAAGTGGAAGTACAATTAGAGGGACAAAGTCAAAATTTTCCCAATTCGAAATTCAAATTAGAAGGGAAGAGTGGTTTTAGGAGAAAGATATGGAATGAGAATAGGAAAGATAAATTTGATTTTATATAAAATTATATACAAAATCTGACTATTTTTATTCCGTATACAAATAGATAGTGGGTTCCATTAATTATGCCAAAAAAAACTGAAATTATATTTGCTGACAGTAAATAAATTTAACTATACCCTTATTTTACCACATCACTTTACGTGAATATTCTGTTTGCTTTCTATTTACTGGTTTAAGACCATAAACTAAAGTATTTGGTTTCGTGTTAGTCATCGATTTCAATAGTAGTCATTATCAATAATAATTTTGTTACTAATTGTTTCTTGGAAAAATTACACAAGAAGGCAAATATGTGATATGTATTTATGATAAATCACTATAGTTTAAATATTTCTATTTCGTAGCTATAATCATTATCCTCCCTCCCGTGCCTCTCTCCTCCGACTGTCCCCCCCCCCCCCCCCCCCCCCCCCCCCCCCCCCCCCCTCACCCCCACCCCCACCCCATCCCAAACAATTCTAGCCCAAAATGACATTCCACATAGCATGACACGTGTATTTTGCATTATGTATCAATTGTATACGTATTTTGTATTAATTATATTATGTCAATTGTATTCATCGATATAAATTGTGTTTGTTAACACGACTGATACAATTATATTGGATATATGACACAAATTAATTGTATCAATTGTATTTTTGATAAAACTTGGTACAACGAATACAATATGCATTCATTATCTTTGTCAAATGTGTTATGTATCAATTGTATTCAATCAAATATAGGTGATAGAGTTTTGTATTTTATATCAATTGTATTTAGACAACTATATTTATATTTTGTATTAACTATATTTGTATTTTGCATCAATTGTCTTTGAGATACAACGAATATAAAATCTATTCTTTTTTTTTTTCACTCCAAAAATTGATTTGATTGCCACTGAAATCCGATTACATATGAAGAAGGAGGGCTAGGCCTAGCCTTCTATAGAAGTTGTATACATATAACGTAAAGCAAAAAAGTTTAGCCCAAAACAATGGCAAAGGAAAAGCTTCAAGGAGGCTCATATTGGAGCCTTCCCAGTTTTCTCATCTTGACTCTTAATGATGGAAATTGTCAAATATCAGTAGTTAGAAAACCTCTCACGGTTATTGGTAAGTCTATATATTGTGTATATACCTTAATTACATCAGTATTATGGCTCATAGAATCCAGTTTGTCAGCTACTTTGTTACCTTCTCTAAAGTAGTGCCTAGTAATCACTCCATGATCTATTACTAGTTTTTTGATCTCCTGCACCTCTTCATGTATCCTCCAAGGTATCTTCCAAGAGTTACTTATACAATTTTGAAGAAGTAGTTAATATGTTTCTCCCAAGACAAAGGTATGACCATTTTTTACGGAAAAAATTACATAAATTGGTACATTTTAATAAATAATTACTGATTTTAGCAATACTTTTTATTTATTCCATTTATAGCAATACTATGTTAAATCTGCAATATGTATAAAAAGTGAATTATGTATGCAATATATAGGAATTATATAGGAATTATAATTATTTTTAAAAATATATTATGTTTGTTTGGTAAAAATTTGACACATTTTATTATAAGTGTATTAAAATGTGTGATAAATGAATTATCTATCATTAAAATTTGTATTATATGTGAATAAAAAATTGTTATTTGTAATATGAATTAAACTTGTATTATAAATGAATTAAAAGTGATTAAGTGAAAAAGAAATTATTGCTATAAATGATAATATTTTTTTATTATAGTATATTTATGTAATACACACCACTAAAGCCCAAGAGTCATTTATACAATTTTGAAGAAGTAGTGAATATGTCTTTCCCAAGACAAAGGTATGACCATTTTTTATACACCAGTTGAGCCATAAAAAAACGAAAATGCTTCAGCGAAGTTGCTAGTGCCTTGGCCAATGGAAGAATGAATGACATGATGGATCTAACCAATGAGTCACTAATTAATCCCCCACCACCATATGAATTACCAACATAGATCCATCTGAGTTCCTTTTCACAAACAAGAGTGGGGGCATGATCCATTTGACTGTAATAACAATAGTTTCTCGGAGGTTGATGTCCGATATTATAAGTATTTTCTCCAATTATCTAGAATAAACAAGTTTGTGAAGGCAAACTTAGTAAGATGGACAATGTTGAAAGATATCATAGAGGTGGATTTTAAAATCGAATGTTTCTCATGTTCATATTTTGAGCTACATCTCGATCTTCAAAGCTCCCACATGATAATCATTGGCAAAATTCTCATGACATAGGCTGCAATGAAGTTATGTCCTTTGAATTTCCAGGTTTTGTACAAGAGTTCTCTAAGATTAGTGCTTCTAGTTGATGCGTATATCCCCCAAAAAAGTTTGCCAAATCCTTTGAGAATTGGCCAGTGCAAAATAGGTGCTCAGAGTTTTCCGATTTAGGGGTCATACGTGCACCAATACAACAAGAACAATCATTAGTTAATGTAATTTCAAATCTGAAATTTTGTCATATGTAAGTAGTCTAGAGTGAATAGTTCTCCAAGCTACAAATGACATTTTATAAGGAACAACTTTGTGCCATAGTCTTGAGTCAAACTAAGAAATATTTCTCATTTGTATAAGAATTTCCCAAGCAGAGGAAATCGTAAAGCTTCTGATTCAGAAATCGTCCAAACAGGGATTTCTTCTTCGTCTTGATTGATGGTAATAGGAAACCTAGCTATATAATTTCATTGATGTAGTCATTTGGCTGAGGTATCAGTATTTTCCAATATCATACACCTTTCTTGAAAACTTCATTCACCGAAATCCTCCACGAGAAAGTAAAGTGGCCCTTGGGTGGTCCAATTATCAAACCATAAGTTAATGGTCCCTTTGTCTGTCTTCCACCAGATAAGGTCATCCATGGTGTCTCTTAACTCACACACAACCTTATAACTATGTGATTGAGAAGGACACCAATAGACAGTAAAGAGATGAACATTAGCGCATTCTTGACTTTCAGAAAGTTAGCCCACATTGAATTGGAGGTTTTAAATTTCCACCATTGTTTAGCCTTATGTCTTTTATATTTTTGAAGTCAGTAATGTAGGGATGACAATAGGACGGGTTAGGGTATATTGGGGAAGGTTACGCGTTCCCCTATTAAGATTTTGTCTTATCCAACCCCGTCCGGTTTAAGTCACTGCCATATTTAAATGAAGCCCTACCCTACCCCATTTAGCCCCACATTTGCCCTATTTAATCTCACATTACTCAAGTGAAAGTACAGTATTTACTAATTTAAATTAAATGAAACATGTCAATGTCATCACCGCTTCAATAACATATCCCTTAAAGAACTGAAACAAAATTTGGAAAATTAACTAGAATAATTACGTGGAAGAAGAATGCAACTCAAAATTTAGAACTGAAAATTAATAACTAGATGTATCCATGCTCATTGCTCAATAAGTTTATCAAAAACTTATGAGTAAAAATTAAACTTTACTCAGATTTAAGAAGATAAAAAGTCAAATAAATCAGTTAAACAGACCCACAAGAATCGATTAATAAGCAAAAAAGATTTGTGCGCTGTGTTATTAGCATACCAATATGTTTTTTAAAAATAAAATAAACACCCACAACCTTCCCTACCCTGTCTAGATTAAATGAAAATATATTTTTCCCGCCATGCCCTACCCGGCCCCGTTAAGAATTTACCATGCCCTGCCCTCATTGTCATCCCTTCAGTAATGTCCCTACCTTTGACAAAGCCGTTTTGATTATGACTAATGATTCTTGGAAGAATTTTAAAAAGTGTAGCATGGATAAGTTTAGCTAAAAATTTACTAGAAGTACTGCATAAACTAATGGGTCTAATGTCAGAAGAGGAGAATTAACTTTGGGCAACATGATAATGGAGGTGTGTGGGAAAAGTTTAGAAAGGGTAGAACCTTTGTTAAAAACAACCATAACAGCATGGACATCATAGGCAACGACTTCCCAAGCATAATTGATTTTTTTTTTACTAGGTAGACCATTAGGTCCAGGGGCAATGTCTGGATCAATGGAGAGCTAGGAATTTCTTAAAGTGTCCAGAAATAGCAGCTTCTTATATTAAGGATGTCCAAAATATGTTATTTAATCTTTTCCTATAACATTTTACTTGTATATATGTTGTTTTTACCACTATGTGGCTACGCCACTGGAGAAGACACACTCTTTTACTTGTTGTAGGGTCGGAATCATAGTAAGAGCAATATTGTCTTCTTTAGTAATTGATCTTTGCAAAATATTGATAATTACACGAGCTTCACAGTCTCTTATGCACTGTAAAACTTTTCAAAGAACTTAATGACTGCTTCAGTAATTTGAGGGGTTCCTTCTACCGAGTTTCCATATTGATCTTTGATCTTATGACTAGTGAATCCTTTTCTCCTGTCATTGATGGTGTTATTGATGGTGTTGTGGAAGAAGGCTAAATTAGTATCACCTTCTTCAAGTCATTTCACTCTAGCTTTTTGTCTCAACACTTAATCCTATAAATTTAGGAATCTAGTGTACTCATCTTTAGCTCTGGACAAATTTTGTATGTTCTCTTGATTGTTGTTGGTTATGGAAGATTCTTCTAAATCCTTTATAACGTTCTCAAGTGTATTTGGTTCTTCATAAAAATCACCAAAAGTTATTCTGGACCAAGTACCAAGTGATTTGGAAACCTTCTTGACTTTTTGATGCAAAGTGTGTAGAGAATTGCCCTATTGATTATCACTCCAAGCATCTTGTACTACTTTTAAGTAATCTTTGTGTTCAGTCCACATATTGAGGAATTTGAAATATTTAATATTATTGGTAACATCAGGGATACATCTAATTAGGAGAGGGGTATGATTAGAACAAGTAATTATCCTCTCTTTATCTTGCTCACCTCTCTCTATCATTCGTATCTCTCCTTCCTCTCTCGATCTCGCTCACCTATGTCCTTCTTCTTTTGATCTCGCTCACCTCTTTCCTCCATTTCTCGATCTCGCTCGCATCTCTCCCGATATCACTCCTGTCTCTCCTAATATGTGGCTATATAATAGTTTTGATACAAATCAGTTGTGTCAATTGTATTTGTGATACAACTTGATACAACAAATACATTAGGTATTCAACCTCTCTCTCTCTCTATCTCTCTTGCCTCTCTCCTTCCTCTCCTAGTCTCGCTCGCCTCTCTCCACCCCCAAAACATGTAGCTATAATTAGTAGTATTGCTATAGATGTCTAACTAAGCTCAAACTATAGTCATTTTTGAAAGTTTCCTTATTTCTTCTCTATCTCTCGCATAAAGTTGCCCGCGGAGTTCACTAGACTCTTCCATTCCCTTTTATGCTATCTCTTGTTGGGATAGAGCCCAAAATAACATTATCATAGAGTCCGCCGGCCAAGACATTTTCTTGAAACGGGAAGAGAAACAAGTTTAGAATAGATCTCGAAACGCATTTTGTAGCTCACTTGTCGTTAGACAATCAGAAAAAGAATGTGAGATAATTGCAAATATTAGATTTTCGGCCTAAGGCTTAAAGCATTTTCTTACCCTTTAAGTTTTTTTATGTATATTTTTGTATTACTTAACATTCTATTTGGTTAAATTTGTATTTAACTTAGTGGAATTCTCAAATGCACCAAAAGTGACTTTTAGCGACGATTGATTAATGACAATAGCTCAATTGTCATCAAGTATGTCTTATAGAGACAATTAGCACTCTTTAGAAATTTCTCTAAAGCTTATAGCGACATTGGATTCAATGAAAATGAAGTAATACCGGTAAAAACTTTAGCAATACTCTTTGTTAATGTGCATATTTTATTGCTATTAAAAGTTGTTGTTTTTTACCGTGGAAAGGTTCATTTATCAGACGATTTTCATTATTATTTCCTTTTACTTTTCTCTTGGTGTTAAATTAAATAACATGAAATGAGTTGACAAGGATATCAAAAAAAATTATAATCTATGTGACAATATAGATTCAGAAATAAGTAGTTCAATCCATGAGAAATTTAAACCTAATAAATTTAAGCGTCCAATTAAATTTGGCTTGGGTATTAATTAAGTTTTATAAACTTGATTCCTTTTTCGAATGCCTAAGTTCTTCTAACCAATAAATTTGTTAAGATTTTTTGTGTAAGTTTGTTTAGCCCTAAATTGTTTAAAAATTCGTAAATGTCTAATCTCTTCTTTGAAATTCACTTGAAAATAATTTTCAAAATTTTCTTACAACTAAGTGACAATTCTTCTTTTATTTTTTAAAATAATTGCCTAGTTAAGAAGTTTTGATTAAGTTCAAAATATATAGTAATACTCCTAATGGTCTAGCACTCTTAAATGAAGGTCATTCTATAAAAGGTGTAGCCATGTACAAATAAATACAACAAAAAATAGAGTTTCAAATAGCTAAAATTTATTTTCAGTTTCTCACATATACTGCTACAAGTAAAAGGACACTAATAGGACATCCAATTCAACCAAAGGAACAAGTAGGAGTCCACCTACCAAATGATCATATTCCCGATCGAACTTTATTATTACATAAATAAGCATCAAGTAAATGTAACTGACATCCAATTCAGCATTAAATTAGAGAATTAGAGTACATATATTTTCATGACAAAATACAAACAGTAAGATTAATACTCCTAATATTCATAGAGCATAAAGTTAAGTGAAGACACAAATCAATTAACCATCCATGGTATCTATAAACCTAAGAATTAAGGAGCATTTCCAATTCCTTAGCAACTTGATCAATCTCTTCATCTCCTTTGGAACAAATAATTTCCTTCATATGATTTGCTTTTTCCCTTACAAGTTCACCACCCTCGTCCACCACCACGTGGTTGATCACCTACACGACTTCCTTCCAATGAAGCTTCCCCTTCCCGTCCCTCACAACTTCCACAGCCATGCCCACCTCTTCAACAATAAGCCTAGAATTCATTGGTTGATCAAGATGCATGGGCATAGCAATGATTGGAGCCCCGTATTTCATACTTTCCATTACTGAACTCCATCTACAATGACTCACAAAGCCACCAATACTCGAATGCTCCAAGATTTTTGCTTGTGGGGCCCATCCTTTGAAAACCCTTCCTCTATCCCCTACCCTCTTGACAAAACCTTAGGTAATACCTCTTCAACTTCAACCTCCTCTTTCGCGAACCTTAAAGGCCATATGAAATTCACCTTGCTACTCTCCAAACCCATAAGCAATTTCTAACAAATCTTCCTTAGACAAGAAGTATTCGCTTCCAAATGAAACGAAAACGGTTGATCTTTTATCTTTTGTGTTTAACCATCTTATTAAATTTGAATTCGCATCATCAGGAGTAGGTGACCTAATGCTTGCCCCATCCATCAATCCTGACCTGATGTTTTTTCTTGGGTCAAGCATGACTTGAATTGACTCTGATATCATACTGACTTTAAGCTTACATTTTAGAGATATATTCTTATTTATTTTAGTTGTTCAACACTTGTTCTAGTAAATAACTTACTCTCCTTCCCAGAAAGAACAACAAATTTGAAGGGTTAAAGCTAGACTGAATGCCGAGGGCATGATAGGTTTTGAGGCATGTTATAACCTCATAAAGGGCAGGAGTGTGGAAGGATATAATCATGATTTGGATTGCAGTATTTTTCAAATCATCTGATTCTGGCTGACAATATTTGTAGAGGCTAAACCTTGAAGAGAGAATTCCCAGCTAAAATACTCAGAAAGAACAAAATACCAAAGATCTATCTGTGATTAATAATAAGACAAGTTCAAGGATTTCCTGACAAAGATCTATGGTCATCAGACTGAATGATGTTGAAAAGGGTATACGACAGATGCTTATGGAGGGAAGTCCGTTTGGTAGCTGATGTTGGGTATGTTGCAAGAATTGATGGGAAATAGAGGGAAAGAGAGGAACTTGAAAAGTTGAGAACTTGAATAGTTGGGAACTTGAAAGTCTTCTTATGCTTTAATGAAAAAGGCATTTGTCCCTCATCGGTGGTGGAAAGAAAAATAGGAGAGTTTAAATATAGAAACACTCCTATTAATTGTTAAAAGGGTTGGAAAGACGGACCCCCCTCGCGCCGTCGTCGCTCGCTCGCTCAGCTTCGGCTACGGCTTCGGCAAATGATCAGAGATTATTTTTGGACAAAGTTTGTTTTAATTATTTAATTATTTATTTGATTAATTAAATTAAATGGCCAAAAATGTTAATTATTTATTTAATTAATTAAATTAAATCGCCAAAAATATTTTCAATTAATTAGTTGACGTTTTCAGTTATTTAGTTGAAATTAACCGAAACGTTTCAACTTTTTAGTTGATTAACCCGACCCGACTCGGATCCGCGCGCGACCCATTTTATTTAAACTTTCCCATTTTATATAAAATTCCCGCCATGACTGTTCTGAAATGTTGCAACTTTTAGGAACAGTCACTACCATTTAAAAGGTTGCAAACTTTCATTAATGGTCGTGTGGATTCTGAAAGGGTTGCAACCTTTCGGAACCTGTTCTTCTTGACTATATATACATTCATTCTTCAGAATATTTCCTCACGAATTTTTCTAATTTTCTTCTTATTCTTCTGCACAATAATTTTCTTCGTGTACTTTTCTGCCATTGACTGGTTCGCTGACACCAGAATTTTTGGTATCTATACTCTGGTGATTGAGATCATTTTACCCTGGGATATCATATTCCAAATCAAACCTCGGATACTAGAGGGGAATAATTTCCTTAAGGGGACACTGTGAGTTTAGTGGACTTGATCTTTCTCCTATTAAATTTTTTCCAGATTCTGATACGTATTTTTACAGATTTTAATTTTTTCTGTGAATTAATTTATGTTCGTCTTTCTTATTGATTTAGTAAATTTTGGTTACTTCGTGTTTCTGCAAAATTTATTAGAATCAGTAATTCTAGTTTTTGCTAACACAGATTGGCAACAATTTTAAGGAAATTATTTTTTTAATCTGTGTTTCTGGTGGAGACAAAAATCTTCGTGATTTTATACTCTTTTAAGTCTATAATTATAGTTTATTGCTTACTAAGACTGTATCAATTTTTGTTTATCAGAAATGACAAACAATGGTGTTACAGTGGCTGTTGTTGCACCAACCCAAACTGTTGTACCACAAACAGAGAAACCGGGTAAATTCACAGGTGTGAATTTCAAAGGATGGCAGCAACGGGTATTTTTTTGGCTTACCACTCTTGGTCTGCAGAAATTTACCAGTGAAGAAACTCTAGTGCCTGCTGCTGATATGCCAGATGGAGAAAAATTATGATAATTGAAGCATGAAAACAGACAGACTTCCTATGTAAATGCTACATTTTGAGTACTTTAGAGGATGACTTATATAATGTCTATGTGCAATAACAACTTCAAAAGAGTTGTGGGATGCACTTGAGAAGAAATATAAGATAGAAGATGCATGCTTGAAAAAGTTTGTGGTCGCAAAGTTTTTAGACTATAAAATGGTAGATAGTAAAAATATTGGATCACAAGTGCAGGAACTTCAACTTATTCTCCATGATCTGATTGCTGAAGATATGGTAGTAAATGAAGTTTTTCAAGTGCCTGCAATGATCGAGAAGTTGCCTCCTTCGTGGAACGATTTCAAGAATTATCTAAAGCACAATCATAAAGAAATGAAGCTTGAAGATCTTGTGATTCGGCTCAAGATTGAGGAAGATAACAAAAACGCCGAAAAGAAGTCTCGTAAGAGCTCAACAATCATTGGAGTTAATATTGTTGAAGAAGCTCCTACCAAAGACAAAAAGAGAAAGAAGTCCAAAGGGCAGAAGTCAGAACAGGCCAAGAAGAAATTCAAAGGCAACTGTTACAACTGTTGCAAGGCTGGTCATAGGTCTTCTGATTGTCGTGCTCCAAGAAAGGACAAAGGTAAAGGCAAAAGTCAAGCAAACATCGTGGAAGAGATGGAAGATGCAGATGACTTGTGTGCAATGATCTCGGAGTGTAACTTAGTTGGAAATCTCAAGGAGTGGTTTCTCGATTCAGGTGCCACTCGACATATTTGCTCTGCGAAAGAAGCCTTTGCAACATACACTCATGCTGAGTACGATGAAGATTTGTTCATGGGAAACACAGCAACAACAAGGATTGCAGGAACTGGGAAAGTAATGTTGAAAATGACATCCGGTAAGGTGTTGACTTTGAACGGTATTCTGCATGTCCCTACTATTAGGAAGAATTTAGTTTCTGCTGCACTACTCGTTAAGAACGGGTTTAAGTGTGTCCTAGTTAGTGATAAAGTTGTAATAAGTAAGAATGAAATGTTCATAGGAAAGGGCTACCTCAATGAGGGTCTTTTCAAACTGAATGTAATGGTTGTTGACAGTATTAATAATAATTTTGCTTCTGTTTACTTATTGGAGTCAAATGATTTATGGCATGACCGTTTGGGACATGTAAATTACAAAGCCTTGCAAAAATTGGTTACTCTAGAAGTATTGCCTGATTTTAAATGCGATAAATCAAAATGCGAAATTTGTGTGGAAAGTAAGTTTGTTAAACATCCTTATAAGTCTATTGAAAGAAATTCCAAAACTTTAGACTTAATTCACACAAATATATGTGATATGAAGTCGACACCATCTCGTGGTGAAAAAAAGTATTTTATAACTTTTATTGATGACTGCACTCGATTTTGTTATGTATATTTGCTTAATAGTAAGGATGAAACAATTGATGCATTTAAGCAATACAAAAATGAAGTGGAGAACCAATTGAATCTAAAGATAAAAATGATTCGGAGTGATAGGGGTGGAGAATATGAATCTCCTTTTACAGAGATATGTTTGGAATAGGGTATTATTCATCAAACTACTGCACCTTATACACCACAGTCAAATGGTTTGGCGGAACGGAAGAACAAAACATTAAAGGAAATGATGAATGTCTTAATGATCAATTCTGGTTCACCGTGAAACCTTTGGGGGGAAGCCATCCTTACGGCTAATAAGATACTCAATAGAGTACCCCATCGAAAAATACAATCAATTTTATATGAGTTGTGGAAAGGAAGTAAACCCAACTTGAAATATTTCAAAGTATGGGGTGTTTAGCCAAGGTAGAGGTTCCTTTACCGAAGAGGGTTAAAATTGGATCCAAAACAGTAGACTGTGTATTTATTGGGTATGTTGTGAACAGTAAGGCCTGTCGGTTTTTAGTTCACAAATCTGATAATCCTGAGATTCATGTTAATACGACAATTGAGTCAGATAATGCAGAGTTTTTTAAAAATATTTATCCGTATAAAACTGAATGTGAGTCGACAAGTGAAAGACCTAAAAGACCACGAGAAGAATAAACGGAAAATATTCTAGCTAGTGAGGATCCTAGGCGTAGTACTCGCCAACAGAAACCTGCTTCTTTAGGACTATATCTTATAGCACTATTGCTTGAAAATGAGCCTCAAACATTTAAAGCAGCTATATCTTCGTCTGAGTCAACTTATTGGAAAGAAGCAGTCAATAATGAGATCGAATTACTTTTAAGTAATCACACTTGGGAATTGACTGATCTTCCTCCAAAAAATAAACCTTTAGGATCAAAATGGATCTTTAAAAGAAAAATGAAATCTGATGGGACTATTGACAAATATGAGGCTAGACTGATAGTCAAAGGGTACAGACAAAAGGAAGGTCTGGAGTACTATGACACATACTTTCCAGTAACAAGGATAACATCAATTAGGATGTTAATAGCACTAGCAGCAGTGCAAGATCTTAAAATCCACCAAATGGATGTAAAGACAGCCTTCTTAAATGGAGAGTTGGAGGAAGAAATTTACATGGAACAACCCGAAGGGCTTGTAGTTCCTGGTAAAGAAAAGAAAGTGTGCAGACTTGTAAAGTCACTTTATGGACTCAAGCAAGCACCCAAACAATGGCATGCTAAATTTGACCAAATAATGTTTGCAAATGGATTCAAGATTAACAAATGTGATAAATGTGTTTACATTAAAAATGTTATGAATCATGAAGTCATTGTTTGTTTGTATGTTGATGACATGTTAATAATGAGTAAAGAAATTGACGATATAAATGCTACTAAGCGAATGTTGTCCAGCAAGTTCGATATGAAGGACTTAGGAGTTGCTAATTTGATCTTAGGGGTCAGGATTATCAAAACTCCCTAGGGACTAGCATTATCTCAATCTCATTATATTGAAAGAGTATTGGATAAGTTCAATTACTTGAATTTCAATGTTGTCAAAACTCCAATTGATTTAAGTTGTGCATTTAAAAAGAATGAAGGTCAAAGTGACTCTCAATTGGAATATGCCAGAGTATTGGGAAATTTGATGTATATTATAAATTGTACACGACCAGATGTAGCATGTACTATTAGCAAACTGAGTCGGTTCACTAGTAATCCGAATCAAACTCACTGGATGGCAATGAAACGTGTGTTGGGGTATCTGAAATATACTCAACACTATGCTTTGCATTATAATAAATATCCTATTGTGATTGAAGGATATAGTGATGCAAATTGGATCACCGGGTCAAATGATATAAAATCCACGAGTGGTTATGTGTTCATACTTGGTGGAGGAGCAATCTCTTGGAAATCGTCCAAACAGACATGTATTGCTCGCTCCACAATGGAATTTGAATTCATTGCTTTGGATAAGGCTGGTGAAGAAGTTGAATGGCTCCGGAATTTCCTAGAGGATATTCTGTTCTGACCCAAACCTGTTGGACCTATTTGCGTACATTGTGATAGTCAAGCAGCAATAAGTAGGGCAGGGAGCGTCATGTAAAACGGGAAGTCTCGTCATATACGACGGAGACATAATACCATAAGACAACTGCTCTCTAGTGGAATTATCATAATTGACTATGTAAAGTCAAGCAATAATGTGTCAGATCTACTAACGAAAGGCCTAGTGAGAGAGGCAGTTGAAAGATCATCTAAGGAAATGGGTTTACGGCTTAGGACAAGTCAACATGACAGTAACTCTATCTAGCAGACTGGAGATCCCAAGAGCTAGATTCAAAGAGAAAAACAAAGTTGTGGCTGACGGTTCGACATTGTCAATTAACTCAATTCATTCTCATGATGAAGACAATGTTCAGGAATAAGGTTAAGACTTTAAGGCTTGTTAATGAGGTAATAAAGCTTGAAGTTTTTAATAATTTGCTAAGTTTGGTAGATTTGACCAAATAGTGTATCTACGAGATGACACGGTTAGAAATCACCTATATGAGTGTGAAGTGTAAGCCACTTCAAAGAGAATTTTATGTCAAAAGCCTATTCTCTATACACTCATGAAACTAGGAGGTGTTCATTGCTGAAACAAACACAACCGTAAAAACCATAAACAGTAAAGGGTTAATTGTGTGACATATGGTTGTCTAGGTATACACCAAAACTCGACGGTTCAAAGATATCACATCTACTGATTGACCGAGTATATTCGACATATGTTCACTACGGAAAGTCCAAGGGAAATCTACTTATCCAGATCCAATTAATCCTTGCATGTAAAGTACACAATTGTCTGTGCATTCCTATGTTATAATCATTCCCCATCAATGTGGGGGATTGTTGGGTATGTTGCAAGAATTGATGGGAAATAGAGGGAACGAGAGGAACTTGAAAAGTTGGGAACTTGAAAAGTCTTCTTATGCTTTAATGAAAAGGCATTTGTCCCTCATCGGTGGTGGAAAGAAAAATAGGAGAATTTAAATATAGAAACACTCCTATTAATTGTTAAAAGGGTTGGAATGAGGTACCCCCTCGCGCCGTCGTCGCTCGCTCGTCTTCGTCTTCGACTTCGACTTCGGCAAATCATCGATCGAGAAATTATTTTTGGACAAAGTTTGTTTTAATTATTTAATTATTTATTTAATTAATTAAATTAAATGGCCAAAAATGTTTTTAATTAATTAGTTGACGTTTTCAGTTATTTAGTTGAAATTAACCGAAATGTTTCAATTTTTAAGTTGATTAACCCGACCCGACTCGGATCCGCGCTTGACCCGTTTTATTTAAACTTTCTTATTTTATTTAAAATTCTCGCCATGACTGTTCTGAAAGGTTGCAACTTTCAGGAACAGTAACTACCATTTGAAAGGTTGCAAAGTTTCATTAATGGTCGTGTGGATTCTGAAAGGGTTGCAACCTTTCGGAACCTGTTCTTCTTGCCTATAAATACCATTCATTCTTCAGAATATTTTCTCACGAATTTTTCTGATTTTCTTCTTCATCTTATGTACAATAATTTTCTTCGTGTACTTTCTTGCTATTGACTGGTTCGCTAACATCAGAGTTTTTGGTATCTATACTTTGATGATTGAGATCATTTTACCCTGGGAGGTCATATTCCAAATCAAACCTCGGATACTAGAGGGGAATAATTTCCTTAAGGGGACACTGTGAGTTCAGTGGACTTGATCTTTCTTTTATTAAATTTTTTCCAGATTCTGGTACGTGTTTTTACAGATTTTAGTTTTTTCTGTGAATTAATTTCTGTTCTTCTTTCTTATTGATTCAGTAAATTTTAGTTACTTCGTGTTTCTGCAAAATTTATTAGAATCAGTAATTCTAGTTTTTTCTAACACAGATTGGCAACAGCGGAAAACATCTAAGAAAGTGATGAATTTTTCATCGTATCTACATGGAATGCTTTTTAAAGTTTATTATGTAATTTTCTTAAAATCAGATTAGTAAGAGGAGAAGATGATGTTTGTTAAGTTGGTGTTGCATGTGTGCTTTTGAGATTTTTTACTTTCATTTGTATTTTGGACTTGTTAGGGAATACATATATTATAACTTATTTTTCACTTATATTTTATTTAGTATGATGATAATATGATATGAGATTAATGAAGAAATGGGGATTCATATACTTGTTTGGGACTGAGGCATAGTTGTTGTTGTCGTTGTCGAATTAGTCATATCATGATTTTGTATGGGATGACACTTGTTTTGGTGTAATATGAATTTTATTTATCAAAGAGAAGTATACGTGTATTTTGCAAGAAAGTACTTATGCAGAATATTTTTCTCACTTCTTTCAGCCTCAAGGTGGACCATCCGAAGATGAGTAATGGTATTAATCTTGAAGATTTATTAGCAGTGAAGAAGAAGAAGACGTAGGAGAATAAGAAGCATAGAGAGAGAAAATGAGAAGAAGAATATTATTGTTATTCCAAATCTTAGCTTGGTTACATTGTAGAGACCCTCTTTATAGTAGTTGTGATATCTTGATAACTCTTAGTTATTCTAACAGACTTACAACTAATTGTAACTAACTAACTAATTAATGGAAGTAAGTTAGTTACAGTATAATAGTGATTTAGGGAACATGTATAAGGACCAGGTTTACACATTTGTCTCTGGTTCATTCTTCTCATTCTCAACACTTTCCCTCATGCTACGAAGTGAGAAGATGTTCAGAACTCCTAACTTGGAACTGAGATGTTGCAGTTGTACTTTTGTAAGTCCTTTGGTGAATAGTTCAACTGGTTGATCTTGTGTAGGAATGTACTTGGTAGACACTAACTCTTGTGTGATTTTTTCTCTTATAAAATGACAATCAATTTCAATGTGCTTGGTTCTCTCGTGATAGACTGGATTGGCTGCAAGTTGCATAGCAGCTTTGCTATCAGTGTGTATGTTGATAGGTAGTGACACTTCAATGCTAAGTCCCTCCATTAAACTTTTTAGCCATATAATCTATGTCACAGTGGTTGCAATACTCCTATATTCAGCTTCAGTTGAACTCCTAGAAATAGTTATTTGCTTCTTTGACTTCCATGAAACTAGAGACCCTCCATACTGCACAAAGTAATAAGTTATTGATCTTCTTGTTAGAGGATAGGATGCCCAATCTACATCACAATTAGTAGTGATAGTTTCTTTGAGTAACTGGACAGTAGTAAGCCTTGTCCTAGTTGGTTCTTCACATATCTCACAATCCTTAATGCTGCAGTCATATGTGACTTCTTAGGTTGTTGTAGAAATTGACTTAATGTCTGAACTCCATAGGAGATGTCAGGTCTTGTCGTAGTTAAATATAGTAATTTTCCAACTATCCTTTGATAATCTCCTTAATAAGTTAGTGGATCATGTTCTACCATCTGTGTCTCTTCATCATACTGTTTGGTAGTCAATTTCGAGTTGGTGTTAATTGGAGTTCCAGTTGGTTTAGATGCACTTAGACCAGTTTCAGAAATTAACTCTAGTGCATACTTTCTTTGATGCATTAGAATGCCTTGCTTTGATCTTGCAAATTCAATTCCCAGAAAGTACATTAACTCTCCCAAGTCTTTCATCTTGAAAGCTTTCTTCAAATGATCCTTTGTTTCTTCAATTATGAGCATATTACTTCCAGTGATCAGCATGTCATCCACATAAATAAGAACCAGAACCATGCATGTTGTTGTCTTCTTTATGAACAGGGAGTGATCATGTTCACTTTGTTTGAACTCAAATTTGAGTAATGCCTGAGATAGTTTAGCATTCCACTGTCTTGGGGCTTGCTTTATTCCATAGAGGGATATAGTGAGTCTACACACTTTATTCTTCCCTTGACTCTTAAATCCCTGAGGAAGATCCATGTAAATCTCACCAGGTAGATCCCCTTGTAAGAAAGCATTGAATACATCCATCTGATGGATATGCCATTGCCTTTGAGCTGCAATAGTTAGTACTGTTCTCACAGTCTTCATCATCACCACTGGACTGAATGTCTCCTTATAATCAATTCCTTCCTTTTAGCTTTAACATTTTGCTACTAGTCTTGCCTTATACCTCTCTATTTCACCAGGGCTCTTATATTTGATCTTATCGATCCATTTGCAACCTAGAGGCACCTTTCCTTTTGAAAGAGTAACTACTTCCCATGTATGATTACTTTGCAGTGCATCAATCTCATATTGCATTGCCTCAACCCACTTAGGATCAGAAATAACTTCCTTGTAGCTAGTAGTATCTGTACTTGCAGGAATCTTAGATAGATATGATTGATAGAAATAGTTTACCTGATCATATGATAGGTATTTGTCCAAAGAGTATGGGATATGTTTATCCTGGAGAGATACAAAGTCTTTCATCCACAGTGGTGGTCTCCTTCCCCTTGCAGATCTTCTATTTTCGTCTTGTACCACCAGCGGACCTGGTTAGGTACCTGATTTATATTAGGAGCATGATTATTGGTTTCTGCAGGGACCTCATCAGCTGAACATGTTCCTTGATCCTGGTCAGTAGTGATCAATTGATGTGATGATTGCCCATCATTTATGCTAGTGAATCTGAACAAAGGTGTATGTTTTTAATCTTGTGATTTGAATGGAAATATATCTTTCTTGAATATTACATCTCTGTGAACAAAGAAAACATGAAAAGTTAGATCATATAACAAGTAACATTTTTGAGTAATTGCATATCCTAAATGAATAACTATTCTGGACCTACTCTTTAGTTTATCAGGTTCTTGTATATTTTTATCAAACTACAAGCAGCCTAATACTCTAAGATGTGACAATGTAGGTTACTTTCTAAATAATTGTGTAAAAGGAGTCTTGTTATTAATAACATGACTAGAAATTTTGTTTATAATATATACTGCAGCTTGAACACATAGACCCCAAAACTTAATAGGAATGTTTCCTTGAAATCTAATAGCTCTTGTAAGCTCAAGAATATGCCTATGTTTCCTTTTAGTCACACCATTTTGCTGAGGAGTATAAGCACAAGAAGTTTGATGTATAATGCCTAAAGAAATAAACATGGTTGAACACACATTATTCAAGAATTATGTACCATTATCAGTTCTTATGCACTTAATAGTTTTGTTAGATTGGATTTTAACATGAATCAGAATCTGTTTAATAATAGTACACACATCAGATTTTAGTTTTAACAAGAATATTCATGTATACCTAGACATGTCATCTACCACAGTAAGAAAATATTTGTGTCCATCATGAGTGGGGGTTTTGTATGGACCCCAAAGATCCATGTGAACTAAATCAAAACATGCAAAACTTTTTGAGATGCTAACTATGAAAGGTATCCTTGTTTTCTTAGCACAAGGATAAATAGTGCATTCATTAAGTGTCTCAGTTGTACTACTTAAATCTGATGACAACATCTTCTTCAAAATTGAGCTAGATACATGCCTAAATCTTTTATGCCAAAAATCTATATCTAGTTTAGAATCTACTCTTAGTAATGCAATAGAACAACTAGTTGCAATATCGACATCTCTTGAACTTGTATTTCTTTGCAATATGTAAAGTCCTCCATCTTCTTTACCAATCATCTTCACCCCTCCCATGTGAGAGATCCTGAAATATACATAAGTTAGGAAAAAAAGTAGCAGAACAATGTAGTTCCTTAGTGAGTTTAGACATTGATAAAATATTAAATTAGAATTGTGGTACTTGAAAAACTCCAATGACCACATCATTGTTAGGAGGACACTTGAACCAATAAATTCAACTATTGAAACATCTCCATTGGGTAAATGCACTTTCTTTGGTTTATCAACCTTGCAAACAATGGACTTGTTTAAAGAGCTCAGATTAGCCACCATGTGATTAGTGACACCTGTATCAATAATCTAACAACGAGTAGAACCATTATTGACAATAGAGTTAAAACAAGTGTTTGTACCTGTTTCATCACCAACTATATTGTCTGAATGAAATTGTTTTGGATCTTTGTTTAGAAACTGTAGCAATTGTTAATATTGATCCTTTGATAGATGACACGGTTCTAATTGATTGTTCCCTTTATTTGAAGACTGTCCATAGTCATTTGCAGTAAGTTAAGCAGAATGGCATGTAGTTAGATGTTTGTGATGAACCTGTTTGAGACCATGTACCTTCCATCATTGCATTATATGCAGTGTTAGGCGCCTTCTTCTTGAATTTGAAATCTTAAGGATACCCTATTAACTTGTAGCACTTATCTCTAGTGTGATTCTTAAGCTTGCAATAATCACAATACAGATTTCCATTCTTTTTGAATTTTTGAGTACCACCATTTCTCGAGTACATAGCTAACTCATACGTTTGTAGGATAAAATTTGGATTAGACCCTAATATATCTGCTGTAGCTACTACTGATTTTTTACTCTCATCAGACATAACCATTGAATATGCTTGATTTACTGAAGGAAGAGGGCTCATTAACAAGATCTGAGACCTTGCTTGTAAGTAAGATTCATTACCCATAAGGAACTGAAACAGTTTGAGTTTCTGCAGGTGTACTACATACTCTTTTGATTTATCGCATTCACATGAGGGAGTAGGCACCACAGCCTCAAATTCCTCCCACAACCTATCAATTTTGAAAAATACACAGACACGGAACTTGTTCCTTCAGTTATAGTAGCAATCTCTTGATGGAGAATGAATGTTCTTGACCCATCTATTTTGTTAAATTGTCCATACAGATCCTCCCAAACATTTTTAGCACATGTTGCATTCATAATACTTCCAAGAAGACCTTTCTCTACAGAATTCATAAGCCATGACAATATTACAACATTCAACCTTTGCCAGATACATTCTAATCGTGGAAAATTATCTTTTGGACATGAGCCATCTACCAGCCCCATTTTGTTTCTTCCTAACAGGGTTACTTTCATCGATCTATACCACATAGAATAATTTTCAGAACCAGTTAATTAAAACGAAATAATATGATTTCCACTTACATCAGATGAATGCATAAACAACGGATGATTGTAATCAATGGCTGAAGTTGAATTTCCACTTCCAGTTTCTAAAATCGACTCTGCATTAGGGCCAAAAATCGATGTAGCATTTGAGTCGTTCGTTATTGCGTTATTTGCACAATTGTGATCGATCAATCTTAGAGGAATTATTGATTGATTTATTCAACTAGGAATACTAGTTGATTGAGCTCTGATACCATGAACATTTATGAGCAGTGAAGAAGAAGAAGAAGATGTAGGAGAAATAGATACATAGAGAGAAAAATTGAGAAGAAGAATATTGTTGTTATTTCAAATCTTAGCTTGGTTATATTGTAGAGTTCCTCTTTATAGTAGTTGTGATATCTTGATCACACTTAGTTATTCTAACATACTTACAACTAATTGTAACTAACTAACTAATTAATGGAAGTAAGTTAGTTACACTATAACAGTGATTTAGGGAACATGTATAAGGACCAGGTTCACACATTTTTCTGTGGTTCATTCTTCTCATTCTCAAGAAATCTACCTTCCAAATACCTTTCTTGGATGTTTTTGTTATATTGTATACCGTTGGTAAGTAAACACTCTAATTCGCACATGTTTCGATGTGTTGCTAGGTATGGTTACAAAGACCTCCGTAAGAAGGATGATGACTTTGAGAAAAAGTTTTTCGATAATCTCTTTATGTTTGTCCGGCTGGATTCGATGATCGATGGCGCTATAACTCTGATGAATACAGCTTATATGGACAGCAAACACAACATTCAAGAGATTATAATGGGAACTCATCAACTGCAAATATTGAACTCAGTTATTCATCAATGGACTCGATAGCCCCCGCCAAATGTCATCCTCAGGGAAACAACACAATCACATCATCAGGCCACGAGAGCAGCCAGACTGAAGTAGATGAACTGGAATTCTTAAACAGTTGTAGAGATGCTGGGGTTGTACACATACTTGGGAACACTGTAATTAGAGCAAGAAGGGAATCCAGGATTTATAAGAAACTTGCTATAGACTATATATATATGCATTCCTTAGGAAGATATGCAGGGAAAATAGTGTCATCTTCAATGTACCCCATGAGCCTCTTGAATGTTTGACAGATTTTCCATGTGTAAATTAACAATTCAAATATTATGGATTTTTTCAGTGTCTCATCTCATGTATTATAACTTTTTTTCTTTTGGATAATAGCACTGCACTGTTTTGATAAGATGAATGCACATAATTATTGTACAATTGGTTGCATTAAACTCGTTCTTGCATACTGCATTGAAGAATGCAACTGTCACAGTAGTACGCAGCATCTCCTCTTAGTTTTGAGTAGGCGAAACCATTCTGTTTTGGTTAATTCACCTTACTTGTATAGTAGATTATCATATTGCTGACTTTGAAAGTACTATAATATAATTGCATCATGTAGATGTCCATTTGCATTGTGAAGTAGTGAACATAGCCTTCCTAATTTGCTAATAGGCATAATACATAAACAAACACTCAAATTTGGCCCCAACTTATTAGTAAGCACTTCAATTCTGAGAGCTCACATCTAGACACCTGCAGACAATATAAGGAATACAAGTGTTCAAGTACACAGTGGAGACATGTCCAAATGTGCATACTCAAATTTAGAGTGTTTACAAGGTTGTGTCTTTTTTATATAACTAGTTTCTGGGCACGCGCTTTGCACGTGTAACCCATATTAATGAGTGTATTATTTCTTAAAAAATAATACTATTAAATAATATGATTTGAGTGCTTTTTTTATAAAATATGTCTAATTGAGATTTCTTACTTTGTTTTACTACTAATTGTGACACTTCAATTTTCTGACCTTCAAGTGAATGCATCGAGATAATAATATGAGAAATTAATAAAATAAACTCTGCTTATAATACAAAATATAAGTTTGTAAAGCAAAAAAGAAAAATAACAACTATCTAAATTAAATTTCTCGATAGTGCTAAAAGTTCATTTTTATTGGTAGAATAATGTTAGAAGATCAAAAGATCGCAAGAGATTAATCCTCTGCAAATCGTGATTTTTTTCAATTACAAGCTTGAAAGAAGATTATTTACTTTTTATACCAAAAATGGTGTAAGATTAACTTTGAGTGAAAGGAAAACAAAACCTTCAAACTTTTTTACTTTGTCTTTTGAATTTCCTGATAATTATAATGAATGTGTTTAAAGTATTATATTATTTTTTTTATCCACAATCACTTTAAATTAATTAGTTAATTATAAATATTAAAAATTAGAGAAACTTTCACATATAGCCACTTAAAAATAATTAATTACTCTTCATAGCTATAGTTTGAAAAATTACAATTTGTGGCTACATGTTATATGGGGAGAGAGGCGAGCGGGACTGGGAGAGAGAGGAGAGAGGCGAGAGAGAGGTGGGAAAAGAGTGGGAGAAAGGTGAATTATATATGTATATTGGTTAGATAATTGTATATTATACATATGTATTTGCTTCTATGGCAAGAGAGATTGGGAGAGGGAGGAGAGAGGTGAATTTTAGATGTATATAATTGTATATTATACATATGCATTTGTACATATGGCAAGAGAGATTGGGAGAGGGAGGAGAGAGGCGAGCGATATTGGGAGAGGGAGGAGAGAGGCGAGCTAGAGAGGAGAGAGAGTGGGGGAGAGGTGAATTGTATATGTATATAGGTTAAATAATTGTATATTATACATATGTATTTGTATATTCTGGCGAATTATACATATACAAACGTGACTAATTATACAAACTCGAAGTCAGCCCACGTAGTTAATGTATAATGTTAGTCGCGAGTGGTAATTATAGCAAACTATAAATATGATGTGTAATTAAATAGTATAAGTTTGCTTTGTTGCGTAATTTTTCCTAAAAATTAAGATGTAAAAGTCTTATTATTTATATTTTGAAAATCAGGATAATTATGAACATAACTACTATTTTTATATAAAATTTAATTTTCTCTTCATACATACTTATCCATCATTAATATAATGTTATATGTTTCACCTTTTTTTTTCCATAAAAAGAAAAGAGTAAACATTATATTTTATCACATTTATTCTTAAAGATGAAAATTAATGTATATGTAAAATTATAAGTACAAAGAACCAAAAAAAAAAAAGATACACATGACCAAGACAATTAGACATTTCTTTTTGCTTTTGTAAAACTGAACATTTGAGCATACAAAATGCAAATCTGAAATTAGAGCAACTTGCTAACAAAACAAGAATTCAACTATATGAAGAGAGACAGAAAAGTCTTATTATAATTCTTACTACAAATGAGTATAAAACTAACACATCAAGCTCTGATTCTTCAGCATTTGAATTCTTGTCTATTCTCGTGATTGCGCGCATAACGGGATCTCACAACTTTCACCTCAAATTGTGACATTATTTCACATGTTTAGAGTTCCTACACACAAGAATTGTAGGAGTAGTAAATAAAAGTTTTTCTTGAAAAAGTTAAATTTTATAGAACAAAATTACGGAAACATGAAAAGTCACATGTTAAAATAAATATAAAAAAGATAGAGATGAAATATAACTTTAAATGATACATGAATCTACTTTAATTTCTCTTGTCTTTAAGGAATAATTACTCATTTATATTTTTATTTAAATTTGTGTAAAAATTTTGAAAGGTCAAGATTATGAATGAGAATAAGAAGATTAATATATATATATATATATGAAAATTATAAAAGTTTTAATTTAGTAGAGGGGCAAAATGATAATTCAAAGTTTTGCTTATATACAAGAAAGATGATACAGTAACACTCTGTTTGGATCATTGTTACCTAGTGTATTGTATTGTATTGTTACTATACCTACAATGTTTGTTTTGATTGTTACTTAAAATGTATTTTATTGTGTTGTTAAATTTCGTTGTTACATAACAATGAAAACTCTCATTTTATGGAACAACCGATTTGGTGTATCTCATTGTTACTTAATTTCTTTTTTCAAATATATCCTGTTATAATATTTCATAATACTTTTTAACCCTTTAACTTATATTATTTAATTTCAGTCAAACCTCCCATCCTAGAATAATTAAGGATATTTTGATAAATTTATAAGTTACAATACAGTACGATACAGTCAAACCGAACAATAAAAATGTTATTAAACAACAAACAATACAGTTTAGCCAAACATTGTATCTACCATACAATACATTACAATAAAGTATAATACAATATAGTATATTATGAAATAATGAGTAACAATGATCCAAACTTAGTGTAAATATACTTTATTACGAAAAGAATTTACAAAGTTCTCCCTGTAATTTCACTTTGTTCCCCTCTAAGCTAATGAAGAAAAAGAGAGGAGATGATCCATTTACTCCTTTCCGTTTCTGAGTTTTTTTTGCATCTTGTAACAAACTAAAAAAAGGAGCAATTTTTTTTTTCACCCCTTATCTCATCTCCTCAGCTAACTCCAAATAAAGACGGAAAAAATCACGTAAAAATTATAATTAATATCACCAACAATATGAGGCCAAAGTTACATTTCCATTTACCATAGATACAAAATGATGTTTTACATATTGTAACATATAAAAAGTTTTTCATGTTTCCCGGGAATCCCATATATATATATATATAATGTCACTCGTTAGTATTCGACAATATTGTTTCACAATCTAAAGGAGACCACTCTCCTCTCTCTGAATAATACAGAATAAACAGAGTATACTTCTAAAAGAAAGGACACCATGCCATCACTTGGCTGGATGAGCGTGTGGTCTTGTTGGACAGGCAGCAGCCATGGTACGTAAGCGTCTGGCAATTTCAGTGAAAGATGGGCGGACAGGAGGATCTGGAGCCCAACACTGTTCCATGAGCATTCTCCACTCTGTGTCACAGAAGCTTGGCACAGGCGGTCTCAATGTGTTGTTGACAATACCACCTGCATACAATACATACAAAGGATACAAGACTGCATTAATTTCGAGACTTGGGATATTGCATGAGAATGAAGAGTGAAACACAATGAAAAAAGCAAATAGAGAATTAAAGGGAATAAACAAGTGGGGTGGAGGGGAGTGGTATTTATTCTAGATTCTATCTATCAATCAACTACACTTCAACTCCTAACATAGTTAGGCTCAGCTATCAGAATCCTCTGTAAATATTTGTTCCGTTTGAGCCCATTTCACACCAATACTATATAATTTGTCTTTTCGGCCCATTTCAACATACCAAGTATTTTTTTTGGTATGTTCAAGCTGCACCTGACACTCTGAAGTGGCTTACTAAATAAGAGATTAGCAGGAATAGGAACTAGCACTAAAAATAGTTGAACCATGTTGAGCTTCAATGTCTTTTATTAATATTGGCACTTACGGAATGCCCTTGCAGATATAGTATAACATCAATTAACATCTTAGTGGCTTTAGAAAACCCAAAGTTTTGATCAGGAATTTCTAGATATTGATTATTAGTAGAAATTTTTTGTAAGAATGTAGCTGCTTCAGAAATTAGTGGGGTATAAAATTGAAGTGCATATATTGACTAAGTATGTCTATACTGCTGTGTTTTCACTTTCCAGTGAAAAAGCGGCCTTCTGTTCCTTACTTCTAGGATGGACTCTGAAACTCCTGCCTGAATCCTTCATTAAGGCAGCACTTAGCAGAAAATATAGGATATAACAAGCAACTTCTTGTCAGATGCAGACAGCAATGGCAGCACACACTGCAATGGGCGATATAAAGAAAAAATGTTGGAAGGAATAGAGTAATATAAACCTATAATTGCTCCATAATGCATATTTGCATAAGGTTCTTCGCCAGTGAGGATTTCCCAGAGCACAATCCCAAAGGAAAAGACGTCGACCTGCAAAGTTCAAAATTTGTTACTATGAATGGCAACTAGGCATCAAGGATTAAAATTATTTCATGATTTAATATATCTTAAATATAGAACTCACGCTGATGAAGTTATGGTGGAACAACATTTCAAAGGAAGATAGAAGTGTTGCAAGAAAATGCAGAAGCTATTGAACACAAAAGTTTAGGCGCAAAACTAATGAACAGGAGAGACCACATAATGCAAGAATTACATGGGTTTTATACTAGTAGATATTTGAAGCCAGACCTTTTTTAGGGTGCTGATAAATGTGAAGTCCATTTTCAAAACAAAAAGAGAGACCACATAATTCATTGGATTCTTGAAGTTGGCAAGCATTTTACAGCATGTTGAGTTAATAAGCATCAAGTACCAACATCCCCCACATGAAGTGAAAAAAAATGACTTCTAAAATAGACTATAAGTTCAGCATTCACATTTGAAGAGTTAAACGTAAAAGAGGAATTGAAAGCTTACCTTCTCGGAAACCTTATTACTTCCACCATTCAATAGCTCTGGAGCCATCCATGGAAGCGTTCCCCTGACACCACCAGTAACCAAGGTATTTCTCTTTATTTTTGACAGCCCAAAATCAGCCACCTACACAACACAATTTCCATCAGCTTTGCACTGATCCCTCTACGGTATCTTTGTTGTCCTTTACTTGATGAAGATTTAAGGGATCATTTGGTAGATGTATTAGAAGAAATAATGCATGCATTAGCTTTGTGAAATAGTAGTACCTTGTATGGTACACTTTTTCAACCTATGTATAGCTAATGCTTGCCTTAGTTATACATTCTATTGTGTATTGAGTGTATTTTCCTACGAATACATAGAAATTCATGGTATTAGTAATGCAAGAGGATTCAATGTATGCATTATCATGGTTAAAGACCCAATCGCCCCTCAATTTTTTTTTACATATTTTCGGGTATTTTTGTAAATAATTTATTTATTTTTTAAAACTATGCAATACATACTATTTTTAATACACCAAACAAACCAATGCATAAGCAATAATGCAAGCATCAGTAATGCAAGCACAACTAATTCAAGCATTACTAATACACTCTATTCAACATTATTCTTATACACCCTATCAAACGATCCCTAAGGGGTCGTTTGGTAGAGTGTATTAAAACAAATAATACATGCATTAGCCTTGTGTATTACTAGTACCTTATTTGGTACTCTTTTTCAACCTATGTATAACTAATGCACACTCTATTATCTATTATGTATTAAGGTGTGAATTGTTAATACCATGGATTGCTAGGTATTAGCAGTGCAATGGTTTTAATGGATGCATCAACTCAATCAAAGACCCAATTGCCCCTGAATACCTTTTTTTATAGCTTTTCCATATCTTTGTAGACAATTCTTTTAATGCAATCCATTCTATAAACAATGTATAAAAATAATCTATGTATAATTAATGCAAGCATAATTAATACATGCATTACTAATGCAATACTAATACACTCTATTTAGCATTATTTTTATACACTCTACCAAACGACCCCCAACTGTCATAATACACTTGTACCAAGTATGATGAGTGGTTATCAAAGTGACAGAAGAGGCTGTTTGAAGTTTGGGGCTAGGAACTGTTTATGCATTTATTAAGCTAGTAATCCAGAAAGAGTAAAAAGCCAACCTTAGATCTAGAAAGCATGCACCAATTACAGAAATCACATTATTATTAGGTATTGAGTCCTTCTGTGGTATTCCACCTGTTGCTTGGTTTAGGTCTACATTATTATTAGGTATGACTCCTCGTGGGATTTCACAGGGTATGTTATTGTTGTTGTTGGATGGCTGTATCACGAATCTGGCAATAATAGCTTGGACCATGGCATGATTAACTGCATTTTATATGTTTTGGATGTACTACTTTCGAAGGGTATTACTAATATATTGGTTAATACGCTGAATATGATCATCAGACTCATATGCTATAGAAAGAAAAAGCATATTGTCACATTTCAAATCAAAACCAGCACATTCTTGCAAAATGCAGAATCCATTGAAAGAACTCAAACGCAGCACATTCTTGAAGGTCACCTTACAAATGGGTCGAGAAGGATCCTTTAAGTTGACAAGCAAATTGTCACATTTCAGATCAAAATGCACAATATTCTTCGAGTGCAAATATTCCATTCCAAATGCAGCATCCATTGCAATTATGAGCCTCTTGCGACGATCAAGGTGTCTAGACAGTTCAAGTAGGGAGGAGAACGTAATCAGTTTTCATGAAAAAAAAAGACAGAAAACAAAAGAATAATTTAAGAAGTGTACTATCCAGTATTCCCACACCTGTCCTTGCAAAGTAAAACATGTCTAAGAGAACCATTCACCATGAACTCTGCTACTGTGGCAAGAGTCCCTCCTGGCCCATCTTGCACTACACCATAAAATGCCACCACATTGGGATGATGAAGTTTTGAAAGAATTTCAGCTTCTCGCCAAAACTCCACAGTCTGGAAATAGTTCCCAAGTTCTGTCACGAAATAGCTAGAGGAAAGAAAGCAGAAACATGACCAATATATGTACTTAAAAGCTCTTACTTACCAGTTAAAAGGTGTATTTTTTAACCAAAATAATCTATGTATTCAAAAGCTTCTATAAGTTTCATTTTACAAAATTCTAGACTGCAATGAAGCTCTCTACCTGATTCTTTCTAAACTGCAACAAAAGCCATTTCAAGTATGTATATAGTAGCATGGAATAATATCAAGTATCAATTAGGTGTACAATTTACGTTTAATCTCATAAATCAAGAGTCAACGTGAAAATACTTCACAGATTCTACCACGATATAGACAGTGCAAACAGCACGGTTTTTCTACCAAGGGCAACACATTTTATTTACCTTCTTCTAGTTTAATCTTAACAATTGCAGTTTAAGATGAAACTCACCAATCTCTCCTGCTCTGATGACCGACTTGTGAAACAGCTTTTTTTTATTCTCTTGATGGCAACGTCAGTCCCTCTCCATTTTCCATGATACACGGTCCCAAATGTTCCAGAACCTAATTCCTTTAACTCTTCAAGATCTTCATTACTGATTATCTATAATGGAATGAAAGCAAGTTAACAACAAAGATTGACAGAAAGAATAGCTGCAAATACCCATTCAAGACCTAACTACTAGAAAAGATGTTTAATTGACTATATGAATGTACTTCATTAAAAAAAGTGGCTATAATGAACGTATGAACGTATGAGAATAGACTAATAAAATGTAGGAAACAATCTATAAACAAGCCATATGCAGAAACAAAAAGCAGTAAGAATGACAAGCCCTCTCCTCCCCAACCCCAACCAACCTCCCACAGAAC
This sequence comes from Solanum sitiens, assembly GCA_016801875.1. Taxonomy (NCBI): domain Eukaryota; kingdom Viridiplantae; phylum Streptophyta; class Magnoliopsida; order Solanales; family Solanaceae; genus Solanum; species Solanum sitiens. The sequence continues at coordinate 550,078 of JABWTJ010000278.1, forward strand.
ACACAATCACAACGAGAAAACAATCCGCCACTTCTGAGGCCTTCTCATATGAGATTTCATTTTGATGGCTTCTGAAGATCACTGGCTCCTTTATTTTCTTGGGATGCTTATGAAGTTTGAAATTTTCTAGGTTTCGTCAACCTTCCCTTAAAAGAGACCTCTCGTGTGATAATTATCGATTTTTTGTTCCCTTGTACAGCAATACAACTGATGTACCTACCATGTTCGTTGTATTTAAGATTGCAAAAGAAAGAGGTCCTTCACTTTCCACCTATTTACTGTGGTTCTTTGTTATTTGGAAACCGTCTTAACTACATATACTATTCACTGCCAAAAGCTAATGTACTGCCTCATTAAACCTCTGGTGTGTTCGATTCAGTCGAATCATATTTCTACCCCCGAGTAGTTTCTGGTAATATCATAGAACTTTTTTCTTTTTCTTTTTAATTGGATGTCATAGGCCTTAAAACCAGCATTGTAATAGATCCTCCTTTCACCCATGATGTAAAATAATGGAACCTGAAAAGAGTCTGGTCAAAACTATTGGAATATCCCCCTGAGTAGTATATCCGATTGAGTTGAAAGACTAAAAAGGTCAGTCTCGGGAAAAGTGCCTGAGCATTTTTTCAGAAATTTAGCATTAAGAAAGGGTGATGTATTATAAGTAAATAATTAGTGGAGTAGCATCATTCGTCTCCTCTTACTTCCTTCCAAGTACTTCTTACCAAAAGTAGCCTTCTTTCTCTTTCTAATTATCAGGCATCTTTTATACCTGTATCCAACCTGTGAGAAATATTGAAGGAGAATATTATTGAATTGTTGTTTTAATTATTACATAGAGAACCCTATTTATAGACACTACAATACAATTTCTTACCAAATAGGAGACTATAAACTATTCCTATTCTGTGTAGGATTGTGTATATCTATTCTATTCTAACACTCCCCCTCAAGCTGGTGCATACAAATTATATGTACCTAGCTTGTTACAAATGTAATTAATACGAGGACCGGTGAGGGAGTTGGTGAAGATATCAGCAAGTTGATCATTTGACTTCACAAATTTAGTAACAATATCTCCGTAGAGTATCTTTTCTCTGACAAAGTCACAATCAATCTGAATGTACTTAGTCCTCTCATGAAGCACTGGATTTGATGCGATATGAGGGGTTGCTTGATTATCACACACAAGTTCCATATGACCGGTTTCTCCAAACTTCAATTCTCCCAGCAACTGTTTGATCCATACTAGCTCGCAAGTTGCTATAACCATTGCTCGATATTCTGCTTCTGCACTAGATCGAGCAACCACACTTTGTTTCTTACTCTTCCATGACACCAAATTACCTCATCACAGGGTGATCCTGCCCAATCAGCGTCTGCATATCCGGTGATATGTTCATGGCCTTGATCCTCGAAGAGTAGTCCTTTACCAAGAGCTGACTTTATATATCGCAGAATACGAACAACTGCGTCCCAATGACTATCACAAGGAAAAGTTATAAACTGACTTACGACACTCAGAGGAAAAACGATGTCCGATCTAGTCACCGTGAGATATTCAACTTTCCAAAACCGTCTAGACCTCTCAGGACTACTGAGTTTCTGCCCCTGTCCTGGGAGGAGTTCAACATTCGAACCCATAGAAGTGTCAATAGGTTTACATCCCATCATTCTTGTCTCCTCAAGAATGTCTAAAGCATACTTGCGTTGAGAAATAACAATGGGAAAAGGCATAAATTCACCCCTGAACTTGTATCGAAAAGTCAGTTACACGCTTAAACTATAACAACGACCTACTACACACCTACATTACTAAAAAGTGAATTTATTTCAGTCTAAGTAGGAAATATTTCAGACTGCCAAGGTCTTTAGTTTGGAAATGCTGAAAGAGATACTGCTTCAAATTAGCAATACCAACTTGATCATTGCCGGTGATAACGATATCATCAACGTAAACAACCAAGTAAATACACAAATTTAGTGTTGAATGTCGATAGAACACTGAGTGATCAACTCCACAGCGAGTCATGCCAAACTCCTGAATTGAATTATTGTATTGAACTTTCCAAACCAAGCTCGAGGAGACTGTTTCAAACCATAAAGTGACCGACGCAATCGACATACAAGGCTTCTACTCCCCTGAGCAACAAAACCAGGTGGTTGCTCCATTTAGACTCCTTCCTCAAGATCACCATGCAAAAATACATTTTTAATGTCCAACTGATGAAGAGGTCAATGACGAATGGTAGCCAAAGATAGAAAAAGAAGAGCTGATGTTATTTCGGCCACAGGAGCGAAAGTGTCAGTATACCCTTTGGCAACAAGGCGAGCCTTAAGCCGATCGACTGACCATCTGGACCAATTTTGACTGCATAAACCCAACGACAACCAACAGTAGAGTAGACTTACCTGAAGAAAGGGAGACAAGCTCCCAAGTACCACTCGAATGTAAAGCAGTCATCTCATCAATCATAGCCTGCCTCCATCCAGAATGAGAAAGTGTTTCTCCTGTAGTCTTAGGGATGGAAATAGAGGACAAAGATGATACAAAGGCAAAATGGGGTGAAGATAAACGATGATAACTCAAGAAAGTATAGTGTGGATTAGTACTTCGAGTGGATCATATACCTCTTTGAAGTCGAATCGAGTTGGCTAGCAGGAGGCACGGCCGCAGCAGGAGCAGGGTCTGGCGCATGACATGAATCATTTGAGACTATTGCTGGACGTGGACGCCGATGATAAGTTCAGAGTGGTGGCACAGCAACCGGAGATGGAGAAGTAAATGTAGATCCCTCAAAAGTCGGTACAAGCAAGACCTAAGGTATGGGTAAGACCTCAGAGCCATCGGGATGCTCAGAAGATGTGTAGTAAGGTTGAGATTCAAAGAATGTTACATCGGCAGACATAAGATATGGCGGAGATCATGTGAATAGCAACGATACCCTTTTTGAACTTGAGAGTAACCAAGAAAAACACATTTAAGAGCACGAGGGGCTAATTTATCTTTTCATGGGGCTAAGTTATGAACAAAGCATGTGCTCCCAAATACACGAGGAGGGATAGAATAGAGATGTGACTGAGGATACAGTATCGAATGTGGAACCTGATTCTGAATAGAAGATGACGGCATTCTATTAATTAAATAACAAGATGAAAGGACTACATCGCCCCAAAAACGCAGCGGAACATGAGATTCAATGAGGAGAGTGCGAGCAGTCTCAATAATGAGATGTCTATTCTTTCTTTCTGCCACACCATTTTGTTGAGGAGTGTATGGACAAGATGTTTGGTGAATAATGCCTTGGTGAGACATAAACTCTTGAAATTGGGATGATAAGTATTCTAAGGCATTATCACTACGAAAAGTACGAATAGAGACACCAAACTGATTTTGTATTTCAGCAAAGAAACTTTTGAATATAGAAAATAACTCAGAACGATCTTTCATTAAGAAAACCCAAGTACATCTCGAATAATCATCAATGAAACTAACAAAATAACGAAATCCTAAGGTGGAACCGACTCTACTAGGACCCAAATATCAAAATGAACTAATGAAAAAATATACTCTGAACGACCCTCGACACCACATGAAAATATGGTACGAGTGTGTTTTTCAAGTTGACACAACTCACAATCTAATTTTGATAAACTAGATAAACTAGGCACCATCTTTTGAAGTTTGGATAGACTCGGATGTCCCAAACGTTTGTGAATGAGGTCCGGAGGATCTGTAATAGAGCATGTTGTGAAGGAATTTGAAGAGGTAAGATAGTAAAGGCCTTGTGATTCATGTCCTGTACCAACCGTCTGTTCCGTACTGCGGTTCTACATGAGAAAAATCATCAAAGAAGGTTATGCTACAATGTAGGGCACGTGTCAAGCGACTAACAGACGCCAGATTAAAAGGAGAACTAGGGACATAAAGAACAGAGTCTAGAGTGACAGAAGATAGAGGTATGGCTTTCCAACCCCTTTTGGTTTTGTTTGTGTCCCATTGGCCAAAGTAATAGCAGGAAGAGATTGTGAATAAACAATACCTGACAGAAGTAATTTGTTACCAGAAATATGATCAGAAGCGCCCGAGTCCATAACCCATGATCCATGTGTATTAGACTATGAAACACAAGCAAAAGAGTTACCCGCAACAGCAACATCATGTTGAACAACCGAAGCTACTTGTGGAGATGTTTGCTTACTTGCTCGATATTGAAGAAACTCATCATATTCTGATTGAGCAATATGAGCATTATGGGATAGTCGATCAGGCGGAGCAACAAATGCTTCTTGTGGAGATGTCTGCTTACTTGCACGATTACAAAGGATCTGATTATATTCCCTTAGAACAACAGGATCATAACTGGGTGGTGGACCATGCAAATTCTGACATATGTTACGAGTGTGTCCAGACTTATGACAATAACTACACTTGGATCGAGGTTTTCCAAGACGACCTCCTCCTCGCCGAGTCTCCATAGATGGATATGCTCGTTTTACTATGGTTTGAGATGCGAAGCAAATGAGTCAATGGTCGGTGATGAAACTACTTTGTGGCTGGGAGGCGCGGCAAGAGGAAGTAGACGAGAGAATAATTCATCAACGGTAGGATTTGTAGGACTAGCTAAAATCTGATCACGCACTGAATCATGATCAGTAGGAAGTCCAGCAAGTGTAAGAACTAGAAACAATGTTTGTCTATGCGCTTGTTGTTTTTGAACGTTCGTGGTGACTGGCATCAATGTTTCAAATTCCTCCATGACTGCCTGTACTTGTCCCAAGTAAGTGGACATATCTGATTCTTGTTTCTTTAAGTTGGTCATACGAGATATCACATCATAGAATCAAGATATGTCATTACTGTATAAAGCACGAGCCTTATCCCACACTGAATAACATGTTTGGAATGGACGGAACAAGGGCATCAACTTGGAATCAATAGATCGCCATAAGAGACTACATAATTGTGCATCAACCTTCTCCCATTGTGCTTTGGCTTTTACATCTTCCCCACTAGCCTTTGTCTTTTCATCAACACCACAAGCAATGTTCGTTAAGTGATCTTGGACACCTTGACCCTTGCACCACAACTCAACTGAGGAAGCCCAAGCTCAATAGTTTGAACTTCCCATTAACGGTTCTGAAGTGATCATAGGGCTTGAACTTCCAATTCCTATATTCTTGGAGCCAAAAGTATTAATCCCGAAAGACATGTTGTGAATTTAGAATATGTAGCGAAAAAACAATAATAATAAACTGTAATGAGTAGCCAAAAACTGGATTTTTATTAAAAAAATAATCGTCAGAACCTGGAAAAAAAATAGGTTGTTGCCGGAAAAGTAGATCTGGTCAGCGAATGTTGGTCAGAACAAGAAAAAAATCATATGGTCAGCCTCGGAATAAAGAGGCGACCCAGATGGGAAAAACAATTGGCGAAAAACTGGCCGGAAGATGTCTCACGCCGGCGCGTGGATCTGACAGCTCACCGGAGAAATTCTTCCGGCGGCGCGTGCGGCACTGGTTTTCGGCGGGTATGACTGGGTTTTGGTCGCCGGAAAGTTCCTCACCTAGTGGTGGTGTTAATTTTTGAAAAACAGTGACGGAAAATATTAATTACCCAGATAGCCACTATGTCACGGAAAAACTGCACAGTGCGACATTTTATTTTATTTTTATTATTATTTTTTTTCTCACAATTGCACTGATACCATGTTTCTCTGTTACCATGTGAGAAATATTGAAGGAGAATATTATTGAATTGTTGTTTTAATTATTACATAGAGAACCCTAGTTATAGACACTACAATACAATTCCTTACCAAATAGGAGACTATAAACTATTCCTATTTTGTGTAGGATTGTGTACACCTATTCTATTCTAACACAACCACCAATAAAAATACATATTTCACCATGAAACCAAAGACAATAAAAATTACTAGCTAATGTCCACAGTACCTGCAAGGAGTTGGGATCAAAGTCTCCAAGCGGGAGATTGGTAAGCGGAAAGCCAGCATTCTGAGCTCCTTGGTTCTCATCCTTCATGTTATATAAAAGGATTTACTTCACCATATTAGCATGTTACTTGAAAATACAATAATTTCAAATTGAAGCAAAATAATGCAGCTAGAAATCTGAACTACTAAAAAATACCTGATAACCCGATTCAGGTACTTTTGAACTCAATTCAACATCATACTGCATACTTTGAACGTCAGTGGTTTGAGAAGGGTTGTACCCGGAAGGCAAATCCATGGTGTCTGGGACAACAATTTCAGGAGATGCTTGCTGGAATTCAGCTTCAATATTGAGCTGAGAGTCCATATGATCTATCATTGCTCCATCATCCTTGAAAGGAGGATAGCCATAATCCATAGACACCCCATCATCAACATTTGCACGAGTAGAAGACACACTAAGATGATCCTGATCCATCAAAGAGACATTTCTTCTATCAAAATCACCTTGAGCTATCTTTTGGAAAAAGGACCAGTTCTTTGGTTCATGGTTCTCCATATTCAAGCTCAAACCAGTTCCATCACTGTACAGTGGGGCAGGTACTGGTGAGGCATCCATAAGCTTGGCTTTGGAAAATATATCAGCGAGAAAATCACGGGGAAAGCAGTCATTAATGTCAAAAAGAATGCTTCCATGCTCAAGTGTACCAACAGTACCAGAGGGTATCCCTGTGGAAACTGCTGCTCCAACCTGACACTCTTTCTCAGCCAAAGAGTGTAGTTGCTCTGCTTCTTTATTTCCCTCGGCTCTATGTGAAGATGCATCACCCCAATGAAGCTCTGTCTTCCTGGAAGCAGACTCAGCCTGGATATTATTACTTAAGATAGGATCACTTAGTCCAGATTTCACTTTCTCTGCATAAGTTGCAGCTTTCAGCTCAGGCTTATAATTTGCTTCAGAAAGTTCTCCACCAACCTTGGTATCAACTTCTCTGGCACTGACACTTAACTCTTGAGATTCCTGAAGTTTTACCCCTTTATCTGCAGTAGCATGTTGATTAGCAGACAAAGATCTTCCAGAAGGTATAAAATGCTCAGTCTGGAGAGCCACATTCCCATATATTTCAGAAGGTACAAAATGCTCAGTCTGGGGAGCCACATTCCCATCGTTCAATTTATGAGCGGATTCTATGATCTGCTGTGAGCCTTCAGAATATGCATGGGCCATTATGAATTGCGAGGCAGCAGCATCATCAGATTTGGATAAACGATTAAGGCCGGGCTGTTCCCTGGGTATCCATTCAGAGCGAAAAGTTCGTGGAGGAATTGATGGTTGTTCGTAGCTAATGTCATGTGGGTTTGCCCCCGAGTCTCCATAGCCAGAATTTGATATTCTACCAGATCCGGAGAAGCCATCTTCTGTGAACCTATCAAGTTTTTCTTCCTGAACAGCTACAGGAGATGCTGAACTCTGAACTTGTTCCTGACTCTTGTCATTAACTTTAGATATAACATCGTTTCCAACAACTGCTACAGCAGTGAAATTCGGAACTTCAACTCTAGAAACGTGACTTGAGGCGGAATCATTCAGTGGGTTTGAGGAAACAACTGTTTTGCATTCCAAAGGCCCCATTTTTTCAGGCTCATTTATTTTCTGAAAAGAGCTTTCTATCTTTATATTTCCCTCCTCAGGCACTTCCTTCTCTCGAGGTTTTGCTTTACTAAGTTCAAACATCTCCCGGGGATAGTTATCTCTTTTCAGATTCACTACTGTAGCATGTGATTCTTGGTCATTCATATGTGAGCTCTCGTAAGACTGCTCGGGATCGATGCCTCCTTTCAAATTCATGTAACCATGACTCGAACTTACAAGAAAGTTATTTGTAAGTTGTGAAGAGTTGGGTGGTTGATAACCATGGTTATACTGCACTTGCATAGATGGAAGAACCAGGTTTTTGCCACCTACACCTGGAAAGTTGTCAACTGGTATGGAAGAGGGTAAAGGTTGCCATTCAGTGCCACCATGATGTACAGTTTGACCCAAGTATTCTAGTTGATTAGAGTCATGCCCCAAGTTTGACCCAAGTATTCTATGTGATGAAATTGATACCCCTTCATGAGCAGATTGACTTGTTAGAGGCATGCCAATGACTGGATCAGAAGTATCAGCCCCTGCTACATGCCTAGCAACTTGACCATCCTTCCCAGCAATTGTTGCACTCAGAAACTCATCCAGGTTTTTTTCTGAAGTGCTTGCCAGAGCAGTGGAGTTTCTTCTTGAACCAAAGTCCATGCTATTGACAGCAATAACATACTGCATTTCTGAATCTCCTTCAATATTCTCCAAACCAGCCAGAGAATCATCCAAGTCACTATAAGAAAAGAGAAATGTACGCAATTTTTGTGATCCATCACCTTCTAATACATTACATTCCTCTATCATATTCTGCAAGTCTTCATCACAAGAAACTGACACTAATGCATCGAGATCTTCACCAGGAAGCTGATATTTTATTGTGTGACAATTGTTAAATAAAGTTAACATCTTTTGCCAGAATTCCTCCCAAGAAACATCATGTCTTAAACGGACGATGTGTGTATCACCTCCAATATATCTAAGTTTCCCATCACTTGGACGAGGCATAATTCTACCACCAAAACTGCAGAGGAACTTCAACTTTGTTAATGTACTAGATCTAGAAGACATATGACTTTGAATTCCATGAATGTTGTTATTTCTTGATAAGGCTCTAGTTTCAGTTTGCACAGCTTGATGGTTGCTTATCCCTTCATTTACAGAAGTAGAACTGTCGTGATGTTGAACTCGAGTTTTTCCAACTGAGGTGATCCTGGCGATATCTGATCCACTTTCAGAACCTGTATGAGATATTCCACTTTTGTCCTTCAGGTCCATACAAGAAGTTGCACCAGCAGTACCCCCAGAAGCATGAGGAATGAGGTTCTGCCTTGGGTTAACTCTTTCGCGCATGAATTCCAGAGCAAACTCCTCACCAGTCTGAATGGAATAGTTCATTACAGGTCTAGCTCCGACTGGTATAGTGAAATCAGGTGGTCTTATGTCTGTATTGATAGAACCTGATGGATCCTGGAAAAATTTCTGGTTTGAAGAACCAATGACCTCTGCTCTAGTGTCTATAGAACCATAACGAGCTTGTTCAAAGTTATTTTGCTGTCCCGGCATGCCTTCTCCAAAATCTCTATCCATTGTACTCAATTCTTAGCATTCACCCCATCAGGAGACTTCATATCCATGAAACAGCAACCAAGTAGGCACTTTCAATCGCACCGGCACACTTCATCCTCAGTAGGATGTTTTAAAAAGAAATGTATAATAACTGATATTATTTAGATTTTTTAAAGGTGAACATTCATCGAGCAGTTGGGTAGCAGAAGACCCTTGTCAATAGGACAGATGTGCTTTAGCTAATCTCGCTTTAGTAATCCTAACTGAGGACTTCTAATGGTTTACCCTGATCTTTCCCTTTCTAGATAAAATTTGATCCTTGCAAAGAGCTACAACCTGCACAGTGCACACCAACATTTAATCAATCATCATTAACCAAAGAAAGTTAAGGTTTGACATGTTACATGTCCTAAGCAAGGTAACATGCATTAATATATCATTCAAAATATATCTACCTTCCTAAAACTCAACCTCAAGGTCAAAACTTCTTTGCAGTCCGTAAAAATGTCTTCAAGTAGAGTCACTTCACACAATCCAGCTTGTACCAACCCAAGTAAAAAATACTCTAAGAAAAGCATCAAATACAAACCAAGTAGAGAATACATATGAATTACATTCTTAATTGGTGATAAAGAAGGTCAAGATCATATGTTCATTTATGGTCGGTGCAAACATCTTGTACTGGTAAGTTTTTTCCGCCGAAAAATCCTCTCAAACTTTAGTTTTCTTCCAAAATAAATTATTTTTGCCTATCAAGATCAACTAAATGAAGAGGGTGGCTAACATTGTAAAATAACATATCAGCACCCTTTTTTCTAACAAGCCGGATTTCATGACTCCTAGCAGGACACCTACACTTGATGATCAAGAAAACTCCGAAGAATTTTTAAAGAAAATTCAATCCAATGCAGCCTTTCATTTCCTTGTTTTACTTTCCTCGATCTTTTAACCTCCACAGCAAGTAATATACGATTACTAAAGTTTGAACTTATAATCTTTGAATAAACTAAGAAAGGAGGTCCCGTAATGTTTTTCTACAATACTGAGCTATAAAATCTTTAGCACAAGATCTACTTCCACCAACACTTTAAGGCTGTTATGAGGTAAGCCAAATTGAAACCTTTGCCAGCTCAGTTCAACTCAACTGTTTAAGACTTGGCATCAAGGTGCGCCTCAAACTCAATAAAACAATTATCAAGCACTAAAATAAGTAAGTCCAAGTAGAGAGGAACAATAATAAAAGTTTCCTGTAAACGATCTCAACCAGTTCAACATTGACCCCGACATAGTTGATCAAATGATCAAACTCCGCAATAAGATGCTTAAAAATCAATAACAGATATCCGAAACCCAAACTTTCAGTTGAATCAAGCTAAAATACAAAATAATGCAAACTTCAAATTTCAAGCCAAAAAGAATATGAAATAAGCGACTAAACAGTTTACCCTAATAGATAGAAGTTGTTATCACAGACATACGTGGACACTAGATTTGATCGGCGACGCCGGCGAACAGCGGCGGCAGCAAATCGGCGAACGGAACTGAAAGATCCAGATAGATCTCTAGTCGCCGTAGTTAAAAAGAGTCAAATGTAGACTTGTTTGTGAAATCTGGGGACTGATGAAACAATTTGCACCAAGTCCCTAAAGTACGCTTAAAGAATGGTACTTTTTCCTTGAGATATGGTACCCTTTTGGATAAGGTATCCTTTTGTCCCACTCAAAAGACTTCGGGGGTTTAATGTTTGGGTAAAAATGAATTCACCTAAAAATTAAACCAAATCAATTAAGTAATAATTTTTATATGTGATTTTGTTTCGTTAAAAAATGAATGAAATTATTGAATTGAATCGAACCAATAAATTGTATCATATATTCTTTTATATAATTATTTGTATATAATATATTTTTTTTTATTTTTTTATGAATAATTTTAAATATGTTATAGATATTTTCATCAAAACTTATTTATAATTTATTTATGAAAGCAAAAAATTCCAAAATAAAAGGTCCAACAAAAGATCATTTTGGATACAAGCTCTGTGATTATTGTTGTTGGATGAAATCTCGTCAAGATTTGCCAGATCATAACTAGAGCCGTTAAAATGGGTTAGCCCATGGAGATCGGCCCAATCCAACTTGTTACTGGGGTAGGGTTGGGATAGGATTTTTCAAACCCATTCAAAAGTAGGGCTTATAAGCCGTCCTATATAAGTCTTTGGTCCTTGAGTTTTGATCGGGGTCGGCCCAGGGGCAAAACTTTTTATCTAAGAATAACTTACAATAATCTCACTAGTATATAATCTAATTACTTACATACACACTATGTTGTAATATTATGAATCTAACCAGATTTTGATACGTCTAGACACATGTATCTCGAAATATATGGACTCAAAATTAGGTTAATCTATTCTAGATACACTCTATCCAAGTAGATTCACATGTATCTAAGATGCATAGACAAATCTCGCGCCCTCGCCTCGCTCTAATCTTTCTTGTCACTCTCTTATTTCGCTCGCTTATCTGGTATGCGAGATACACGCTAATTACACTAGACTTTTTACTAGTGTTTTTAAGACAACACCATTGTTTTGCAAATTTGATTTGAAAAGCTTCTCATTTACTTGATGTTATCGAATTATAAGTTTGGAAAAAAAAAGGGCTAGCCCGCTCCAGTCCTCAACCCTTCTAGGGTTGGATTGGGTTGAGCATTTTCAGGCCCTTCTGAATGAAGGCCCGCCTGTCCTAGCCCTTCAAATTCCTTGGTCCGCGAGACATGGACCGAGTGGGGCTGGACGACCCTTTTTTACAATTCTAATCATAGCAAGAGATTAGTGGGTTATTTGGTTATTCTTTGTTTCCTGACTAATTTTGTATTTTTATTTCTTTATCGGTTTTTTAATTTTATTTTTCTGTATGACTAGTAATCGAATCAAAATCAATAATTACTAAACTAATAAATATATATTTCATAATTGGTGTGAGTTGATTTTAAATTTTTTATAATCAATTAAATTAATTAAAATATTGATTTTGACTAATAATTGACTCATCAATCAATACCCCTACTTCCATGACTTAATTCTATTTTTCTTTTTTCTTTTTTTCACATACGGCAAACTGATGTTGCATGGGGGTGTACTTTCCTTATTCCATTGGATATTTTCAAAGTTAGGATTTACTAATTTGATAGTTAAATATTCAAGTACTGTTAAATTTAGATTTTATTTGATATGATAAATTCTGGTACGTAAAATGTGAAATTTACCATTTAAAAAGACACAATTACTATAGAAAACACAACAGTATCACAAATTTGATATTTTTAATCACAAGAAAATACAATTTAATGAAATCACATCCAAACTTCTCATGATAAATACAATATTATTTGTAGTTCTAATAGATTATGTAATATGGGTGAATTTGTACATTCATTTTGTCACTTTTTATCTATGTTTTATCTTATTTTGAGAATAATAAATTGTTTAATAACATTGTGTTTGATGCATATTTGTAATATGCTTGATAATTAGCTAAAATATGTGATTGGATGCATTACAAATAAAAGAGTGACAAAAATTTAGAAAGGAAGATCGAAAGCAATCTAGATTAAGAAAGTTGGAGCATTGACTGGTGCATTGCACCATCCTAATCGGAGCATTTCTTGGTGCAATGCGCCACAACTCAAACTTCATTGGCTAGCGTGCATCGCTACTACTATTGTCGGTGAAATTTTTGCAAAGTTCAAGATCAAGTCCAACAAGGTTTGAGGGTTATTTTCTACTACTTTAAATAGAACATTTGAACATTTTTTAAAGGGTGGACAAATTTTTGAGCAAGCATAATGCAGAACGGATATTCCATAATTAGGTTTCTCTTTTACTTGATTCTCTTAGTAATATTTTGTATGAAAAATTACATTATCATCTAGTTTTAAGCAGAGCAATAGCATCCACCCGCCCTTGTTTGAAGGTTACGCCATAGCATGATAGTTTAGTAAATGACTAACTTGGCAAAAGTTATTTATCAATATTAATTGTTCTTATATTCTTATGCTTACTATTTTAATGGTAGCTTACTATTTAAATGCTTAGCTACCATTAAGAAAAATGAATAATCTCTCTGTGATCTCGAAAGATGAAACATTTATGATCTTACTTTAGTAAAATAAACAATTAATCTACATCTAGAATAGGAATTTATCAAGAAGGTCCTACTTGATTGTAAGCATGAAGATAATAACCATATAAGTTAATCTTGGGTTATTACATCGCCGGACAATGATTTAGTTGTGAGGTCAATGTTGATAGATAATTAGAAGTTTGAAAGATCAAAATTATATTATTAACCTTGTATAATAACAAGATAAATAAACTAAGTAAATGAAATTAGATACTTTACATGATTGCTTAGTAAATTTGTGACCTTGAAATTTAGCTCAAATAGTGATTTCAATCAATCTTACTTGATTTTGGTCTTTAATTTTTATAATAACAATCATAGTCATTTGTTGGCTACTTAAATACTTGCTTAAATTTGTGAAATTTGAGAAACTAGAATATTGCTAAATCACAAGTCCATGTGGGTTTGATATATGACTTTTTGAGTCACTATATTACTTGCACAATCACTTACACTTGTGCGTCTGTTGAAAGCAAACATTATGCCAATAAAGAAATCTAGCAAATTCATCCATAGTATAATATCTGTGGAATAAGATTGTTGAATAGCTTCATTCATATGTTTCTATATCATATACATGGCTTTATATATACATTAGAAATTGTGGAATAGAACCACCTAAATCCCATGAAATCATAATCATATATTTTGCGTAAAGAGAAAGAATCAGAGATATGATATTCTAGATTTTGGAAATCCTCTATCAGCCAAAACTCACCCTCAAGCGGGTGAATGAATATCTTCCATTCCTAGCTTATTTATTAGATCTTGAAATACATTGTTTGGCAGTCATTTTGTTAAAACATCATCCACCTGATCTTTTGTAGATACAAATAGCGTACAAGTGAGTCCACTATTTAATTTCTCCTTAATGAAATGCTTGTCTACCTCAATATGCTTAGTGTGATCATGTTGTACAAGATTATGAGTTATATGTATTGTTGATTTATTGTCACAATATAGTCTCATAAGTCTTTCCCATCATCATCAAGGATTACCTTTAACCATAAAAACTCAACTCTCATAGCCATAAATCTAAACTCGAATTCTGCATTTGATCTAGCGACTACATTTTGTTTTTTACTCCTCTAAGTCACCAAATTTCCTCTCAAGAAAGTGCAATATCCAGACTTTGACCTTCGATCCAGTAAATAACCAGCATAATCCGCATTTGTATAAGCCTTTAAAACTATGTCTCCTCCTCTCTTGAATAATATTCTTTTTCCTAGACTTCCTTTAAGGTATTGTAGAATTCGGTTGACAACTTTAAGATGTATTTCTCTAGGATCATGGATGAGTTGGCTAACAACACTTACATCAAATGCAATGTCTGACCTTATATGGGACAAGTAAATCAATTTCCCTACAAGCCTTTGATACAAGCTTTTATATACCATAAAATCTTTTGGAGCATTGCATAATCTATGGCTATATTCAATTGGTGTAGCTACTGGTCAACAAATCAAGCACATATTTTTGTTGGAAAATAAAGATTTCATGTTTCGGTGTGCCGCTTTGATTCCTAAAATATACTTTTATTTCCAAGCCCTTTGATGTCCAATTCCTTGAGTAAACATTTCTTCAAATTTTGTTACTATGATGTTATCCATATAAACCAACAATGTTGTCGCTTTTTCTATTATTGAGTGTCGTATGAACAAGGTGTAGTCTCCTTGACTTTGTCGATACCCAAGGTGGATCATAACCTTTGTAAATCTTCCAAATCATGCACGAGGTGATTGTTTTAATCCATAGAGTGCCTTCTTCAGCCTACACACTATTTCTTTCTTACTTTTGAAACCAGATGACACCTCCATATAGATCTCCTCATTTAAGTCTCCATGTAAAAAGACATTTTTACATCAAATTATTGTATGTTCCAATTAAGAACTATAGCCAATGAAAGATTCTCATTGTATTTATTTTTGCCACTGGGCAAAAGTCTCCAAATAATCAATTCCATAGGTATGTGTATAACCCTTTTGCAACCAAACACGCTTTATATCTTGTTATGGACTCATCTGACTTATATTTCACCGTAAATATCCATCTGCACCCGACCAATCTTTTTTCTTTCGGTAATTCCACAATATCTCAAGTTTTATTTTTTTCCAACGCTTTCATTTATACCTTCATAGCTTTCTCTCATTCTCTATTTCCTAATGCTTTAGATAAATTTCTGGGGTCTAGAATTGTGTGGAGGCTACAAAGAAAAGGTTATGACTTGGGATAGATTTTGATATGTCACACTGAGGCTCAAAGAGTGTTGTGTGCAAGTTCTGGTTCCTTTTCTAAGTGCAATGGGAAGGTCAAGGTCATAAGGTTGGTTAAATTCTTCAACATGATCTGTTTGGTTTGATGGTTCTAATAGTTTAACAAGTTCAAGATGGGTATTAAGAGCATTAAACTAAGAAGATTATTGCAACCGAGTAGTTTGATCAACTAGTCTCTTTCTTCTGGAATATACCTGCAATGGTAGATTACTTTCTAGAATTCCAATATCTATATTCAGATTGGGAGACTAAATGAGCTAATTTGGATTTAGAGGCTCATGTGACTGAAGAAATGGTGACTTATATAAGGATTTATCATGACTAAAAATGGACAATCAAATGTGACAAGTCTAGAGGTTCTTCTCCCTTCAATTACTCCCCACAATTGTAAGTATGATTAAAAATGATTTTATCGTATCTCATCAAATGTGACATCCGTTGAAACAAAGAATTTCTTTGATGATGGTTGATAACACTTTAACCTTTTTGAGTAGGAGAATATCCTATGAAAACACGCTTAAGAGCACGTGGGTCTACTTTGCCTGTATTTTGAGAATGAATATGAACATAGGCAACACTTTCGAAGATTCTAAGAACCAATCTATTGGATATTTCAAAATTTGAAAAAAAATTCTTAAGATTATCAAATGGACTTTGAAAGTTCAGAATTCTTGATGGTATTCTATTACTAGGATGTGTAGCAGTTAGAACAACTTCCCCCAATACTGTTTTGACACCTTTTTGTGAAACAATAGTGATCTAGTAATGTCAAGTAGTAGAATATTTCTCTTCTCTTCTATCCCATTTTTGTTGAGGAGTATTGACACATGAAGATTCATGAATAATTTCCTCTTTTTGAAGAAAACAAAGAGGTTTTGATTGAAGTAGTCTTCGGTAATATCATATTAGAATCTTTTAATCAGCACATCATATTTGGTTTTGATCATATATAAAAAGGTAGGAAGAATTTGACTGACATCTGATTTTTTTTCTTAAGCAAATAATTCAAATAACTCTTGTAGAATCATCGATGAATGAAACAAACCATCTAGCACCAGAAATAATAGGGATGGGAGAGGGTCCCCAACTATCACTATGAATAAGAGACAAATGAATTTGACATCTTTTGTGAGTTATTGGAAAGGAAGCACATTTGTGTTTGCTCTTTCACAATCATCACAATGAAAAGACTCAACAATCAAATCTATGAACAAAGATAGAAACATCCTTTTGATTACATAAAAGGATGGGTGACCTAAACTATGATGATAAAGTCATACTTTATTTTTATTAGGCATGATAGATTCAGACAAGAATGAACTTGACGAGGAATCCTTAGATATATATTCACCATTGTGGGAATCCAAACAATAAAGATCACCTTTCTCACTAGCACGCTCAATCATCTCCTTCATCTTTAAGTATCAAGGATTTTCCAAGTTGTTAATTTTTTTGGTCCAACCCATCAGCTATAGTTATTTTTTTTATAACTAGGACAAGGAGAATATGATATGAAAAGACGAGAGAGATTGGTCATGTAATCAGTTGGCTCGGAATCAACCACTCACATTGGAGAAAATTATTTGTCTGAGCCATTAGTAATAAAAGAGTAAGAAATGTTTGTGAAGGCCAATGAACAACTACATGTTGAAGCTGAATGTTGCAAATCTCGAGTTGAAACTATAGAGTTATTCTCTACGGTTGCAGAAATATTTTCAGAGGTTGAAATATTCGCGGCAGTACCATTTTTAAACATGGTTTGGACAGATAAAGATAACAAAATGGGATTTTCAAGATATGATGAATAAAATTGGTCAGAAACAAGACTAAAGCTTTGATTCCATGTGAAATAAGATTGTTGAATAATTTCTTTCATATATTTCTATGTCCTATACATGACTTTATATTTACATAAGAAATTGTGAAATAGAATCACCTAAATTCCATAAAATCAAAATTATATATTTTACATAAAGAGAAAGAATCAGAGATATGATATATTAGATTAACACAATAATTCTAATATCATAGAAGATAATATCTTTATAACAAGAATATCTTGTTGGAAAACATCTATCAGCCAATAATGTCTTTTTTTTGGAAACCCCATTTTCTACGTCCATAAAATTGATCAGTCTTTTGCACTTTCAAGATTAATAATCTTAGGACAACCATATATGTATTTCTTCTATTGAGTACACTCTTTGCAATATGCAAAAGAAGTATCCATATTGTTTTCAAATGCACACACAAGTGGACACGGTCGTGCAAGTAATATAACAGGTCTAAAAGAGCTAGATTGTCGAACCCAAAGGACTTGTGTCGATTAACTAGTTTAGTAAATTATACTAGTCTAATTATTTATTCAAGAATGTCAAAAGAACGCAAGAATTAAATAATAATATTAACTTACAATGATTGGAAAATTCAAGGGTTTCAACATACTAAAAATTTGCGCATCATACATTTTCATAAATTTCATAAGGTTATCAAATTAGTGATTTACAGGGTTGATTTATGATCATGATCTCTCTACCTCTAACCACCTGCCCAGTGGACTGTTTAACTACATCGTTGAGAGGGGATAGACAGACTCAACTGTGAAATATTTATTTTTCATCCTGTCTCTCAATCAAGCACGATGTTCATCAATCCTAAACACAAATCTAAAAGAATGGTGAGCTAGAAAGATCGTGCTTCTTGTATTCTCTGGTCTATCTAACTATCCGTCTCTCGAGTTCAAGAATAGACAATAAATTTATCTCAATAGTGATCAAGCATGAAATACAAAAATAAAAATACAAGAGTAATTTATATGATGACCAAAATCATCCATAAAATGTGATGTTCAATAATCATTCATAGCTACAGCCACAGAACAAGGGTCTTTAGCTACTCATATTTAAAAGAAGATCTCTACAAAGTAGGATGCTTTTGCACTAGAAAATTAGAGAAAAGACATAAAGTGACACCTGAAGTTGTCTCGAATTTTTAAAAAGATACTTTAACTATGCGAATGTCCTATTACCCCACAAAAGTATTAAATATCTTTGTAAATTGACCACTTTGACTCATTTTCTCATCAAACTCACACGCGTGAGGCACACTCTCCTTTTAATTAATTAATTTCATTTAAAGATTAATTAAATACAAGTTTAACCCAACCCGAATCGTTTAAAAAAGAAAAATGGTCACTTTCTTTTCTTTTCTCCCAATTTCTCAATTTCTTTCTTTGTATTTTATTTTCTTTCTCAATTACACTTCAATTACAACTTCTTTTGAAGATTACATCTATTTCAATTTCGCCATTTGTTGGTCAATTTCTTGGGAGATTAGCTGAGCAAACAAGAAATTTTCATGTTTATTTAGTATTTGATAAAGATTATATTTTTTTTCTTCATGGATTTATGATTTCCTGGAGGAAAACACATGTTAGAAATTATTTTAGGATAAAAACTAAAAAGTGTTAGAATCTTACCCTTTTTTTAAAAAAAAAAATCATCTTGGACCAATGGTCCATTTATTATTAATAATAAAGGAAAAAATTACAGACTTGGGTTAAAAAGACCCAGACAAACAAAAAGGAATTACCAATTCCAGAAAAAGAAAACAACTTGAAAAAAAAGTAGAGGAAAGTCTCTACAGAAGGACCAAGATCCTCGCGCCTTTCATCTTCAAATTTGATACAATGAAGCTCCAGTTTGCCTTACCCTTTTTGCCGGCTTCGAAGCATGTATCTACGAGCTTGGACGAGATTCACTTCGGCAGTACCTTCATTAAAGAGAAAAGATTTTTTTTTCTTTAGTATAACAAGAGGAAACAGGGAGACCATATCGAGTAAAAGCATCGGTCGTCAAAAATGGATCCTTTGAAAGAACTGGGCAACGTTGGGGAAGATGGGTATTTTAAAGAGGAAAGAATTAAATAATAGATTTTTAAAAATTGACACGTGTCACTTGTTAATTCGTTCTTTGAAAGAAAAATATATCATTCACGCGCATTATTTAAGTGAAAACAAACATACAGAGAAAGTTGGTTAAAGTGGTTTATTTACAAAGATATTCCCTACTTTCGTGGGGTAATAGGACACTCATATAGTTAAAGTGTCTTATTGAAAATTCGGGAAAACTTCAGGTGTCACAGTATTTCTTTTCTCATAAAATAATTAAGTCCAAAAAAAATTGCAAACTTAAAATCAAGAAGAATTGTTAAAGTCTACGGATCGTATAAGGGTCCCATCAAAATTGGGTAAATCTTAAGGTCCTAATACTTGGTCTGTAGTTGACCAGTACTGACCATAGAAAGTAGGTCACACCCATATAGCAGTGCGACAATTATTTCTTAGGGGCTTTTGGGTCTTTTCCTATATGTTATTGTAACACCCCAAAAAGTTTTACATTAAGCTCAAACCATTCTTGAATTCTTTATAAGGTCGTACTTAGTGACTCATAATTTTTCTTAGGTTTAAGGTAAATTCTTTAGTGTGGAAATGATTTTGAATATCAATTAAAATCACTAAAACTCCTAGAACAAAGTTGGGTTGAAAGTTTCCTTACCGATTAAGTTTGTACATAAGATTTTACTTAGGTCAACTTAAATCGACCAAATCTCTTAGAATATAAAGAGTTGCGTGGTCCATAACCTATTAAATTATTTGAACTATCTTTTCAACGCCACTAAGTTTGCGTCATTCCGCATTCGGGGTAGAGATTATGGTCATTTTACTAAATAATGTAGTGTAGTTCCGTTTTAGCTACGGAAAAAAATTCTAAATAAGCTAATTTTCTTCTCCTTATACCACAAGGAAAACCTTAAAGACAGATCTCTTAACTCCTATAAAGCCCTAAACAATCATATTTCCATCTTTCAATCCATCATTATCTTCTCTCTCAAATCTTAAGACAAAACCCTAAGAAAAATCAAAGTAGAAGACTTTCATTCAAGATTCTTTCAATTTTTTTGAAGATTCTTCTTCAAGGTAAGTCTTTCTCTAAGAATTTCATTCTTTCCAACTCAAATTCTTTCATACAATTATGAATTAATAATGAAAATCATAATAATTGGTCATATAGTTTCAAGAAGCTAATTCAAGAAGTCTCAAGAAAGGTTTTCTTGATTTTTCTCTTTCAAGCTAGGGTTTCAAGACTTCTAATCAAGATTCTTCGAGGACCCTGTTCTTCCAGATATGTCATGCTACCATAATATTGGACTACGTCCTCACGCCTTACACCTACTTTCAAATCAGTAAAAGTGTAATCTAGGATTCTTTCCCTTGATTTGAGTATTCTTAAGATAAGCTAGTTTTGAGTTCTTGCGTTCATGTTTCTTTTAAAAATTCTAATCCTAGTTATTGAGTTTCTATATTGCTATTAAGATCCTTGAGTTGATTTCTCGATGTCTACATTTCAGAATGAACCCTATTTTGAGTTATAAATTTTGAAAAGTTTTTTTAAAGCCAACACTTGAGTTCTTAAACTATGTTTTGAGAAAATAAATATGAGTTTTGAGAAAGTGATTCTAAAACATGATTAGTTTGATAATAGAGTATGACATCATTGTTTAAACAGTATGGTATCTAGTTATGTCATCAATGTTTAAGCAGTATGGTATCTAATTATGCCATCAATGTTTAGGCAATATGGTATCTAGATACACATCATCAATATTTATGCAGTATGAATTCCAGAGTCATCAATGATAATATCACAATATGATTTTGATATATATTTTAGAAAGAGTTATCAAGTATGAATCGAGTAAGAGTATAAGAAAATTAAGTATTTCAAAAGGTATCAATTTTTACATTGATAAAAGAGAAACTTTGATTTCTAAGTGAGTTATTAGTTCAAAGATATTTCAAGAGCAGTTAGCTCTTTAAGTGGATAGTTTGAACACTTATCTTAAACCAGAGAAAGAGTATGTTCTTAAATATTGAGCATGAGTATATATTAATAGGAGTAGTATTGAACACCGATATGAAGAATGCATTTATACAACTCGCATTCCTCATAAATTATGTATACCAACATAGGTACTAGATCATACTTTTTAGATGAATCCTAAGTTCCTTCAAACAGAGCTCAGTGGATCAACTTAGTTAGTAGGTTCTATACCCTGACAAATTATAGGACTGTTCTGGCAGTGTGATCTACACATTGTATCATCACATAACTCATAGTGATGGTTATCGGTTAGATAATCTCCCAAACAGACTTATTTTGTATCTTTACATACAGTTAAAAGTTATTATTGTATATTCATACAATTGAGTTATTATTGTATTTTCACATACAACTGAGTTATTATCTATTGTTTTAAAAGCTTTCCAGATATTGCTTCTTTTATCGTTGCTTTATCCTTGAGTATCTAGAGTTGAGCTATATTTCACTGAGTTGAGTATCTTATTATTGAGTTGAACCCTATTTTCTCTAAGTTGAGTTGAACTATGTTGAGTTGAGTTAAGTGAGTTGAGAAGATGTAAGTATGTTCTTTTCCATCAGTTCAAGCTTATGTTTATGCTTTAGAATTCCCTTACAAGCTCGTAAATTCCATGTACTGACGCCATTTGGATTGCATCTTTTATGATGCAGATACATGTATTTAGGCTGATCAACAGAAGCTTCTTCGATACCATTTGCAATTCAGTCAGCTTTGGTGAGCCTTCTTATATTTTGGAGGACTTTACCTTTACGTTACAGTTGTAGTCTTGGAGATACCATGGGTCTTGTCACAATATCCTTCTATAATAGTAGAGACTTCATAGAAGGATAAAGTTGAGTAGTTTTCAGTATGTATCTTCTTAGAGTTGTTTTTACAAACTCTGAGTTTATCTATTGAGTATTTTTCAAATTTTTGAAAGATAGAGTATTTGAGTTATTGAATTTAATTTTGTTTTTAAGCTTTTCTATAGTTGAGTTAGTCTTCCGCTTGTAGTTAGCCAGGATGAGGGTTCGTTTGGGGACCATCGATGGTTCTAGAGTGCCGGCTACATCCAGGATGTAGACTCGAATCATACCAGTTATAAGCTTATGTTATATCATTTTGGCCTACATCCTAAGCCTTATAAAAGACCTTAAGTCCTAAATCTACCCACTTCAAACTCATTCTCATATTCTCCCAAAACTCAATCAAATTCAATCCTCAATTCCCTCTCAACCTACGGAAGAAGAAGTTAGGGTTCACTCCAACGTCTTCAAATCACCATTCATCTTAGGATTTGAGTAGCAGGGTATATGAGTATTCACCCATGGAGTCCATTCCTTCATGGGTTCCCTAAGGTTTTCAATTTCAAATGATCAAATTAGGATTCTTCTTAAAATTCCCTTGGATTTCATCCAATTATGAGTCTAGTTGTTTCAATCTTCTATTGCATGATTTAATGTAATTATATGATATTTAGTTGAAATCATATGGACCTATGCATGATTCATGATTTTCAACTATGAACCTCTGAAGAACTCATGAACCTATGAACTATGAATTTTGAAGGATTATGCATGTCTTATGAAATTGATGTTTAAGATGCTAGGGTGATTTTAGATAAAAGTATCAATGTTTTCGTGAAAGGTTTCTCACATAAAAATATGATCACAGTTGAGAAAGACATTTCTCATATATGGATTCAAATTGGTGAAAGGTTTTCTCACATATGCTTGATTTGTAATTTAAGGAGCTACTTTATGTTTTGATCTTTATAATGTGGATTGGTATTGGTCATTGCCTTTACTATGTTATAATGATATTTGATTTTTATCTATTCTGTTAGGATTTAGACTTAGCACTGAGAGGGATTTAGACTTAGCACAGAGAGGACTTTGAGGTGGAGGTTCAAATAGGATAGTCTCTAGTAGCATTCTCTAGTTCCTAACTACGTGCCCCCGTAGGATTGTCTTAAATGACCTAGCTATGGATCCACTTCAGTAAAAGATGATGTGTATAGATGCTGCCTTGGCAAGTAGAATCCCGACCCCTACTTTTAGTATGAGGGATATACTGAATTCCATGACATACTCTCATGGTCTTATTGTCGGCTAAAACTAATATCCCACAAAAATGAATGTGTTTCTTAAAAACTTTTTTGTGCGTCTTATTTTGAAATGCATTGACAATATCTTTTGATTTATACATTGCTGCTTCTTTAAGCCTTTAAATGTTCAAATTTTGGTCATATCTCATATGTTTAAACTCTCCATGCTATCATGTCTATTTATTCATATTACCCATACTTAGTACATGGACATACTTGTGCCTACATTGTCTCACTAATGTAGGGTCTGCCAATCTTACCTCTTACATGGTGGCTAGTTGATCATTTTACCAAATTCAAGAGTTGGTGAGTCCTCATGCTTCGTGGACCGAAACAATTTTACTTGCTTTATGTCTTTCTAGTTTTCAGATGATGTATGTGGTGTATGAGTTACGTTTTAACCACTTAGATGACTTGTTGAGACTATGTTAGACTTTCGTTTTGTCAAACTCTTTTATATTGTAAGACTGTCTCTTTAAAATCTTCAATTTATTATCTTGTATAATATATGCTAAGTGGTTTGTCTAGATCCTTTCGGGGTTCTATACGCCAATATTACACATAGGATATACTTTAGGTCATGACAGACCGGAGCATCACCCCCAACCATTGAACCACAAGTGCGGGCCATCCTGTGAAAGAGTGAAGCAAGTAGGATTCTAGAAACAAATTAACAAAATCAACACACAATACTGGGTCAAAAGAAGGAATCTTCCTAAGGATGCCCTGTATCCTCTCAAAGATAGAATACTGTCGCACCGATCCACATGACTCTCTTATGCACTAGCTTTGTACCACTGACATCGACGAACCCAAAAATCTGATCCTAACTTTTTCACGATCCAAAAACTCGAGTCATGATGATACTTACCTAAACCCACTGGTAGGAAAGCTAATCCTTATCCCGGAATGATGTAGAAACACTATTAAATGACAATATCGTTGCTTAAGAATTAAAAATTTTCATAATTAAGAGCATCATATATGATTTCTAATGTCAGCACATCAACCCCCGACACATGGCTATTACACATGCTGGAAATTTAGTTGATATAAATGATCTTGAACATATTAAATATATTTTTAAAATGCTTTTTTAATTATAAACCTAAAATTGACTCTCTTTTTAAAAATTTCTAAATGAAGTTTGGAAGAAACAAAAGTGATTTGGTTAAATTGACAAAAGAGCAAAACAGATGAAAGGGGGAAAATCAAATCAAAATAAAGAAGAAAAGAGGAGACAAAGTGGGAAGATACAAATGAGAGAAGTTAACTATAGTTAAAACCAAATAGATCTTGTCCCATCAAACCATATAAGATGAAAATCTAGACTGAACCTTTATGATTTGACATAGACGTGGTAGTTTTACTTTAAACAAGAACAAGATTAGGGGTAAAGAGACATTCATTAAGTTAATTAAGTTAAAGGGTGTAAATGACTTTTTAGACAATTACAAGAGGCAACTATGACTTTTATCATACACAATAGTTATGAAGCTATATATCATAGAGTTTCAAAAGAGTACTAAAGTAGTAGCAATTTCCATTTTTAATTTTGCATGTTCATTCTATAAGATAGCATTAATTAAGAGACTTGTTTTTTAATATTTTACATTTATTTATGTCTAGAAATATAATTTTTTTTTAATCATTGAATATTTAATTTTTATGTGTTATTTTGAGGTATTTGTAATCTTAAAGAATAATTACTGTTATCTATAGAAAAAGAATTAGTTTTATGTTGAATTTATAAAATTAAAAATTATCTGAGATAACTATTAATTAAAAATCATGATAACAATTTTGAGGCGGAGGATGTATGAACTATGTGATAATGATTGAGTAAATGAAAGCCCACAATACATAAACAACTTTAGTATGCATGTTGGTCCTATTTGCTTTTCCTATTTTTTTTTGTTTTGAGTTCCACAATTGTATAACATGTACTATAATTTTATATTATGGTGATTCAATTTTTTTAAAATTTTAGTATGACCATTTCTTTATATCATATTCTAAAATTATTTTATATGATGATTAATTTATTCCACTTGAAATATTGTGTGCAAAGAGTTCTGAATTATTTTTGACACTTTTTATCATGTACATAGGCAGAGGAAGGAGATATGGAGGGAGAACAAGATAATAAGTAGCATAAGCAATAGAATGAGTTAGGGCGGGCCGGATGGGTAAAATTTTACCCCGCAATAGATTCAACACACCCTATCAAGCCCTGTTTAATATTTTTTTTGTTTTCCAATACCTGCCCCACCCTCCCTAATTAGCCTCGCTCCACTCCGCCCCGTTTAGCTCCTCTATTTTGTTTTCAAGTTCACGACGATAATTTAGAAAATTTCAAAATAATCAAAATGTAACCAATGAAGTTTTTATTCTTGTTGGATTAGAGTATTTTCATTATTATTAAAAGTTTGATTATTATAAAAGTTTGTAATACTTCACAAAATAACCAAAACGAGTCATCGATTAATAGTGACCACATTGTACAAATGGGTCTAATTAGTATTAATATATAAAATTTCAACCCAAAATTTGGCTCGCTTGGCCCATTTAGAATTTGAGTTGTGGTTCGCCCACCCTACCCTATCCTACGAAATAATTGATTTTTCTATAGATTTTGAAAATCTAATTTCAATTTTCGATTTCAAATCAATGATTGTTTATGATATCAACACATTATTCAAATCGTAATTTTAAATCCCAAAATTATCCAAAATAGGATTTGGAATTCCAAATTGTAACTTTGATTTGTTTTAAAATATTATATTTTAAATAAAACAAGATTCATAATTTTAAATTTTGTAAAATATAATAATCATGCTCGGTATGAAGAGATTGTTCGTATAATATGACGATTTTAGGAAAGAATAGTTATTTACTATTTTTTAAAAAAATTATTCAATCAGTAAATATATGTAAATATGTGAATTTGAAAGTTCGTAAGAACATCTAGACATAAATATTTATAAGTACAACATATATGGAGATGTGTAATTTTTTTTAAAATTTTTTTTTAGCGCGTTATTATTCTTCATACCTTATTTGTGAACAACAATTTGCGCATTGGTTAGATTGTACAAGAATTATAGGGATATTTTGAAAGTTTTCAAAAAATTGTGGGTTTTCCATGTAAATAAGAAACAAAATATAATTAATGAATTACATCTTGCATGCTAAAACAAAATTTCAACATCAAATCAACATAATTTCAAATTATGATTTGAAATCATGTCAAAATGGGCCCTTAGTTTGATTGGACATGAAATTTCAGAAATTATAGAATATTTTAAACCTTATAGTTGTTAATTAAAGAATATGTGTAATGTACCAAAATATCCTTTGATCTTGCGGTCTAAAATATGTCATTATGACTTTAAAGAAAAAAGATGGATCGATTGGCTAGTTAAATTTTATTTAAGGAAGAATTATATCAGATAAAAATTTGTTGAGTTATGAATTGGTACATGGCTATACAAAGAGATAAATATAACCAAGATGGATGATAAAACTAGATCTTCAAAAACTATAGTTGAATGAGACTTCACACAATGTGCTATAGGAACATGCTTTGTCTCACAATCCAAGAATTCAAGTCATGATGACACCTAACAATACCCACTGGTAGGTAAGCAAACCCAAGGCCGGAACGGAAAGAAACATGCCCAATGGTAGAAACCTCAAATCAACGGAAGTAACAATATAATAAGGAAAATAAACAACGGATGAGAAGCAAAGACATAACTAAATACAATAATATATGATTCAATCTCATGACCTGATGGACGATGGTACAAAGCTACTAAAATGAGTACAAATTCCATAAATACGAAAAATAAGTAAATACTTGTGTTGAATACATAAGAATAGCCAAAAAATATATATGAGTCAAACTAGAACGCCATCAACTCACCTTCTATCTTTGAATATCCCAACAGTTGTACACAAGATCAACGTGGTTGACTGGTGCTCGGGTCTGCATTAAGGAAAACAGATCCAGAGTGTAACATGAGTAGTACCAAAATAATAGGTATCGAATAGGGCATCAAAGGCCAACTACGCTTGGAAATTAAATATACAATGAAAAGAGGGAAGTAAAATGGCATCAAGGAGGCAGGAGAATAGAATAATAGCGATAAGTCTAACCATGCGCCTCAATAATCTAGCAAGAAGCGGGACAATAAAGTAAATCAACTAACTTAACTTAACTAGACCCGCATAAGCCTAGAAGGTACACTCGTACGAAGTTGATTGAAAATAACCCAAGCGGGCCTCCATAAGCCCGATTAGTACATAGAAGAGCTAAATGTAATTTTAACTAAGATTAGATCTATTCTAGAACTGGAAAGTCTAAAAATTGACTCGAATTCCAGCTAAGGAGCCCAAAGCACCTAATAAAAGCATGTTGTAGGGATTCAAACTCGACTAATAATCTAAAAGGCTTACGCATACGGTCAACATAACTCTTATGCCTGCTTTGTGCGGATCTAAGCATATCGTTTATCACACGAATTATATCCAAAGCCTCTTGAAGCAAATCAGTACAATGTGACCTAGGCTTCGAAGCCTCCAATGGGAGAGCGACAACGCTTACCATATAAGGTCTTAAATGGAACAATCTGAATACTCGAACGGTAAAGGTTGTTATACACAAATTGCGCAAAGGTTAATTAGGACTAGTCCCACTGACCTCTTAAATCCAGCACACATGCCCGAAACATATCTTCCAAACTTGATTAGTATGCTTCAATTGCCAGTCAATCCGAAGATGAAAAATTGTGCTAAGGTCGACTCAGGTACCAACTCCTCCTAAGGGTTTCTCTAGAAGTAGAAGTGAAATGAGAATCCGTATCATAGATAATAGACACATGCATCCCATGGTGATGAACTACCTCCTGAATATACACTAAGTTAACCTCTCAGCACTTAAAGAAGACAGAATGATAATGAAATATGCTGAATTAGTTAACCGATCCACGATTACCCAAATACTATCGACACCTCTGTAAGTGTGAGGGAATCCCATAACAAAATCCATAGTGATGCATTACTATTTGAACTTTGAAATGGGTAATATCTTAAACTCACCACCAAGCCTCAAATGGTCGGCCTTTGTTTGCTGTCAACACAATCAACGAAACACATAATCTGCAATATCTCTACCGATACCACTCCAAAACTCAATATAATTAGGTTATTGACATAATATTTCCTGCCATATCTACTAGTATAATTGTCCATCTGTTTAGCTTACATGTCCATATTTGACTTGACACATCTCTTAAAATATAATAAACAATAAAATAATTTTAACATATCACCCCTATTAATTATAAGTCATCTAAATATTTGTTTACCATGTGCATTAATTAGTTCATGTATTTATCAATATACAATTTCATCTATAAAAGGCATAGCCTCACAAAATGAAATTCACCAAATCAATAAACTCAAAGAGAGAGAGTATATTAAAAACTTGAAGTAGTTGAAAAATGGCTGGTGAGAAGGAAACAACTAAAGTGGCAATTTGTAAGTATAGGCGGTTCCTGCATGAAGATCATGTTGCAGCTGCAGAAACTATGGAGTGGAGACATGGTAGCCCTCCAAATTATGACAATGTTAATAATGTCTTTGAACAAGGAAGAACCAAGGTTTGTTAACTACTCCTCCACTCTCTTAATTTATGTGATATTTTTTAAATTTCGAGAGTTCATCGCAATTTTTCATATGTCATCTAAATAATTTGAGCTGTTAGTTATTGTATTAATTTGTACTCCCCTCCTGCCCATTTACTTACTTTGTGAAATAATCCTTACTTGTTGATCTCAATTTATTATTATTTTCTTTCATCATCACTTTATAATCTCTCTCAACATTTATTGATTAAGGTAAATATGAAAATTAAGAATTAAGAATTAATAATATATTGATTTTATAAAATGACAAAATTTGGATCTTCTACTTTTAATAAGCACAGGAACTAAAATGGAGTAGTATTTTTTACGTGGTTTTTAAATATATAAATTTTATTTTAAATGATTTAAAAATTGTATGCTGTAATTCAGCTTTTAACATGTGATCAATGTCCCGTGATTGAAATAGTGATATTATCATCATTTTTCTTATAAATATGATTTGTTCTGTTTGGTTTGATGGTTAAATCAGGTATGGCCAAAAGGATCTCTTGAAGAAACAATACAAAATTCTATAAAGACGTGGGAAATGGAGATTAAATACAAGATTTGCGTAAAGGACATTAGGACCATTAATCTTGAAAAATTCAAGCTCTTTATTAATGGTAAGGCTTACAAAAAATCAATTGTCATTTCTTTTGATGCCTGGATTTAAATTGTTCAGATTTTTTTTTTTATAAAAGAAAAGTATTTCAAATCTTAGTTCATCAAGTATATTTAGTTTTGGTAAAATAAATAAATAAAGGACATATAAATAGGGGCAAAATACGCACTAGGTAAAAAATAGTAGGACAATAATCTAAACAGATCAGGGAGGGACATGACAAAATCTTAGCTGGAGAAGACTCAATTGCTCCTCCTCCCCTCCCCTTCCTATCGCGCTCCATTGTCATCCATACCTCCATTCCATCACCCCCTACACACCATATAAACCAATACCCCCCCTTCTCCATCACAGGCTTCATGTTTGCCATCCCCACACTCCTACCCATTAATTACCATCATCTTTTATAGTGTTTTTATAAATTATATTCAACTATTTTGAAATAATATGTTGTTCTTATATAGAAAATACAAAAAAGTATCATTTATTTTGAACGGCTGAACAGGAAGAGATGGACTGTCAGCAGAAGAGACACAAAAAGTTGGAGGTTACAATGCGCTATTGAAGAATTCAATGCCGAATGAATTCAAATACCACAAAGAAGACGAAGAGACCTTTGAATCGTCTCACACTGCTTTTCGATCAGCTTTTCCAAGAGGATTCGCGTGGGAAGTGATCAACGTGTATACTGGCCCTCCTGTTGTGACATACAAATTCAGGCATTGGGGTTTCTTTGAAGGACCATTTAAAGGGCATGCACCTACTGGTGAGATGATACAGTTCTATGGCATTGGCATTATGAAGGTCTATCTCCTTCCCTCTCTCTCCCTCCCTTTTATATATACATATCTCATTTTAATTATGTGACATTTTTATAATTAGGCACAAAATTTAGCTAAAACAAGACTTTAAAATTTATGATTCAATACAAAACTTAGATAAATTAGGGTTGCAAATTTTGTAATTACGGGTAAAATGACAATCTTAAAACTTAGATTCAAATTTGCACACCAAATTACCTTGACAATGGTTGATCTTGAAAATTTGACCTTTAGATAAACATTTACGGTCAAAACTCAAATGTGTTGTCCTTGGGACAAAAGTTTTGTCCACAGGATCAAAAGTCCAAGACCACATATTTACAGCTAGGTCATTCATGTAAATGATCACCTCATCTAGAATCTCATTGAGTCACTTGGAATTAATCCAATACAAAGAATTAAAGTTG
The DNA here is from genome assembly GCA_016801875.1 of Solanum sitiens. NCBI lineage: Eukaryota > Viridiplantae > Streptophyta > Magnoliopsida > Solanales > Solanaceae > Solanum > Solanum sitiens. Next base: position 581,266 of record JABWTJ010000278.1, read on the forward strand.
TTCACATACATTAGTATAAAACTTATGAGTTTAACTAACTAGTTGTTTTTGTATATTAGCAGGTAGATAAATCTCTAAGAATAGAGGAACTAGAGTTATACTATGATCCAGCAGAACTTTTTGGTGGACTACTCAAGGGACCAAAAATATCTGAATCTAACATTGAGCAAGGCCAGGATGATAATACCACCACTCATCAGTGCCCATTATTCAACCACAACTAATTATGTCAAATTTCACTTCTTCAATAAAATTTTGGTACTTTCCAAATAGTCATGTTTTAATAAAGTGTATGCAACTCTATTTCCAAATAGTCATGTTATAATAAAGTGTATGCAACTCTATTTCCAAATAATCATGTTTCAATAAATTTTATGCAACTCTTTATATTTTTTTAGTCATCAAACTTTCTCTATCTACATTTTTCTTGATATGATGATTGTCTTTCAATTTTCCTATATACATTACGATATGCCTACTCTTCTTAAGCCATAATGAGTATTATGAAAAAGTGAACTTAATTGAATCGATTCGTTTGATTTCAAATAAATTGGGTTGATGCAAAAATCTTACTTACATCTTTGGTGTTTCTATCAAACAAACAATTAGATATCCTCAAACAAAGAGAATACAAAGAAGAAATAATAGCCAAATGGACATTTGGAGATGCACACCATTGAATTACCTCCCTCCACCCGTCCCTCCCCCTTAATTCCTTACTCCCCATCCTGCCACGATCCAAATGATTGTGAATGACATAAGAAATTTCTCAAATGCAAACTTAGTTCCCTTACCACAAAGAAAACCCGATTGCTCACACATAAATATTTCTATATGAGGGACAATAGGAAACACTCTCTCATAATGAAATTCAAACCATGCATACATAACTCATAAGTTTGTCCTTATTATTTTTGCACCAACTTTACAAATAATAAGACTAGGATTACTATATGTAGGACTTTCTTAACTTATAACATATGCTAGAGTAAAGGTAGGATACATTTGGGAGCAATGACTACGCCCTCCTTGACACTCTTTTTACCTTGTTTTCCTTTCTTTTGTTAGACAATCTTTTCTCTTCCTTTGAGTCCTTAATTAATAATATTTCGAATGTGACTCCCCTTCCTTTCTCTCTTTTCATTCTCTATTCTCTTTTTTCAATTTGAAGGTAAATACATTCAAATTATCTTAATACACCACACCATATCCACATGTGTTGATCATTTCTAACCTATCATTTTCATACCCCATTGTACTTTTCTTATATACTCACAGTAGCCACCCTCAATTTAGGCATTATTCCTCAATTGAGGTACATGATGTCTAAGGAGGGACAGGGTCAAAGGAAGGTAAACATATAACAACAAACATGCTTTCATTTAGGCTCAAAATTAGGGACATGGTCTAATTTTTGGAGGCATTTTTACCTATGTAGGAAAAATATAACAATAAATCTGTGAAATTAGGTCTTATGCCTAACTCACACCCCAAAAGCTAGCTCAAAGGGAGGAGGATTGCCCAAGCCTTATAAGGAGTCCACCCATCTCATTAATCACCGATGTGAGACTTTTGTCATTCTTTAACACCCCACCTCACGCCCAGTGCTTAGCATCTGGTGCGTGGGCAATTTGATTTTGGGGGCCCCAACATCGGGTGATATGGACCCTGCTCTGATACCATGTGAAATTAGGTTTTAGGCCTAATTCACACCCCAAAAGCTAGCTCAAAGGGAGAAGGATTGCCCAAACTTTATAAGGAGTTCACCATCTCATTAACCACTGATGTGGAACTTTTGTTATTCTTTAACAAAATCAGGTGGAAAGCATATGATGGTAGATAAATTATCTTTTCTCTTAGCTTACTGGTGGTGCGTCAGATCGAGGCATCGTCATGAGTTATTTTGAGTTGCTTTCGTAATTTTGAGTAACAGTTTGCTATATTATTAAAGTTACATACCTCAATTCATAAATCTAATAACATAGAGAAATGTCAATGTCATTCAAGTTTGTAAAATCCAATTTTTCATCTGTTAGTAATCGTTTAATATGTGAACTCCACTTTAGGTGAATTATAAATATGTTTTTGAAATCTTATACATACATATACTCTATATTTACGTATGTTTATATTGAAATCTATTTTTGATTTCATGAATTCAAATGCATTATATTATAGGACAAGTTCTTCCTAGCTAGTTTTTTCGATTTAGAAATCTTCTACGTATTATTGTTAGTAGTATCTTTTTGTAAGAAATTTATTTTGCAGTGAATTCTGGACTCTTTGGGAACATACCTAAAACTATTATGAAGACTATAAAGTCTACTTGTTTCAGTTTAATTATTTATTCGAAGCTAAATTACAACACAAGACCATTGGACTTCTAGATATACTACTTTAATATATTATTAGTGTGATTAGCTCAAACTAGGTTCAATTTTCATGCAAATGTTGTTTCTGAAACTATTAGGTACTTGCTTGCATATAGAAGGTGTATGTACAAGCTAAAAGAAGTTGGTTGAGGACTACTTGATGCATTTGTTTGGTCTATGATTTGAACTCTTCAAGTTGTAGTAGTAGGAAAATTTATGTGCTAATTAAAAGCTAAACTTGAACTCTCTATATATGTTGGAGTATTTCAACTACTATCTTGAAACTTTTGTTTACTTATATATATATATATATATCGTTGTATCGTATTTCTAAATCAGTGTGAAATATTTGTTAATTTTGAGAATGTATTTGTGAATAGCAGAAGCAAAATCAACGAGCCCGCCTCTGTATTACTGTATATATAGGAAATCACGTACAAATATACTTACACATAAGTACGAGTCCTAATAAGATTCTAAGAGTACTAATACACCCCCTCAATCTGAACGGGCAAAAACGACAGACATATTGTCACACAAAAAAGAAATTGAGACGTTGATAATCCTTTTGTCAAAATATCAGCAAACTGCAATCGAGTGGGCACATATTCTACAACAAGATCTCCTTGAGCAACTTTATCACGAACATAGTGAAAATCTACATCAATATGCGTGGACCGATCATGGATTACTAGATTGCGAGTCATATACATAGAGCTAACATTGTCACACATTACATGAACTGGTTCACGGAGATATACACCAAGCTCAGAAAGAACATGTTGAATCCAAGTGGTTTCAACAACAGTGTAGGCAATAGCTCTATTCTCGGCTTCAGTAGAAGATCTAGAGACAGTAGGTTGCTTCTTCGCACGCCAAGAGATAAGATTAGAGCCCAAAAATACTGCAAATCCAGTAGTGGAACGCCGACTATCTGGGCAGCCAGCCCAATCAGCATCAGAATAGGCCACCATTATAGACGTGCATGATGATGCGCTTATAAAAAGACCATGTGTAATAGTACCTTGCAAGTACCTAAAAATACGCTTCACCGAGTGCAAATAAGTGATACGAGGAGCATGTATAAATTGAGAGACAACACTTACAACATAAGCAATATCAGGACGAGTCAGCGTTAAATATTAAAGTGCACCTACCATGCTCCGATATTCTGTAGGATCTGAAAGCAACTCACCATCCACAAGTGAAAGGGAAGTTCGAGAAGCAAAAGGGGTATGAACGGGCTTGCAAGTATGCATATGAAACATAAGCAATAAATCAGATACATATTTCTGCTGAGATAGATGAAGGCCAGTAGATGTACGGGTAGCATGGACACCAAGATCTTTCATGGCAGATTGACGTGAGAGACACTTAATGAAATCATCAACTATAGAAACATGACTTCCAGTAAGGATAAACATAGAGTAATAAAATGATAATTCCAGATGAATAGTGACGAGTAAACATAGAGGAATCTGATTTACTACTAACAAATCCATTATACAGAAGAAATGTACTAAAGTAATGAAACCAAGCACGGGGAGCCTGTTTCAAACCATACATAGCTTTGGTTAGTTTGCATATGTGATGAGGATAGTCAGGATGAATAAATCCAGGTGGTTGTTTCATGAACACCTCTTCTCAAAGCACACCAGTAAAAATGCATTTTTAACATCTAATTGACGAATCAACCATGAATGATAGATGGCAAGAGAAAGGACAATGCGAACAGTTGTGGCACGGACAACAAGACTAAAGGTCTCATGTAGTCAACACCAAGTTGTTGGTGAAATCTCTGTACTACAAGGCGAGCTTTGTATCGCTCAACAGAACCATCTGAATTATACTTAATGTGATAAACCCATTTACAACCGAACAAGTTCATGTTGGGATTATAAGGAACAAGAACCCAATTTTGATTAGCCAAGAGAGCATTGAATTCATCAGCCATGGCAGTTTGCCACTTTTCACAGCTTGAGAGAAACACAAAGGTTTAATGTGAGAGACAATTGAACTCAGGGAAAATAGTTGCTTAGGCTTAGAAATCCCAGATTTGGAGCGAGTTTGCATAGGATGAGCGACAACATTAGAAGTGGATGTAGAAGGAGCGGAAGCAGACGTATGTGGACTCGACTCGCCATGAGACGTACCAATAGAGGAAGATGGATCAAGATATTGAATAGCAGGATCATTAGGAGAGTCAAATGAACCTGAAGAGAAGAAGAATGAGAAGAATCTAATGGAGAACTTACAGATGGAAAAGGAGTAGTATGGGACACACATGAGTTTAAAAGTGAAACAACCACAAGAGGATCAAAATGAAGAGACGGATATATAGGGTCAGAAGATAACTCAGAATATGGAAAGGCTAACTCATGAAAAGTGACATGACGATTAATGTATACATGACCTATGTTTTGATCCAAACAACAATATCCTTTATAATTAGAAGCATAGCCTAAAAAACACAATGAACTGAATGAGGGTCAAGCTTATTTGAAATTCGAGAAGATACATATGGAAAACATTCACAATCGAACACCTTGAGATAATAGAGTTTGAAAAAGTTTCTCAAATAGAGAAATTCCATGTAAGACTGGTGATGGTAACCTATTGATGGTGTAAACTGCATAAAAGGCGGCGTCAACCCAAAACTTGGATGGTATTGTGGCATATGAGAGAATGGTACGCACCATCTCAAGGATATGTCAATTCTTCCTTGCTGCAACCCCATTTTTGTTGGGGAGTGTCAGGACATGTATTACGAAATATAATACCACAATTAGAAAAGTGTGAGACCATAACCTTGTTGTTGAACTCCCCACCCCCATCACTTTGACAACATTTGATTTTAGTGTTCAATTATTTTCCACTAGTTTTTGAAAGGCACAAAAATGCATAAAAACTTCAGATTTATGTTTCATGGTATAAAGCCAAGTAAATCTGGAAAAATTATCAATAAAAATAACATAGTATCGATATCCTAAATTAGATAAAACCGGTGACTGCCAAACATCTGAATGAACAATCTCCAAGGGAAAAGATCTACAATGTTCAACTAAATGAAATCGCAAACGATGTGCTTTTCCTAAGCGACAAGAAACACAATTATTCTGAAAAAGATTAAGCAAATGAATGGAATTATTTTCTCTAAGAGTATCTAAGACTCGAGCTCCACAGTGACCCAAACAACGATGCCATACGTCTCTTGATTGTCGTAGAGCAACTAAAGCTTGAGAAGGAAAACACGTTGACTTGGAGGAAAGAGGGTATACATCGCCTTTACTGGATTCCTGAATGAGAGTTTGAACCGAGGCTTTGTTAAGATGAGTCAAAATTAATGACACAATTATTATCCTCACATAACTTTTTGAATGAAATTAAGTTATGTTGTAATTGAGGAACTTAAAAGACAGAACGTAAATGAAGGGGACGAGAGGTAGAAGGAAATTGGATATATCCAGTATGACTAATATTGAGTAATTTTCCATCCCCAACCAAAACATGATTATGGCCGGTATATGGACTTTTATGCAAAAAATTACCTTAAGATGAGGTCATGTCAGCAGATGTTGCAGAGTTGAGGTACCAAGTAGCATCATTCGTTTCACCAATAGACATGGTTGCAAAAGACTTAGGAAGATCATTAGAAACAAAGGCATGATTAAACCTATTAGTGCATTGTGGAGCAGTATGGTCGAGAGATCCACAAATTTGACAAATTATAGTTGACGCATGAGAACCAAGCATGCCCGTGGATGGTGAATTAGTACCTACAGAATATGAATTATAGGAGAAAGGGTAAGTACCACCATTACCTAACGGTGGCTGTCCAGTTGCACTAATGCGTGTATTATGGTTGCTAGAGTTGATTTGTGGTTGCTGCCCCCGACCACTAAAGCCACGACCTTTACCACCACGGCCACGACTTCTAGAAGAAGATCAACCTCGGACACGACCAGAACCAAATTGAGAGCCAGAGTCTTGACTAGTAGTTGTAGAAACAGAATGTGCAGCAAATGCTTGATGCGTAATTGGCGAGTCAAGTTCCTTGAAACGCTGCAACCTTTGCTCATGAAGTAAAAGTTTTGTGCGAAGCTCTTCAAGCGATAAGTGACCAGGAAAATGTGTAATGATGCCAACCAAGGTGTCATACTCTTTTCCAAGGCCGAGTAAAACGTGATCAATGAAATCCTGAGACGGGACTGGTGAATTAATTATTGTAAGAGAATCAGCTATTTGTTTGGCATTGCGAAGGTACTGATCAATACTCATATTATCATCCTTTTGCAGGGTAGTGAGTTGGCGTTTCAACTCAATAGATTTAGCCTGACTCGCATCCATATAGCGTCGATGTAAGGATAACCATATATCTCTGGATGTTGGAAGGAGATGAACATCAAGAAGAACTTCACGGGATAGTGTTGCGAATAACCAAGAACGGACACTTTGATCAATTTTTATCCAAGAGCGATAGAGAGGATTTGGTTGGTGATTGCCAGATGCATCACCAAGAAGAGGAGAAGGGTGAGGAATTGAGCCATCAACGAACCCTATAAGCTCGTGGGAAAGTAGTGAGAGGTGAACTAAGTGCGCTATGTGAGGTAGTCCTCCACAGAACCTAACTTAATGGTCACTAAATTGGTGACATTAGGGGTAGCAAGAGCTACAACAGAATTGATATTTGGTAGAGTCGGAGAATGTATGCTAACGGGAGGAGGTAGACCAAAGAAAGGAAAACTTGAACCTGCAATAGTATTGGCACTAGAAGGAACACTTGAAGGAAGATTTGAAACTGGAATAGTAGTGACGCTAGAAGGAACACTTGAAGGAAGATGTGAACCTGGAATAGTTGTGACGCTAGAAGGAACGACTGGTGTAGTGGAAGATGAAGACGCCATGTCGTAGAAAAGAAATTAGATGGATTTCTGGCTATTTGATACCATGAGAATGTATTTGTGAATAGCAGAAGCAAAATCAACGAGCCTGCCTCTGTATCACTATATATATATAGGAAATCATGTACAAATATACTTACACATGAGTAAGAGTCCTAATAAGATTCTAAGAGTCCTAATAAATTCGTCACTTGTACAAATTGCTTGATCATTTTGCATTTGTGTTGGACCTTTTTCCTTTTTGTGGCTTTGACTTTAATTTGTCACCATATCACATGCCTCTTGTTTAGAAATTTTTGTCATCTTGACTTTGAATTTGTGGTCCATCTTAGCTATGGAAATTGTACACAAACTTGAAGTCATTTTAAACATTGTTCTTGATTTTCTTGATGATTATTGGGTTTCAGCCCTATTTATACAAGGCTTCGATCCTTCTCAATATTTGATTATGCTTGATGTAACAACATAACATCTATATTGAGCAAAACATGTTATTATTTGACATTTCGTGAAATAGTTACATGAGCTTTCTTGAACTTGAGTCTTTAAAAGTTGAAATTGATACTTTTTTAGAGTCCCATATGAAGATCGCATTTACATATAGGCATCTATATTTTGTAATAATTATGAGAATCATATGTAATTCTTATATTACATCGTGTAAATTTGAATCTGGTGACTTGTTGACTGCTTTGAAGTGTGTAACTTAGGTCGTGCAGTGTATTGAAGTCACATTTTGGTTGTAATATAGTATAATGGATACAGGTCATGCAACTAGTGTACTTCTTTAATATTCAAAAGTTTGAAAATAGTTTAAAATAGTAGGACCGTAATGTTGTGTTGAATAAGAAAGAAAAAATTTGGAAGGTGCTTAATTATTTTGATATTCTTTTTAATGTGCAATTGAGTCTTCAATATACTTTTAAGATCTTTAAGAATATGCCAAATTCTGCCATTAAATTATAAATGAATATTTTATTTATTTATTTGTTTCTAAAATTAGTCTTTTAAACGTTACGGATTGTAGATAAGTTTTTGTTTTGCAAGTGACATACAGGGTCGCCACACATATTGAGACATCAACTTTGGCATTTATATTGTTGGATCATCACCTCCTTCAATATGTCATATTATACAATATTGGACCATCACCTTCTTCAGCGAGATATTAGATCGGCACCTCCTTCAATGTGACATATTATACAATGTTGAACTGTCACTTCCTTTAACTTAACATATTATATTATCTTGGATCATCACCTCTTCCGATGTGATATATTAATGTTTAATTAATACTTGTCTACTCCTTTCTTTTCTTTGAAATATTTGGTTTCAAATGCATGAGATAATGACTTTTGTTTTGATTATATAATATTCCCTATGTCCTTAATTATTTGTCCACTTTTTCTTTTGAAGTTGTCTCTAATTACGTGTTCATTTTGATAAATCAAAAAAAGACTATTTTTTTTACCAATTATACCCTTAATTAATTTTTTTGAAAAATGTAGAACTTCTTAAAAATATTAAGTTTTTAATTCATACACTTCATAATTACAATAGGGTAAAATGAAAAATTCACCATGTCAATAATTATTTTCTTAATAGGTGTGCCAGTTTAAAAGTGGACAAGTAATTAAAGACAGATGGAGTAATAATTAAGAACCCTTAGAAAGCGAAATAACTACTTTATTATTAAACGTTTGTTGTCTATACAATACTAAATTCAAGTCTCATTTTACCACAATTAGTAACAATATTCCAAGGCAAGTCTCATTCAAGTTCCAAGAAACAATTAGTAACAATATTATTATTCAATAGTACTCATTATCAATAATAATATTGTTACTAATTGTTTCTTGGAAAAATTACACAACAAGGCAAGTATGTGATATGTATTTATGATAAATTACTATAATTTAGAACAATTATAATTCGTAGCTATAGATAGGGTTGTATAAAAAAATTCATTATCCTCCCTCCCTTGCCCCTCTCTCTCCTCCCACTGTCCCCACCCCCCTCTCTGTCTCTCCGTCCCAAGCAATTCTAGCCGAAAATGACATTCCACATAGTATGATATTTGTATTTTGTATTATGTATCAAATGTATTTGTATTATGTATTAAATGTATATATATTATGTATCAATTGAATTATAGCAATTGTATTCATCAATACAAATTGTGTTTGTTAACACAATTGATACAATTATATTCAATATATGATACAAATTAATTGTATCAATTGAATTTGTGATAAAACTTGATACAACGATACAATATGCATTCATTATCTCTGTCAAATGTATTATGTATCAATTGTATTCAATTAAATATAGGTGACAGATTTATATTTTATATCAATTGTATTTAGACAACTATATTTGTATTTTGTATTTATTATCTTTGTGATACAACGAATACAACATCTGTTCTTTTGTTTTCACTCCAAAAAACTGATTTGATTTCCACTGAAATATAATTGTATATGAAGGAGGGTTAGGACTAGCCTTCTATAGAAGATGTATACATATAACGAAAACTAAAAAAGTTAGCCCAATACCATGGCAAAGGAAAAGCTTCAAGGAGGCTCATATTGGAGCCTTCCCAGTTTTCTCATATGGACTCTAAATGATGGAAATATTCATCTATCAGTAATTAGCAAACCTCTTATGGTTTTTGTAAGTCTATATATTGTGTACGTACCTTAAATACTTCAGTGTTATGGCTCATAAAAGCTAGTTTTTCTGCTACTTTGTTAGCTTCTCTAAAGCAGTGCCTAGTAATTACTCTATGGTCTATTACTAGTTTCTTGATATCCTTCACCTCTTCATGTATCCTCCAAGGTACCTTCCAAGAGTCATTTATACAATTTTGAAGAAGTAGTGAATATGTCTTTCCCAAGACAAAGGTATGACCATTTTTTATACACCAGTTGAGCCATAAAAAAACGAAAATGCTTCAGCGAAGTTGCTAGTGCCTTGGCCAATGGAAGAATGAATGACATGATGGATCTAACCAATGAGTCACTAATTAATCCCCCACCACCATATGAATTACCAACATAGATCCATCTGAGTTCCTTTTCACAAACAAGAGTGGGGGCATGATCCATTTGACTGTAATAACAATAGTTTCTCGGAGGTTGATGTCCGATATTATAAGTATTTTCTCCAATTATCTAGAATAAACAAGTTTGTGAAGGCAAACTTAGTAAGATGGACAATGTTGAAAGATATCATAGAGGTGGATTTTAAAATCGAATGTTTCTCATGTTCATATTTTGAGCTACATCTCGATCTTCAAAGCTCCCACATGATAATCATTGGCAAAATTCTCATGACATAGGCTGCAATGAAGTTATGTCCTTTGAATTTCCAGGTTTTGTACAAGAGTTCTCTAAGATTAGTGCTTCTAGTTGATGCGTATATCCCCCAAAAAAGTTTGCCAAATCCTTTGAGAATTGGCCAGTGCAAAATAGGTGCTCAGAGTTTTCCGATTTAGGGGTCATACGTGCACCAATACAACAAGAACAATCATTAGTTAATGTAATTTCAAATCTGAAATTTTGTCATATGTAAGTAGTCTAGAGTGAATAGTTCTCCAAGCTACAAATGACATTTTATAAGGAACAACTTTGTGCCATAGTCTTGAGTCAAACTAAGAAATATTTCTCATTTGTATAAGAATTTCCCAAGCAGAGGAAATCGTAAAGCTTCTGATTCAGAAATCGTCCAAACAGGGATTTCTTCTTCGTCTTGATTGATGGTAATAGGAAACCTAGCTATATAATTTCATTGATGTAGTCATTTGGCTGAGGTATCAGTATTTTCCAATATCATACACCTTTCTTGAAAACTTCATTCACCGAAATCCTCCACGAGAAAGTAAAGTGGCCCTTGGGTGGTCCAATTATCAAACCATAAGTTAATGGTCCCTTTGTCTGTCTTCCACCAGATAAGGTCATCCATGGTGTCTCTTAACTCACACACAACCTTATAACTATGTGATTGAGAAGGACACCAATAGACAGTAAAGAGATGAACATTAGCGCATTCTTGACTTTCAGAAAGTTAGCCCACATTGAATTGGAGGTTTTAAATTTCCACCATTGTTTAGCCTTATGTCTTTTATATTTTTGAAGTCAGTAATGTAGGGATGACAATAGGACGGGTTAGGGTATATTGGGGAAGGTTACGCGTTCCCCTATTAAGATTTTGTCTTATCCAACCCCGTCCGGTTTAAGTCACTGCCATATTTAAATGAAGCCCTACCCTACCCCATTTAGCCCCACATTTGCCCTATTTAATCTCACATTACTCAAGTGAAAGTACAGTATTTACTAATTTAAATTAAATGAAACATGTCAATGTCATCACCGCTTCAATAACATATCCCTTAAAGAACTGAAACAAAATTTGGAAAAAGTAACTAGAATAATTGCGTGGAAGAACAATGCAACTCAAAATTTAGAACTGAAAATTAATAACTAGATGTATCCATGCTCATTGCTCAACAAGTTTATCAAAAAATTAAGAGTAAAAAATAAACTTTACCTAGATTTAAGAAGATAAAAAGTCAAATAAATCAGTTAAACAAATCCAGAAGAATCAATTAAAATGCAAAAAAAAAAGATTTGTGCACCTGTATGATTAGCCTACTATTTTAAAAAAAAAAAATCAAAAACCCACAACATGCCCTACCCTGTCTAGATTTAATTGAAAACTAATTTTCCCGCCCTACCCAACCCCGCCCCTTAAAATTTTACCATGCACTACTTTGATTGTCATCCCTTCCGTAATGTCCGTATCTTTAACAAAGCCACTTTGATTATGACTAATGATTCTATGAAGAATTTTAGAAAGTCTAGCATTGATAAGTTTAGCAAACAATTTACTAGAAGTATTACATAAACTAATGGACTAATGTCAAAAAAGTCTTCTAGAGAACTAACTTTGGGCAACATGATAATGCAGGTGCGTGAGAAAAATTTAGGAAGGGTAGCACCTTAGAAAATAACAATCATAGCAGCATGGACATCATTGGCAATGACTTCCCAAGCCGATTGAAATTTTTTACTAGTTAGACCATTAGGTCCAGGGGAAATGTCTGGGTCAATGGAGAAGACACACTCTTTTACTTCTTGTAGGGTCGAAATCATAGTAAGAGCAAAATTGTCTTCTTTAGTAATTGATCTTTGAAAAATAGTAATAATTGTAGAGTTTTCACTAGTCTCTTCTGCACTGTAAAGCTTTTCAAAGAACTTAATGACTGTTTCAGCAACTTTAGGGGTTCTTTCTACCCAGTTTCCATCTTGATCTTTGATTTTATGAATAGTGAGTCTCTTTTCTCCTGTAATTGATGGTGTTGTGGAAGAAGGCTGAATTAGTATCACCTTCTTCAAGCCATTCCACTCTAGCCTTTTGTCTCTACACTTTATCCTAAAATTTTAGGAATCTAGTGTACTCAGCTTTAGCTCTGAACAAATTTTGTATGTTCTCTTGGTTGTTGTTGGTTATGGAAGCTTCTTTTAAACCGTTTATAAGGTTCTCAAGTCTATTTGGTTCTTCATAAAAATCACCAAAAGTTATTCTGGACCAAGTACTGAGGAATTTGGAAACTTTCTTGACTTTTTGATGCAAAGTGTGTAGAGAATTGCCTTGTTGAGTATCACTCCAAGCATCTTGTACTACTTCTAAGTAATCTTTGTTTTCGGTCCAAATATTGAGGAATTTGAAATATATAATATTATTGGTAACCTTATGGATACATCTAATCAAGAGCGGGGTATGATCTGAACAGGTATTCATCCTCTCTTTATCTCGCTCACCTCTATCTTTCCTCTATTGGTATCGTTAGCCTCTCTCCTTCCTCTTTTGATCTCGCTCACCTCTGTTCTTGTTCTTTTGATCTCGCTCACCTCTTTCCTTCCTCTCTCGATATCGCTTGTATCTCTCCTGATCTTGCTCACGTATCTCCTAATATGTGGCTAAATATAATAGTTTTGACAAAATTTTCTTTATTTTGATACAAACTAGTTGTATCAATTGTATTCGAGATACAACCTGATACAACGAATACAATAGGTATTCAACCTCTCTGTCTCTATCTATCTCTCTTGCCTCTCTCCTCCCTCTCCTAGTCTCCTCGCCTCTCTCCTCCCCCAAACATGTAGCGATAATTTGTAGTATTGCTATAGATCTCTCATTAAGCTCAAACTATAGTCATTTTTGACAGTTTCCTAATTTCTTCTCTATCTCTTGCATAAAGTTGCCCGCGGAGTTCACCAGACTCTCTCATTCCCTTTTATGCTATCTCTCGTTGGGACAGAGCCCAACATAACATTATTATAGAGTCCGCCGGCCAAGACATTTTCTTGAAACAGGAAGAGAAACAGGTTTAGAATAGATTTCAGAACGCATTTTGAAGCTCACTTTTCATTAGACGATCAGAAAAAGAATGTGAGATATTTCAAATATTAGATATTCGGCCTAAGGCTGAAAACATTTTCTTACCCTTAAGTCTTCTTTTATGTATATTATTGTATTACTTAACATTCTATTTTGTTAAATTTATTTAACTTAGTGGAATTCTCAAATGCATCAAAATATTTTTTAGCGGCGATTAATTAATGATAATATATAGCTCAATTGTATGTTTTTTAAGAGACAATTAGCACTTTTTAGAAATGTTTCTGAAGTTTATAGCGACATTGGGTCTAATAGAAATTAACTAATGTCGATAAATACTTTAGCACTATTTATTAATGTGCATATTTTATTGCTATTAAAAGTGTTTTTTGTTTCTTTGAAAAGGTTCATTTATATGACGATCTTCTTTATTATTTCCTTTTACTTTCCTTTTGGTTTTAAATTAAATCACATGAAATGAGTTGACAAGGATTTCAAAAAAATTTATAATCTATGTGACAATATAGATTCAGAAATAAGTAGTTCAATCCATGAGAAATTTAAACCTAATAAATTTAAGCGTCCAATTTAATTTGGCTTGGGTATTAATTAAGTTTTATAAACTTGATTCCTTTTTCGCCCAAGTTCTTTTAAGAACCAATAAATTTGTTAAGATTTTTTTTTGTGTTTGTTTAGCCCTAATTTTTTCAAAAATTCGTGGATGTCTAATCTCTTCTTTGAAAATTCACTATAAAATATTTTTTCAAAATTTTCTTAAAACTAGTCATGACAATTCTTCTTTTATTTTTCAAAGTAATTTCCTAGTTATGAAGTTTTGATTAAGTTCAAATATGTAGTACTACTCCTAATGGTCTAGTACTCTTGGATCAAAGTTCATTCTATAAAAGGTGTAGCCATGTACAAATAAATGCAACAAAAAATAGAGTTTCAAATAGCTAAAATTTATTTTCAATTTCTCACATATACTGCTACAAGTAAAAGGACACTAATAGGACATCCAATTCAAGCAAAGGAACAAGTAGGAGTCCAATGATATTCTCGATCGATTCGATCAAATTTTATTATCACACAAAGAAGCATCAAGCAAATGTAACCGACATCCAATTCAGCATTAAATTAGAGAATTAGAGTACATATATTTTCATTACAAATATAACAAATAAATAGAGTTTTAAATAGCTAAAATTTATTTTTAATTTCTCACATATACTGCTACAAGTAAAAGGCCACCAATAGGACATCCAATTCAAGTAAAGGAATAAGTAGGAGCAAAAGTTGGTCCATCTACCATGATGATATTCTCAATCGATTTGATCGAATTTCATTATTACACAAAGAAGTATCAAATAAATGTAACCAGAAAATAGAACAAAGTAGGAAATATATAGGACATCCTATTCAACATTAAATTAGAGAATTAGAGTACATATATTTCATGACCAATATAACAAACAGTATCATTAATACTCCTAATATTCATAGAGCATAAAATTAAGTGAAGACACAAATTAATTAAGCATCCACTGTACCTATAAACCTAAGAATTAAGGAGCATTTCCAATTCCTTAGCAACTTGATCAATCTCTTCATCTCCTTTGGAACAAATAATTTCCTTCATATGATTTGCTTTTTCCCTTACGAGTTCACCCCCCTCTTCCACCACCACGTGGTTGATTACCTCCGCGACTTCCTTCCAATGAAGCTTCCCCTCCCTGTCCCTCACAACTTCCACAGCCATGCCCACCTCTTCAACAATGAGCCTAGAATTCATTGGTTGATCAAGATGCATGGGCATGGCAATGATTGGAACCCCGTATTTCATGCTTTCCATTACTGAACTCCATTCACAATGACTCACAAAGCCAGCAATACTCGAATACTCCAAGATTTTTGCTTGTGGGGCCCATCCTTTGAAAATCCTTCCTCTATCCCCTACCCTCTTGACAAAACCTTTAGGTAATACCTCTTCAACTTCAACCTCCTCTTTCGCGAACCTTAAAGGCCATATGAAATTCACCTTGCTACTTTCCAATCCATAAGCAATTTCTAACAAATCTTCCTCAGAGAAGAAGTATTCGCTTCCAAATGAAATGAAAACGGTTGATCTTTTATCTTTTGTGTTCAACCATCCTATTAAATTTGAATTCGCATCATCTGGAGTAGGCTCTTGAACTAAAGGACCAACCGGTACAATTTTTTTCCCGGTTAAACTAGTGATATAATTATTATACTTTCCTTCAATCTCATTAAAACTTTTTATCAAAACAATATGGTTAGAAAGAACAAAGCTTTGTCCAACTCGATTCTTATCTGCCTCAATCTTTTCAACAGGTATAACCGCTTTTGATCTCTCTATACTAGCCATCTCATAATTGCGATAATAAATAGTAGAAGAGAAAGGAAACTCAATACTTTTAGGCTTTTTCAACAAGTCATGCCACATATAAGCAGTCATAGTAGAGCTACTACTAATAAACTCAACCGCGGGGATATTGAGTTGAGAAGCAGCCAATGGAGCCCATGGCTGAAGAAAATCATAAATGAGTAAATCGGGTTTGAGGGTTTTCAAGATTTTGGTAAATTGAGGAGTAGATGAGTCAAAAGCTTGTTTGAGTGTGTCCATGAGATGAGGTGGGAGGCCATTAGTGGTATGTTGATGAGGAGGGAGATTTGTTGTTAGCAAAGGGAGTTCCAATAGCTTGATTGATGAAGATGAATATTGATTTGCTCTAACGGGAGTTAGGTTTGCTTGTGTAGAACACAAGTAGATAGTGAAGTTTCTTTGGCTAAGCTTTTTGGCCAACTCTAGGAATGGAGAGATATGTCCATAACCTAACCATGGGAACATTAACACTGAAATGGGGCTTCTCTTGCTTCATTATTACTTAGTAATTTTCTTATAGATAAATGGGAGAATGAATGGAAATGGATGGTTCATGGTTTTATTTATACTTGATCATGATCAACATGATTCCTCTTATGGTACAAGGAAATATATGTGACCACTTCCTTTTATATATAATACATATATATACACTACTATAAGTTATGTGTAGAAAAGGTAATTTCTCTATAAAATTTTTGATTGATAACTTTGAAAAAGGTAAGCAATCTTCTATATATAACATTCAAAATTGCTAGTAGTCTACGAGAAAATCTTTTCACTCCTAACATAAATAACTTCCATGAGTAGAATAGTTTCTGAAAATTCATTGCATCAATGTAGTAGGAGTAGTATAAAGCAGATTACATTAGAGAAAGAAGGTGATCACTACAACAAAAACAATTTTTAGTGGAAATAAACAAACATCTCAATAAGGAGTGCTAAAGTCTTTACCAGCATTAACTAGTTAAGTGTCATTAGATCCAACGTCACTAAAGTATTTAGGGACATATATAAGAGTGTTAATTGCCGCTAAAAAAACATATTTAACGACAATTGCTAATTAATTGCCGCTAAATCTCATTTATGATGTAGTGGATATCCCCACACGGCAAGGTTTTGAGTAACATAGAGACCCAAGATCTTATAAATGATGTGGTTCAAACATCTATAAGTGGGAGTAGTGATGTATATAGAATTTTTCAAACAGCGGTGTACTCACCTTTTAAAATAAGAAATAATAAATAAAATGATGTAATATCATATATATATATATATATATATATATATATATATATATATATACACGCGACCTCATGGAAAGTGTCAATGTGTTCACTTTGGGGGTTGCAACCCCTGTTTGGAGAGCAATCAAGCAAATATGTGTAGTTGATTTCACAATGGTTATGAATCTAAGTAAGAGATTAATTGTTAGGATATATTAATCACGCATGTGTTTTGAGATAATATTATTTATTAAATATTTATTTAATTCAATAAAGTGTTACGTTAAATAGATTATTCAAAAAGTGTGTGAAATGGGAGAATGAATATATGGATATGGATGACATTGGTCATATATTTAGTTATACAAGTTAATGATCGACATGTTTCCTATTATGGAATGTGTTTTATGTACAAGGAAATATATATCCTTTATTGTATGTATTTCTTTCCCTTTTTTGTTTTTATTCTCTTTTTGCTACATATATAATTAAGTTATGTAAAAAAAGGGTAATTTCTTCGTACAAACGTTAATGGATAACTTTGAAAAAGGAAAGCAATCTTTTAAGTTCTATAACATGCAAAATTGCTTGTTGACTACGAAAATCTTTTCACTCCCTAATACATTTAACTTAAGTTCCTTAAATATACTGATTAATTTGGTAGGTATGGCGGTTATGGATGTGGCAATAAGAACCTCTAAGTACTAATTCTTACTTAATTGAATGATTAATACTCAAATACCGTAACTAAATATTAATCAATACATCATCCAAAGCTAGATATTACAGAAGTGGACCCTTTGATTAAGAATCATACTTATCTTTTTCTCTTCTTCTTTTTAGCAATTTTCTCTGTATTTTTATTTACTTTATCATTATATAAAATTAAATTACTATTTCCTTCATTATTTTCTATTCTTTATTGTAAAATTCTAAAAATTACTACTTCACTTAGTTTTATTTATTATAAAATTTGTATGCCTAACATTTACTATTTCGACCTTTAATTTCCTCGATAAAGATTACAAAATAAATAGTCTAGTAGATATCATTTCAAGTAGCACTTTCTGATTCATTCAATTTCGTGTTCAATTTTATGAATATATTGTATATTGTTTAAGCTAATTAATTTGGATAAGCAAATATACTCTTTCAAAAAGACTTATGGGTGAATGATGCAACTTATGAGTAGTTTAAAAAACGATATGATTTGAAATATTGTATTTGATTTCTATTATAAAAAATTTACTTTTGTATTGTATAAAAATATTGCGGACTAATAATAATTGTAAATTTCAATATTTAAGCTTTAATGGTATATCATCTATGTTATTACTATCTTCAGTGACTACATTTAGACCTCTATTTGTAACGATCTGAACCGTCGTTATTTAGGAAAGAAAAATGTCGAGGGAAAACGGGCCCAC